>OY728154.1:61325000-61684931 GCA_963277665.1 Viscum album | reverse complement strand
AAGTTACCATGTTCATGGACAAAAAATGTGTAACAAACCTATGAGTTTTATTTTAAATGATTCTGGTTACATGATTATGATATTTTGGGTGTGATCTTGCATCATGACTAGGTACGTAAGTTCACATGGCTTATAAACACACATTTTTAGAATGTATATTAGTTCTTAAATTGAATTCCTTGAATTATACTACCAATTTATGATATAATTGAATTCTCTACTATGTGATATATATATTTCTAGGCTAGTATAATATATATATTTTTACACTAATAAGTATAACCTACACATGATGTTGTGTTTTTATATATATTATTATGAAAAACATATAGGGATAAAGACATTGGTTAGTTCTAGGAGGCATATAACTTTTCATTTCAGAAGAATCCCAAGAGAACCATTGTGGGACCCCCTAGACTAATTGAGATACATCCTAATGGATTTAGTTTTTTTTGATGTTTTCTCGTTGAATTATATAAAATTTCACCTCAACATATTATTATGGGATACCTTGTTTCTGCTGAAAATTTCTGATATACGAACGGTTTACAACTGTTGGTAAAGCTTGTAAAACCATTGGGAACAATTATACCAATGGTTTAGCCAACTATTGGCAAGAAAGCTATGTGGATTTTCTTATGCCAACTAGTTATAAAATAAAGGTTGGGAAAAGTCACCCTAAATCATATTATCTTTCCCAATGGTTTAGAAACCGTTGCAATATATCTTTACCAACAGTTTATGAAAATCGTCTATGTAGATTGAGAATAATAAGCCTTTACAAATGGTGTCAAAAACCATTGGTAAAGATTGAACTGATAAATTAACAAATAATTTACAACTGTTGGTAAGGAGTAGGTTTTTCAATTCTATTCCAATGGTTTAGGAAATCATTGTTATAGAGCCAGGAATTTGTCAAAGCAACTTCCCTATGCCAGCAATTTGTCCAGAAGCAAGCAACTTCCCTTTGAATTTACCTACAGAATAACACAAATTTCAGAATTCAGAATAACTATAATTCTATACCACTGGTCTGTAAATTCCTTGAGGATTATAATGATCTCCCATATTGAAAAAAATAAAATATCATATTATATCTTATTCTTGAATTTTATAATCTATGTGTTTAGTTGACTATTGACTATATCTTTATGAAGGATCTATTATACAACTTCTAATTTGAGTTATTTCAAAATGGTATCTCATGATGAGTTTATTAATGTACAACCTTTATCTCTTGGTTAATTCTCTCTTATTTTCTAGGATATCACATATAGATATAATGTAGATTAACGAAAGTCTCTTAGGTAAGTTGTCTGTGAAACTTTCATTCTCTCAAAAGGTGATGCAGGATGTAATTTTGAGTAAAATAGGGATAAGATGGTATCTTTTAGAGAAGTTAAATGAAATGAGAAGATCCCAAGATAACCTTTTTATTTATTTTCAATAATGTGGAAAAATATACAAACATATTAGTATAAGAGTTGTTTGTTGGTATTGTAAAACCAATAAAAAGGGGTACATTGATGTTATTATTGATTGGATTGTATTTTTTATAAATTATTTTTTGAATGATATAGGGTTGAGGATTTAAATAATCTATTTATGTCAGGGGGGATGTCCAGGGGGTTTGGGGTGTTTTCCAGGAGGGTAGGGGTTGTCCAGGGGGTGGGGGTCGTCCAAGGGGCTGTGGTGGCTGTCCAATGGGCTAGGGGTGTCCATGGGGGGTGGGGGGGGGGGGGGGTGGGGGTGGGGTGGGCTATTCATGATGGGTGGGGGGTTGTCCAGGGGGTACGAGGTGTCCAGGGGGTGGGCATGCTATCCATGAGAGTGCTGGGGCCGTCCAGGGGGTGTCCATGGGTGGGGGGGTAAAGGTGGTGGGGTGCTCAACGAGGGGGGGGGGGGGGGAGTGGGGGACGGTGTCCAGGGGGTTGGGGGTGTCCAGGTGGTGGGGTGGTGTCCATGGGTGGGGGCCTTCCAAGGGGGTGGGGGCTATCCATTGGAGGGTGCAGTGTCTAGGGGATGTGGGTGTCCAGGTGGTGGGGTGTTGTCTGGAGGGTGGGGGGGGGGGGTCATCCAAGGGGTTGAGTGGTCGTCCAGGGGGGGGGGGGGCTGTCCTTGGGGGTAGGGG
This sequence comes from Viscum album, assembly GCA_963277665.1. Taxonomy (NCBI): domain Eukaryota; kingdom Viridiplantae; phylum Streptophyta; class Magnoliopsida; order Santalales; family Viscaceae; genus Viscum; species Viscum album. The sequence goes on along the minus strand of OY728154.1, from coordinate 61,682,800 downwards.
TGTCCGGGGGGTGGGTGGGCTGTCCACGGGGGTGGGGGGGTCTTGGTGGGTAGGGGGCGTCCAGGTCGGTGGGCGGGTTGTCCATGGGAGTTAGGGGGTGTCCAAGGGGGTGGGGGTGTCCAAGGGGGTGGGGGTGTCCATGGGGTGGAGGGGCTGTCAAGGATGTAGGGGCCGTCTAAGGGGGTCAGGGGTGTCCAGGGGGTGGGGTGTTTAGGGGGATGGGTTTATATGGGGGGATGGGGGTCTTCGAGTGGGGGGGGGGGGGTCTAGGTCATAGGCAGGCTTTCTACAGGGGTGGGGGAAGGGGGTGATGTCCAAGGGAGTACAGGTTGTCCAGGGGGTGGGATGGATATCCATGGGGATGGCGGGGTTTTCCAATAGGGTAAAAGCTGTCCAAGGGGCGGGCAGGCTATCCACGGGGGTGGAAGGGCTGTCCAGGGGGTACACAGTGTCTCAGGTGGTGGAATAACTATCCTCGGTTGTGGAAGAGCTATCCATGGGCGTAGGGGTGTCTATGGGGTGGGTGGGTTATCCACAGGGGTTGGTGGGGTGTCTAGTGGGTAGGGGTGTCCTTGGCGGTGGGTGGATTGTCCACCAGGGTGGTGGGGCTATCCAGAGGGGTAGGGGTGTCTAGGGGTGATTGCTGGTAGTCCACGAGGGTGGGGGCTATCAAGGGGGGAATGGTGTGTCTAGGAGGGTGGGTGGCCAGTCCACGGGGGTGGGGGTGTTTAGGGGGTGGGAGGGCTGTCCACAGGGGTGGGGGTGTCCAGGGGGTGGGCAGGCTGTCCATGGGGGTGGCGACGCTATCCTAGGGGTTTAGGTGTCAAGGGGGTGGGAGGGTTGTCCACCTTGGTTGGGGGTGTCCACGGGGGTTGGGGTGGGGGTCTCCAAGTTGTGTGGGGGGCTGTCCAGGGGAGTTGGGGGTTGTCCAAGGGGGTCGGGGTGTCCTAGGGGTGGGGGTGTCTTGGGGGATGGGGGTCTCAAGGGGTGGTGGGTGGGTGTCTAGGGAGGTCGGTGGGATGTCCATGGGGGGGGGGGGGAAGAGGTGTACTGGGTGTCCAGGGGGTTTGTGGGCTATGCACAGGGGTGGCGTGGATATCCTGGGGGGTACGGGGTGTCCTAGGGGTGGGCACACTATCCAGGTGTGTGGCGGGGCTGTCTATGGTGTAGGGGGTGTCTAGGGGGTGGGAAAGTTTCCCACATGGGTGGTTGTTGTCTTGGGGTAGGGGTGTCTATAGGGGTGGGCAGGTTGTCCACGATGTTGGCATGGCTATCAAGGGCATAAGAGGTGTTCTGGTGGTGGGCGAGCTGTCTACTGGGGTTGGGGTTATCCACATGGGTGGGGGTATCCGGGGGGTGTGGGTGCTGTCTAGGGGGGTTGGGTGCCGTCCAAGGGGGCCAGGGGTGTCCAGAGGGTGGGGGTGTCTGGGGGTGGGGGGGGGGGGGGATGGGGATCTACGGGGGTATGGGGGTCTTCGGGGGTGGTTGGTGGGAGTCTAGGGGGGTGGCGCGGGCTGTCCTGGGGGTACGAGGTGTCCAGGGGTGGGCGGGATGTCCACGATGTTGGCGGGGCTGTCCAGGGGGCACGAGGTGTCCAAGGGGGTCAGCGTGTTTTCCACAGGGTGGCAGGGCTGTCCAGGGGGTAGAGGGTGTCTAGGGGTGGGCAGGCTATCCACGGGGGTTGGAGGATGTCCAGGGGGCTAGGGGGTGTCGATGGGGGTTGGAGGGATGTCAATGGGGGTTGTGGGGCTGTCTAGAGGGGTAGGGGATGTCCCGGGGGGGCTATCCATGTGGTACAGTGTGTCCAAGAGGTGGTCAGGATTTACAAGGGGGTGGGGGTGTCCAAGGGTGTGTGCGTGCTGTCCACGTGGGTGGGGTGTCCAGGGGGAGGTAGGGCTGTCCACGGGGGTAGTCGGGCTGTCCTGGGGGGTATGGGGTGACCAGGGGGTGGGAGGGCTATCCATAGGGGTTTTTGGGCTATCTACAGGTGTATGGGGTATCTAGGGGGTGGGAAAGGTTTCCATGGGGGTGTCGTGGCTGTCCAAGGGGTAGGGGTGTCTAAGAGGGGTGGGCGGGCTGTCCACGGTTGTGGGGGGGGGGGGTGTCCCAGAGGTAGGACTATCTAGAGTGGTGGGTGTGTTGTCTACAGGGGTTGTGGGGCTGTCCAGGGGGTAGGGGTGTATAGGGTGGTTGGGCGGGCTATCCATAGGGGTGGCATGGCTGTCTAGGGGAGTACAGGGTGTGAAGGTTATGGACGGGCTATCCATGAAGGTGGCGGGGTTGTTCAGGGGGTATGGGTGTCTAGGGGGGTGGGCAGGCTGTCCATAACTATGGAGATGTCTAGGGAGGTAGGGGTGTCCAGAAGGGTGAGCAGGCTGTCCACGGGGGAGTGGGGGGGGGGTGCTGTCCATGGGGTGTCTAGGGGGTGAGTGGGCTGTCCATGGGGGTGGAGGGGCTATTCAAGGGGGTGGGAGGACTTCCCACGGGGGTGACAGGGCTATCTAGGGGGTACGATGTGTTTAGGGGGGGTGGGGGGGGGGGTGGGTTCCTTACCCATGGGGGTGGCTAGGCTGTCTAGGGGGTACGGGGTGTCCAGGGGGTGGACATGATATCCATGGGGGTGGCGTGGCTGTCCCGGGGGTACGGTGTATCCAAGGGGGTGGAAGGGCTATCTACGGGGGTGGCAGGGCTGTCCAGGTGGGTACAGTGTCTCTAGAAGGGTGGGAAGGCTATCCACAGTAGTGGCGGGGCAGTCAAGGGTGGTACTGGGTGTCCAAGAGTATGTGTGGGCTGTCAGTGGGGGTGGGGGAAGGGGGTGGGCTGTCTAGGGGCGCAGTGGTGTCTAGGGGGGTAGGCGGGCTATCCACGGGGGTGACAAGGCTATCTAGGGTGGGTGGGACGACTGTCCATGGGTCTTGGGGGGGGGATGTCCGTGAGGGTGGAGGGGCAATGCATGGGGTACGGTGTGTCCAGGGGGGGTGGGCGGGCTGTCCACAGTGGTGGTAGGGATATCCACGGGAGGGGTGTTCAGGGGGTGGGTGTGTTGTCCATGTGGGTGGAAGGGCTGTCTAGCGGTACAAGGTTTCCAAGAGGGTGGGAGGCTATCCACGGGGTTGGGGGGCTGTCTAGGGGGTAGGGGATGTCTAGTGGGTGGGTGGGCTGTCCATAGGGGTGGTAGGGCTGTCTGAGGGGTAAGGGGTGTCCAGGGGGTGGTCGGGCTATCCATGGGGGTGGAGGGGCTCCCTAGGGGTGTACGGGGAGTCCAGGGGGTGGGTGTGTTGTCCATGGGGGTGGATGGGCTGTATTGTGGGTACCAGGTGTCTTGGGGGGTGGTCAGGCTAACCACAGGGGGTGGAGGGGCAGTCCAAGGGGGTATGATGTGCCCAGGAGGGGTGGGTGGGCTTTCCATGAGGGTGGTGGGGCTATCAGTGGGGTACGAGGTGTCCAGGGTGGGGAAGCTGTCCACGGGGGTGGCAGGGCTGTCTAGGGGGTACGAGGTGTCCAGGGGGTGGGAAAGATCTCCATGGGGGTGGAAGGGCTGTCTAAAGGGGTAGGGGTGTCTGGGGGGTGGGTGGACTGTCCACGGGGGTGGAGGTCTTTCCAGGGCCTAGAGGGTGTCCATGAGGTGGGCGAGCTGTCCACGGGGGTATGGGGTGTCCTTGGGGGATGGGGGTGTCTAGGGGGATGGGGGTCTCTGAAGGGAGGGGGTTCTCTGTGGTGGTGGTTTGTTGTCCAGTGGGTGGGCAGGCTGTCCATAGGGGTGCTGTCTTGGGTGTAAGGGTGTCCACGGGGGTTGGCGGGCAGTCCATAGGGGTGGAGGGGCTGTCCAGGGGGTTGGGGGTGTCTAGGGGTTGGGCAGGCTATCCACGGGGGTGGGGGCTGTCTATGAGGTAGGGGGTGTCCACTGGGGTGGGCGGGTTGTCCACAGGGTAGGTGTCGAGGGGGTAGGGTATGTTTTTGGGGGAGGGCAGGCTATCCATGATGGTGAGTGGGGGGGGGGGGGGGTTCTAGGCAGTAGGTGGTGTCCATGCGTGTGGGCGGGCAGTCCATGGGGGTGGTGGGGCTATCCAGGGGGTAAGGGGTGTCTATGGGGCTGGGCAAGCTGTCCATGGGGGTGGGGGATGTCCAAGGGGGTAGGGTGTGTCTACGGGGGTGGTGGGGCTGTCTAAGGGGTAGGGGGTGTCCAGGGGTATCACATATTGAGAGGGGGTATCACATGTTGATTTTATGGAAATTAGTGCATGAGGTGTATGTGTGATATGTGAATTAACAAAGCGTGGTTAATATAATGGCATCAAGAGCAATGAAGGATTCATATGAGCATTGTGTTTGATGTGCTATTTTAATGGCATCATGTATAGTGTGATTATGAAATGATAATTTTATGGGATATGGGAAATGATGGTGTATGATGCTTCTAATATGCGTGTTATGGGATGATTGTTGTTGTGGAACAACCATGATATTGATACCATGGGTTGGGACGTGATGAGGTAGGTAATTACTATGGGGGGGAGTTACCACAAAAGGGATCGATTATTTATATTGAGTAGTTGTGGTATTCTAGGCATGTGGGAATGATACATATACATTCAATGTCATATCAAATTATGGGACAATGATGATCAGGCAGTTGAGGAGGAGAGTTTTGGTCTATGTATAACCAAAATAGCATAAGGATGAGCTATTGTATGTTTTTGATATGGCAAGGCACATGTATTTTTCATGGATCTAAAACATTTGATGTTTGGGAGTGTACATACCCCCAATCAAACTACACCCCCTACAACCCCCATCTCCCACTACATGCCCCCCATATATCCCCCCCTAAATCCCCCCCATCTCCCCCTGTAGCCCCCATCCCCCACATTGCACACCCCCTCACCCTTTGCATCCCTTCAGCCTACACAGCCACCCCCTACAGCCCCCTCTCCCACTGCACAACTGATCTATAGCCAAATCCCTCCACCAACCCTTCCCCCTCCCACTGCACACCCCCTACAACTCCCCTCCCACTACAAAACCCCCCATACAACCCTCTCCCACTGCACATCCCCCACCCTCCCACCGCACATCCCACACCCTCCCACTACCCCACCCCCTATCACCCAGCCACCACCTCCCACATCACAACACCCCTCCTACCTTACATCCTTATAAAGATCCCTCCCACCCTGCCCCCTACCGCCCCCACCCCCCACAAAGGACAACCCCCACCCCTTGTAGTCCCCACTCTACATAGCCACCCCCAATAGCCCCCCCTCCTACATCTTCCACTACACATCCCCCTACAACCAACCCCCTCACACTACACATCCCACTCATTCCCACTACACCCCCACATGCCCCCTCCAACTGCAGCCCCCCTACAACCAACCCTCTCCCACTGCACAACCCCCCTCCCATTCCCTCGAAAAAAAATTATGAAATGGAGACCACAGTTTGTCAACCAAGAATTTAAGAACTCACTACCCTCTTGGATATATATAATAGGACATCCCTAAAATATCACTATAAGACATGAACCGTGATTCTAATTAGAAGGGTCTCAATAGAACACTTAAAAGGAGCGCTATGCAGTGGAATGATGCGTAATGGAACCTTATACAACAACATAACATTCCATAGATACAAATTTATGAATAGGTTGAATCATCATTTGAATAGATATTGTACTAGAGGAATCATGCATTATGTTAGAGGAAATACTCTACACCGTGTTATCATCTATTTACAGTGGAAGAACAAACACTTACTTGAATCACAGATGGATCATTGGTTGGGAATAAGGGTTCACAAAGAATATGGGAGCTATCGTTTAGGGATAATCAAAACAAAAAACAAAAAACAACCTTGTATTGACATAAATCCAATAGAAAAATGGAATAAATGGAGGTAGAACATAAAACTAGGATATAACATACTGATTTTATGTGGAAGAACAAAAATTCAGTTGCTAGTTTTGCACACTAGAACAATGGAGCTCTCATTTAGGGCGTAATGTTGGTGGATCTGGATTGAAATTGGGTGCTATATTTTCGGCATTTTATCCCAATAGTTTTTAAAAACTGTTGGGAAATATTATCAAAGAAATACAAATGGTTTCAATGAACTGTTTGTGTAGGAAAAAAACTATAAAAAATATACCAACAATTTCAATGAACTGTTGGTATAAGGTGGTACACTCTCCACTATTCCAATTGTTTTAAAAACCCTGTGGGAAAACTATCATCTGCCCAGGCCTATTCTAATGGTTCTTGAAACCGTTACAAAAATACTATCCAAAACTCCCTATAACAACGGTTTTCAACAAATTGTTGGTATATGAATCCTATCCCAATGGTTTCTCTATACCATTGGGATATAGGCATTGGTATGCGATAAATTTATAGTAGCATGTGAAGTGGGGCCAAATTCTCCCACAATAGTGGATGTTACTTTTCTACCACCATACATGTAGAAGTATGTAGATGAGTGTGATCCTATACCTTTTCTATGGTTTATGTAGTAGAACTACTTTATCTTGAATTCCTTCACTTAATGCCTATTATAGTCACAATATTTTTGAAAATATGATCGAATGTGTTGTAAATATTAACTCCATAATTATTCATTATTCCATGTAAATGGAGTACCTCATGCTATTGAGGAACAAGTTGAAATCATTGAGGGAATATTTACCCTATTGGATATTTTGATGTACCAGAAAGTTAATCTAAGATAGATCTCATATTGGTTGTGTATCCATATTCATACCACAATATCATACGGAGACATTCATGTTAAAGGAAGTCAATGGTTAAATTGAGTACATTGTGAAAAATTGGCTTTATTAGGTTGAGTCTATTTTCTAATAAGGTGGATAGTAGTCTTCAAATTTGCATCAATTACATGAAGATGAACTGGTTGATAATGATGAAAATATATCCATTTTTTATGATCAATGATATTTTCAATCATCTATTGGGATCTCAGTTGTTTTCTAAGATTTATCTTCGATTCGGCCACTAATAACCATGGAATATAAATGAGGAAATCCTAATGATGGTATTTTGGAGTAGGTATGGGCTATATGAGTTTCTTGTAATGTCCTTTAGTTTAAAAATACACTGGTAGTGTACATGGATCTCATAACCAATTTCTTCGACACCTATCTAGACTCATTCATTAATGTATTCAATGATGACACCCTTATCAACTCACAGACCTTTGAGTAACATGTCAGACACCTCAATATAGTTCTGGATATGATTCCAACACTTCAAATTTATGCCATGTTATCAAAGTGTAACTTATATATTCATAATTTGATGTTTTCAGGGAAGGTTTTGTCTTAGATACGTATATCCATGGGCCTTGAGAAATTTTTGGCTTTTCTAACCTAGACATATCACCCGAACATGTTTGAGATTGGGATATTTTTGGGCTTAAGAAGATCTTACCAATGTTTTATATAGTAATATTCTCATCTGTCAACCACAATAAATATAATTAAAAATAAGGGAGTAAATTTATAACGGTCAAACTTGTGTGAAGTGATATTTCATGTTCTAGAAAAGAGGTTGACACAAACTCCAGTTCTGAAACTCCCTGAGATAGGGATCAAGTACACCATGTACTATAATGAATCCATCATCAGTTTAGGAGCTGTATTGATGATGTGGGAATTGGTAGTAACTTATAGTTCATGTCAGCTATGAACCTATGAGTTTAAATATTCGAATAATGAAATAGATATAGCATTATTGGTTTATGTTTTGAAGTATTAAATAAGAGGTTTGTCATCTACCCAGTCCATAATAGCTTCCATTACATCTTTATATAGTGTGACATGAACATGAGGACTCTTTTTGGGTTTTTAACCCATAGAAGAGTTAATATGAGTTATTTTATGAACATGGTAATGGTAATGTCATTTCATAAGCTCTTAGTTGTAATATACAGGTGTATAAAGGGAACAATGAGAGAAATTCAGAGAAGTAGTGATGCTTTATGATCATGTTGAAGGACTAGAGGATAGATTTATCTGAGGATTAGAGATAGATGAATTTTAATACCTTGGTGGTCATAGATTATCTAGTAGTCTAGGTAATGTCGAGGAAAGACCCTAACCTAGAGTGTACAGTGATGTAGGATCAACTAGAAGTAGGTGACATTATACCAGGGTGGTTATTGGGAAATGATAATGTGATTCTTTTGCAAGAGAGAGTATTATTCCACACTCCCATAAGAGAGGATATGTTGATGGAAACACAATCCTATAGATTGGAAGTATATCATTGTGTGAAAAGTTGTACCATGAATTTAGTGTATGGTTTTAGTGTCCAGGGATGAAGAGAGACAACTCTGGTTTTTTTTCTCAATGCCATACCATGTTTATGGTGAAGGTGAAGAACCAGTGTCATGTTCAGATACTAAATCCGCATTTAGTAACCATGTAGAAGCTGGATTAAATAATTTTGGACTTTTTAACTGGGTTACTGAGGACCCAAAAGAGTCATGATGCTGTTTGGGTTATTATTTATCAAATGAAATTGGTTTCTCTCTTCTTACCAATCTAAGAGATTCACATTTTAGATGAGATGGTAATGGTATATGAATTTTATATTTTAAACATAAATGGAGTTATGTTGAGGATTTTATATCATATGAACTCATGTTACGTGTCATAATTTTAGAAGGGATTATAGAAATTCCTTGGGACTTATCTATGACTGAGAATAACATACTATCCTCAGACAGTTTGGTATTAAAAGCATAAAAGTTTTATATTAGAGGATATACAATAATGTTATGTTCTATAATTTGCTGGAAATATGGATGGGAAGCTAGCATTGGTGTAGTTTTCATACGACATCATTTTCATTCCTTTTATACAGACTGATATATATGAGTATATCTATTTATGATTTTTCCACCCACCATTATGTTGGAATGATGTGGCTGAGGAGGTAGTTGTTGGGCCTAGTATGGTTAACGAGATCTCATAGAGGGTTATGTTTATCCAAAAGCAGCTAGTGAACACTCATATTAGGGTGAGATCATATATATACTAGAAGATTTTATATTTTTATTTAAATATTGAGGACCATGTTTTCTTGCATGTTTCACCTTGATTGTGGAATCATTGTTTGGGAAATAATGGGAAATAAAAAACCATGATTTGTTGGATTGTTCAAGATCACTGCGTGGGTTGAGATAGTGGAATAACATTTAGATTTTTCTTCACATTACTGGTTTATTAATGATGGGTTTTATTTTTCTCATCTCTAAAGGTACATTCTTGATATCATGAATGTCATCAAATAGATGGATTTTTAGGTGGAACCTGATGTATCATATCAGGAGTGTCTGGTTTGGATCAAAGAACAAAGTGTGAAATTCTATTGAGGGAAGATAACACAACATTTTTCAATCCTATAGATGCATGAAAGAATCTTAGGGGATACATGGGTGTTGGATTCTAATTTTTATGCTAAGTTGGATGAGTTGTTTGAGAAAGATCGCTAAAGACACATCCCAGTGATAAAGAGTAGTTTGAGGGGAAGAATTTTACTATTATCAATTTTAAATATTTCATAAAACCCTTATTTAAATTTAATTTTTATGTATTATTAAGTGATAACTCTATTCATTAAATATTACCCTTTAACAATCATTTTTAATGTTGATTAAACATAACCATGGATTTACAAGGGATATATAATGTTAATATAAATTTTAATACCATGTGTAAGAATAAATAACTTTTTATATACCCTGTATAATAAAAAGTGGTATTTTTCCAATAGTTTCATAAGTTTAAATCCATTATATATATTTTGTGTACATGAAAGAATAAATTGTGAAATGGTAGATTCTTTTCCATGTAAGGGTATGAAGTATTTTCCATCTGGTAATTAAGGTTTGTTCAAGTATCTCAAAAACAATGTGAAGGTATTCAAATCTTCGCATAGGGATGATCCATAGATATGTAAAGGTATTTTACTGAATTTTTAAATGAGAGAACATATTTGAAATGTATGTGTAATGTTAAATCAATGTTTCATAAGTGTATACTAGAATATACGTAAGGGATACTCAAATTTTTAAATGGTTGTGTAAGGGTCAAGGATGAAGTATATAAGGGTCGCTCCTTGTTTTCAAAGGCAGCATAAGGGTAACCCATGGTTTCTTAAGGGTTAACATGCCACCCATAAATTATTAATATGAGTTTAGTAAGTGTAAAACCATGTTAACCTTAGAAAATTCTTTCTTTGGAAAAGATACATTCAAAACTACTTTTTTATCTCCTTCTACCATGTTCACAACTGTATCATATATATAATATTTTTAAATTTCTTAAATCACAAGAATTTATTGTTATTGATTTTTAATGGTTTTAATCCCATTATAAATGATTTCAAACACTCGTCATTCAAGATTTAGGTAAAAGTAAAATTAAACAGTCAATATATTTGTGGGTTTTAATGCTGAGAAACTCTATACAGTTTTTCCTTCTTGAAAAAAACCCGATCCGTTAAGCCTTGGTTTTATATTATTACATTATGTCTTTGAAGTATAGTAATTTCCATTTAAAATATTATTAAAACATTATTTGACAAACCATTTCCTCTTCTAATTTTTAAGCATCGTATAACCAACCACTCCTCACTTCTATTTGGTATGGAATCTTTATAAGGGAAAAATTAAAAGGGAAACTTTTGTATTCATTTTCCTTATTTTCATGAGAGGTTTTTAATATAGTTATGAAATTTATCTTGTAGAAATTAAATATATATTTATTAAATAATAATTATAAAAATATTATAAATGAATACAAATAATTATTATCTCATGTTTTTCCAGGATTATTATAGATAAAAAAATTTATTATCATATGTAAATTATTTTTTTATCTTAGGAAGAACTGTTAGATCATTACATAAAATAAAATTAAAATTTATCATTTTCAAGGTGAATGATATAATTATTACATGAGGTGTTTTTTTATTTTTGAAATAAAATATTGGAATCAGTTCTAGGAATCTTTGTTGAGGAGTTTGAATAGACTAATACAATGGAAATATTTGAGTAATAATTCTTTAACAAACCTTAGTGATAAGATAAATATTATTTAGGTAGGGATTTCCTTAATTTTGGGGAGATCATGACACATTTTGACTTGGTATAATTATTATATTAGAATACCTCATCTTCCATGATTGATTGCGATCACGTATGAGTGTGTGTATTTCCAGTGATTTCAGTTACTATATTTGATTCCACAAGTATTACATGAGTAGTTTTTTTTCATGTTTGATAATGATCACATGTTTTATGTGTATCTATTATATTATCATATATTATGATTCCCATTTATATTTTACCCTATTACATTGGTTACCATGTCTTGACGGATTTTATTGGTACTTGAGACAGGTCGGATATCATGTGATATTTAACCCATAGAGGGAGAGTGTGTACAACTTATGATAATGATAATGATAGACTTGAAAAATGGGTAGAGTTATTATAGTTTTGGGGCCTAAAATAAGACAATATGTTAGGGTAATAACGGCATGGGGGCCCGACAAGATAAATATACGAGGTGTGATGGTTTAAAGGCCTGACCCCTGATGGACCTGGGATATGATGGTTTTGGGGACTAATCTGTATGAATTACTTGAGACTTCTGAGAGCCGTGCCATAATATTAATGGATTATTTATGACATCCCAATATTTTAATACCTATATGGATATAAAGAAGGTACTTTCAGGGTTATTTAGTGTCTTGGTGAGCACATGACTACTCAGTTCTTGTAGTATGAGTGTTATTCTTGGTTCAAATTTATTTTTATCATATAATAAAGCTATTTTAATTGAGATCACATGAAAATGATGCATTGGTTTTTTTATATTGTGTTTTATCACTCACACCTTGTATGAGAATTTTGATGTGCATGCAGACTTCATGTTTTGGGATCAGAGTATGGGAAAGGGGCACATGGATCATAGATGAGAAGAGGAGCATAGAGCTAGTGGGGGACCGGGTCAGACATTAAATAAATCCAATATTTTTATTAATTTAATTGTATTCTTGAATTATACATTGGTTTGGATTTCTAATTTTAAATCTTAGTATTCTATTTGTATGATAAGTATTCTGTCTTTTTTTCCATATGTTACTCTAATTTTAATTTTGGTTTATTATATTATATTTGTTTATTTTTTGTTAAGTCATGATACTGAGCGTATAGTCTCCCCAATGTCGGACTGAGACCCTCACTGTTATCCTTCCACCTCTTGTGTTTTGGGATATGTGCATGAGGTCCTATAACCCTCTAGTTCAGACACAATGTTTTGGGCCAGTGTGTCATACCAAAAAATACATCCCAAATAATTTACACCAAAGACCTAGGAAATGAAATTTATCTTCATGAAAAATAATATTTCATGTGTGTAATATATATTATTTAATTAGTTGTGATTTTTTCCCACATATGTGGCTTTATTTCTTCAAATGAATTTTGAAAATTAGGATTCAAATTATTTTCATTGAGTATTTATATATATGTAAAACAAGTGATGTTTTACTTGAAAAAAAATCTATCATTGATTTCCTAATCCATTTCTTGATCAAAAATAATTTATTATAAATGAATGAATGAATTAATAATATGACACTTCATGAAGATCTAACATCAAGTTCTTATCATATTGGGAATGAATGTAAATGATATAAGACTATTATAAATCCTCCTTTATTGGAATATGATTTTTATACCATTACCCCCATTTACATGCCTTCATAAACGTACCCCAATAATGGGTTCTCTTCTGCATCAACAATTCTTAATAAAAGAATAATTAATGAAAAAACTCTCACAATATGATGATTTTTTATCCAAAATATATTATTTAATATAATTTTATTAAATAATATACCACCATCATCTTCTAATAATTTTTTATTGCTAAAATGTTTATCTACCACCAAATATATCTAGTAAGGTTTATGATCATTTATTCTCCTCAATGTGATAAAAGTAGTTGTAAACCTAAATTCACATGGATGCACAATTCCTTTTAAACCACCACAACTATAAATCCCAAACAAGAAAATAATATGATTGTATAATATCAATCTTGTTTCCCTAGAACCATGGTACATGTAAATTATCATTAACTTCATTCATTGAATATGAATATCAACAATGTTTTATCACAACATGATTTCTATTCATTATAACATTGCTTGTGATAATATCCTAAGGGGAATTTTAGAACTGAAATATTGTAGCAATTACACTCAATGATGAGCTCTTTAAAGTTAAATATAAGTATTTCTAAATATATATATTTCACATGGTTATATGATATAATTTTACAATCCAAAAATGATTCAAGATATTATGGGTAAGGGGGTCATAATAAATTGTTATTTCTTCTTAGGACGTTTGTCCTTAGTAATAGCAATAAATAAGTTTATATTACAGACATAAAATGACACTAATATATTGATAATATGTACTTGAAGTAATATCAGTCAAAATGTGAATCATATTTAGGTGTTTTTGATTTATACACATACCAAGCGACTTATATATCATTTTACTAAAGTATCCAAAAAAATCCAAATGTGTTTTCTCAGTTTGGATTACGCCACTTTTCATTTTCACTTAAATGTCATTGTAAATTATAAACATGAACTTTAAATCATACTGGTAAAATCATGTGTTATTTTTATGTGAAACTAATTCTAAAAATACAAAATGATTTATTAATCATTGTAATAAGTTATTAAGAATATATAAGTATTTTTTATTTATTTTTATTGAGTGACATGTTTTTAACTAAAATGTAAATTTTAAATAGACAACAGACACTTTGAGTCATACCAGTCACATCTTGTATCAACGTGACATGAGACTAATTCCCACACATCAGAAATTGATTACTTATTTTTTTATAAAGTGTCAAAAAATATAAATGAGTTTGATCAGATTTGAGTAGGCCATTTACAGTTTCTACTAAAATTGATGTCAGGTTTAAATAGATAGATGAAATTGGAGTATTATCAGTCACACCATGCTTCATATTGAGTTGAGAATGATTATTAAACATCATAAATGGATTAAAGATTATTTAAATGAAGAATAAAAATAATCTTAATCAATTTTCCTAGTTTTATGTATGTTACTTATCCATTATAATAAAATTGATGTCAATTCTTTTAGAAAAAGACACACTTGGTGTCATAATAGTCAAAACGGGCACCAGATTGATGTTCTCCTGATTCTTACACATCCCAAATTTCATATGTATTATTTTCCTAAATTATCAAAATAATCTGAATATTGTTTATCTATTTTGAATAAGTCATTTTTCTCTAATATAAAAAAATCATTTCAAACTGGAAACACAAACTTTAAATCATACCGATCACATCATATATTAGTTTTATGTGATAATAATTAATACACATCAAATATTATTTATTAATAATTTTCATAAATTTTCAAGATAATTTGAGTTTGTTTTCTTGATTTTCAACAAGTGCCACTTTCTGAAATATAATGTTCATTTCAAACTTATAACAAACACATTGGGTCATATTAGACACATTGTGTATCAGATTGAGGTGAGGCTGATTTCTAGAAATAGAAAATGAGTTATGGATAGTTATAATAATGTTCCAAAACAATATTAATGGGCTATCTTGGTTTTGAAATGGTCAATAGTCATTTTTTCTGAAATTGGTGTCAATTTTAAATAAAAAGAAGCACTTACTGTCGTACCAGTCACAATGTGAATTGGATTGGGGTTTGGATGATTCATAAATGTATAAAATAAATCATGTATCATTTTTTAAAATTAAAAAAAATAAAAATTCTTTTCTTGATTTTTGGTATGTCACTTTTTATTTTTACTAAAATGTAATTTTAAACGAGAAATATGCACTTTGACTCATACATGTTACCTCGTGTATCAGTTTGATTTGATAACTATTAATATATGTCAAAAATGTTTTATGAATTATATAAAAAAATTATCTAGATTATATATATGTATTTTATTGGTTTTGAGTTTGTGAAACGTTTTTACCTAAAAGTTTTATTTAAAACTCATATTTTACAATTTGAGTCATACTGGGAAAATCATGTATTAGAATGAGGTGCGACTGACTCCTATACATAATAAATTACACATGGATCACTTTTTTAAAGTATAAAAGCAATGTGAATATTATTTCTTGGATGGGAGTATGTTGGTTTTATTATTTACTGAAATTAATGACAATTTTAAAGGCCAAGAAGCACTCATAATCATACTGGTCACACTATGCATCAGATTGAGTTGTGGATTATTAATATAAATCCTAAAGTCCAAAAACAATACCAAATTCTAATGTTTCCAATATTTACATTAGATTTATCTATGTAACTAAAAAATTAAATATTAACCTAATTTTCTTAGCTAAAAAATGTTTCCGGATAATAACATCAAATCAATATGCATTGTTGGTGTTCGACAAATAAAGGTAGTGGAAATAATGAAAACATTGATAGAAAAGAACATTTTATCTCATTTTTTATTATTTCTTATTTTTGAAAGAAAAACATGAATTCCCAAATGATATGTGAAAAAAATAAGTATCAAATAAAAATGATAAGGAAATTAAATTACAAATAATAAATAAAATTATGACAATATTAATTAAATATGTAGTATGAATTAATTGTTTCAGCATGGTTGTATGTATTCTTGATGCATTTACTTGTTGGAATTATCTCAGATTTAGTCTAAAAGTATAATCTCTCATGATCATGGGAAACTTTGAACAAACCACCCTAACTCTAAAAAAATAATACACATGTAAAAGAAAGTAATTATACTATGAGTAATACTAAAAAGAAAAAAAATTAACATAAATATGAAGTAATATATTAATTATGTTGACAATTATTTTAATAGGAAAACATCAAGATTAACACTATTATTGAGATATGGAGGTAACTTGATGGAATGTTTCAAATTCTAATACTGTAAAGGTGAAACAGTTTTGAGGGATAATATGACTATGAATTTTTTTGTATAACAAAATAACATATGGACAGACCACTGCAACTAAAACAAAAGATACAAACTAGATAAAAACAATCCTTGTGTGAGTAATAATAAAAATAAATAAATTAAAAATAAATATAATACAACACATTAATTATATGGACAATGATCTCAATATGAATACATTAACATTATCTCTATGATTGAGAACATGCAACGTCATTGCCTTTCTAAAAATAAAGTAGAGGGAACATAAAGGAATGTGATAAATTCCAACATTACATAGGTAAAAAAGGTTTGATTGATAAGATTTATGCAGAAGTTTTGGTGTTGATAGGCATCAATGATGGATTTAAATATTCTAAAATAAACAAAATTTTCAATAAATATTTAAAATTAAATCAACATTTCATTATATAATTATTTTGATAAAATATAGAATATATATTGTATCATTACATTTAAATATTCCCAAAGGGTTTTGTTTATTATAGTTTATTATACCGAGGGATTCGTTACATAATTATATGTAGAAGACACTGTCTGTATGATTAGTAAAAAAAATGAATTTAGATTATGTTAATGTAGTAGAGGACAATTAATATTATGAGGAAGACACAATATATTAAAAAATAGTTTTTCCTTTTCATTTAACTCCATTTATTTTTCAATGGTTTTAGGGATTTGGTTCCACTATTGAGAATAAAAATACCCTCTTTTCGACGCCCTCTAACAAAAAATACATTTTATACATTAGGACTGACATGAACTAATTATGATCTCCCAAACAATGTTTTTTCCATGATTGAATTTTCATCTGACCTGACATTTATTTTAGTATCCAGAAGGAAAATTGACCAATTATTATTTTATGGATCCTTGAAATAAAATACATACATCAATTATGATTCTATTTTGAATAACTTGTCATTTTCACCTTCCACACTGAAAGAAAACTTCATAATGCTGATTTCATCAACTTTCACCAAACTCATGTTTTCAACACATTTGGAAAAGAAAATAGACACTTGAAATGTCATACAATCCAACTCTTATATCAATTTGACAATTCTGAAATATGACATATTTTCATAAATCAGATTTCTATCCTTGGAACAATATATGTGAATCTATTTCACCACAAGCGTAACATCAATTTTTTTCATCTTACTATAGTCATCATGTTCTTTTATATAGAATTTATAACCATTTATTACAATAACAATGTAAGATATAACATTATCATTTAGTCTCCAAGAAATCCATTGAATTAATTTAGTAATTAAATTTGGATTTTGAGATAAATACTTATAAATTTGATCTTAAAACCATCCTCTAAACTATTGAATATATGTATTTGATATCCATATTTCCACCCTTTATGGATTCAAATATCTATGAATTTATTTTTGAGATTCAATATATGGATCACCCTTTTTCTGTTATGTAAAAGGTTATGGTGTTCTTGATCCCACTCTATCAAAGTAATTGTCACAACATCTCCTTTTTAAATCCCTTCACCCATACGGCATCCACAATGGCAAGACTTTGGTTGACTGATGCTTTCGACATATGATAGTTAATCTTTAAGTAATTCAATATCTTCTTCAGAAATATATAGCTCTAAAATAAAACCTTATGGATTACTTCAATTCATGACCTACCCTTTCAAAATATTCATACATCATTCAATGGGGTACATCCATCTGTAATTAAAAGACCACATAGTTTAACCTCTCGAACCAAGTGAAATATCTGGTGGACCATTATATCGAAGAATGATGGTGGCACGAACATATCTAATTCACATAATATAACTGCAACCCTCTTATCCATGACTATAAACCTCTTCATGTCTATATTTTTACATCATATGGCTTGGAAAAATATTCAAATTCTGGTTAATGTATGCCATAATTTTTATGGTAGAATGCAACAAAAAGAAACATATATCAAATATTTTATCAAAATATAACAGTTGTGTTATTTTTGTCCTTATATCTGTAAATTATTCATTGATGTGACATTATTTATATTTCATGAATACTACTCTAGAACATTAAATTTTTAATGAAACAAAAAAATTGAAACTTTTCCTACCAGGATATAGTGTAAGATTCTAGAGGAAGAAAATTCCACCCTTTTCCCTTCACTAATTCCAAATCGTCCCTTAAATCCTCATCAATCATGAACAATATATACTTGATTCAATCTTCTATTTTTTTAGGAACATTTATTAACATTCCAATAACACTATCAAATATTTTTCTCTGCATTCATGACATCAGAAAAATATCTGATATAATATAAATTACAATACAAAAATTCAAAAAAATTTATCTCTTCTTCAAACATATTTTCATAAGGTTTCCTGAAATGGTTTACTAAAAAAATGCCAATGTCATTTAATTTATAGAATATTTGATCACCAATTACTGGAGATATTGTTGTACCATTTTTGTTATTCCCATTGAATGACTTAATCCATGATTAGTATTTATGTCCTCAAGTTAAAAATTAATGATTTCCTAAAAACATAGTCTTCATGGAATGTTTCAACCAAACTGAGTGTGTATGTTTTTCACAAATTGGACACCCCCAAATTACATTAATGTAATATCATGATAAATTTCCATAAACGAGTAAGTCATTTGTTGTACATTATAATATGGAACTTAATATGAATTATTCACTTCTATGAGAATCACAATTTGTAACAACTATATCCCAAATCAATTTAAGATCATCGATAAATGGAACCAAAAAAATCAATATCATTACAGAGTTTCTTTGGTCGAGATATAAACAGAGAAAAAATAATTTATTTATGCTTCATGTATTGCCATGGAGGCAGGTTATAATTTACCGACATGATATGACATGTACTATGAGTACTAATCTATATACCAAAATAATTTATTCCATCAATAGATAATTCAAGGAGTAATTTTATCTGATAATTTACAAATTCAGGATAATCATAATAACTTTTCTTCTACTATGTAGAATCTACTGGATGACATAGGTCCCATATATAATTCGGGTATCTGCAAAAATTATCAATTGTATCATATTTCCTCACATCCATATAGTATTCTAAACCATGGAATAATAGGAAAGTACCGTATTTATTTTGATGGTCTCAATTCATTTTTCTTGTATCAAATTACACCACGCATAGGGAACATTATGTGTGATTTATGGTTCTTCTAAAAAAATATTCAATCATTTTGATAATAATTTATTTTATAGAGATCATTCCCATTGAATGTATCATTTTTTCATCAGATGTTCGACATGGTATTTCATTTTCTACTGGTAGCATATTATTCAGGAGACAAAGTAGTTCAGTAAAGACCGTGCTAGACCATCTACTGCTAGCATTAAAATTATATAACTTCAATACAATTAAAAATGATTATTTTTAGTATAACCAATATACAATGGTCTCATATAAAGTCTATATAACTTCTCAATCAACATTAGAAAATCATGAAGTTCATCTCCAATTACTTTTTTTCATTTCTTCTATGCGATCTCCATCATCAATTACACCAATATTCATATCAAAAGGACCATAAGCTGTAGTATCATCCTAATAATTATGGATGATAACATATTCACCATGTTTAGTCCAAACATTATATCTCATACCTATTTAATAAAAAATCATATGTTCTTTCAACTCCTCCAGAATAGTGCTTCCCGAATAACAAAAATGTAGACATAAAGAAATAATTTGAGAAGGGTCATCCTCAGGCTCTATTTCAAATGTGATGAACTCTTTAACTACATATTCATAATATTTTATCAATTGATGATTTTTTATCCATTTATTATACATATACATCCTATTATGTTCATAAGATATTTATTTTTCACTATTAATAAAAAAAATTTCATTATATATTCATTATCAATGATGATTGTTGTAGATAATTTTAATAAGGGAAACCCAACATTTGAATGTTTCAATGAGTTTCAATACACCTTGAAGAAAATGGGTAATTGAATTTTGGAAAAAATTAATAAACTATAATATGTTTTATCATCTTAATTAATTTAAAGGTAAATTTTATTGACAACTTTCATCCTCAACGACTCATCTCTTGAACATTTATGATTACATTTTGCTGTTTGACACCCATCCTCACTCTCTTATTGACATGCACCTACTCATTGTGAAATACTCTAAATAGTATTCGGCCATGAGATGAATAATTCTCAAAGTATTTCACGAAACATAAAAGATATAGGGGATGAGTCTCAAGCAACAAATTTCAATAAAAATTGTTCAGGATATGAAGCACGTGAGAATGATATTTTTCCTGCATTTTATTCTCTAAAAGGGTAAATGCCTTATGTATGTGAGAATTACACAATTGAAACTAGTTATTAACTCATAGCCTATTGAAGGTTGGATTTGGGGGGCATAAACAATATTTTATGTGGTTTAAGGGGTCTCAGTGGGGACATGTTATGATATTCGAATATTTGGGTCCTCTATGAATTCTATATTTATAGGAGAAAACCTACTTTTAATAATTTCAATCCTCTAACTAAGACTATTCCTATATCTTTTAAAATGAGAAATAATTCCTTTATTAAATCCCCAAAACAAATAAAAATCTAATATAGGCTATTAAAAAATTATAAGAAACCCATATATGATAAAAACTATTAATAAACTCGCATTCAATCTGTTAGAGGATATAAAAGTGTATTGATAAAACATTTTAATAAGTAAAGAGTTATTTAATATACATGGATGGTAATAGGATATTCCTAAGGGTGGAACCAATACTCTGTAGTCCTAAAATACTGAATACCAAAATAATTTCTAATAATTATTCCAATATATATAAAATTTGATAATATCCATTATATTTTTTGGAACATGTGATGTAATAGGCTTTGGAATTATTATATTTTAAATTAATTTTATATCAAATATTTTAAATCATCTCCAAAATATAATTGAATTTAAAAATTTATAATCAATTAAAAAAATAATATTAGGAAAGAATATTACTAATAATGATAAAGGTTTTAATCTTCTCAAAATTCTTAGTTTATAAATTAATTCAAGAATTATTTATAGACATTTTGAAAGGAAGAAGTATTTTAAAGAATACAAATATTAGGTTTTATTTGAAAATTTTATTTTCATGGCCATTATGGTTTCTATAGTAATTTTGGGAACATATTATAAAAGTATATTGATAATGAGATAAATAATAATAATTATTGATGATATGAATGTTTTATGTTAAATGGGAGCTTCCCCGCTCTTAAGAAAATAGTTTTGATGTAAAATGAATCATCATAAGTAAAATTTGATGATTTATTTCATCCAATGAATGAAATCTATTAAAAATATGAAAAATGAAAGGATTTTATAAAGTATTGTAATTTATTTTTATGAACATAGATAAATGTGAAGAAATAATTAGAAATTTATTATATGAAATATAATTTTATGTAATAGGAATTTGTAATTAATAGAACACTAAAGGATTTCAAAAGGAAACCTCATTTAATATTGGATATTATTTTTTCATCTCAGATGATAAGTAAATTGATATAGTTAATGGTTTTTGAAATGTTCAAATGGTGCTATTTATTTTCATTTAAAATTTGTTGCAAATAAAAGGTAATGTTAAATAATATATATTATTTAGGGATTAATGTTAAAAATAAATAGTGTTTATTAGATGTGAGTTGAAGGAAATAAAGTTATTTTAAAGATGTTTTAATAATAATATTATCATTTCAAATATGGAAACATTTTTAAAAAGTTAGAGAAAAATAGCCAAACCATATTCTAATTTGGGTGAGTAAAAATTTATTGTAATTGTTTTTTAAAGGTAAAATCAATTTTAGGTAGTGAAAATTGATCATATTAGATAATGAGACATTAAAACATAGACTTAAAAATGGTTGGTTGATATGTTTTTATGATGAAAAGATAAAAGTTATCTATTTTTTATTAACAATAATGGGGATATTGTTAAGAATTAATAAATAAATGTACAGATTTAAATTAAACAACACTTGGGTTTCCCCTAGTGAGACTTCCTATTGGATACTCTCTATTTGGTGGTTGTGAACATTTGATGAAACTAGTAACCTTTAAAAGTGATCCCATTATCTATGTACTCACAAGTTTTAATTAAAATATTTGGATGCGATATTGTAAGGTTAAAAAGAATATGGGCCTTCCCAAAAGTTAAATTTGCATTCAAGATTTTCAATTCATTTATCTTGGACCATAATCTCACATAATCTTTGTCTAGGACATTCAAGAATAAAGGAACAATATTTCACCTTAATGGAAGGTGGAATATTTAGGGTTTCAAATATCATCTCTATTTTTTCTACCCAATAATCTATATCATTAGGATTATATTTTCTAGAAATGACAGAGGCTTATGGTGCAGAAACACTTGGTCTAGATCCTAATCTACATCAACTATTCAGTTAAATCAATATAAATTGGCTATAACAATTCACGTAACTCTATAAAATAATGTATATGTGCATGGTACATGGCCCAACCCAAATGGAAGTATGAAATCACAAGAAATTCAAATATTCTTTCAAACATCACTTGGAAACTGAAGAGAGGAGGCTAAGAGTCTGGGAAAGGCACACCACAACACCTATTACTAAATATTCAATCAACCTATCTTCTTTAAACAAAACAAAAATCCCAAATTAATAGTTTTGAACCTAAGGATATGTTGATGGTAAATAAATAATGATGATAAAAAATGAAAAATATATATCACCAAAAAAGAAATCAATGAGTGAGGAGGAGGAGAAAATAAGATACCTTGTATTAATGCATTAAATCATCAAAGGTAAAGTAGATATATCTAAATCCTAAAACACAATTGAGCCATGGCCTCCCTCGGCCCTTGAATCATTTAGGACTCAAATCTATGCCTTGAAAATTTTTTATCCATGATTTGAGACTTGATTAGATATTCAATTCACCAGGGAGCACTGATAGAGTGTAGCAACCACATAATTATTTAGATATCTTGAATATTTCGTGATTGGTTAGGGCTGTTTAAATATATCATGACACTTTTGTTAGTACTAATTAATTAGGACTGATAAAAGGAATATTTATTATTACTTATTTCATAGGTGTTGATAAAAAATTTATAATTATAATTATAAATATTTTTCTCGTAAATTTATTTATATAATTAAGTATATATTTAATATATATATAAATAAAAATATAGCAAATTTATTATTTATTATAATATATTTAATATAATTGTATAATTATTTAAGTATATAATTATTTATTTATAAATATGTTTTCTTCAAAAATATAATATTTATAGTATTATATATATTTATATATATATATATTTATTAAAAATAAATAAATATAAATATAGTTATTATTGTCATTATTTTAATCATTTTATGATAATGTTTAAATTATTTAAACATATATAATTAATTATTTATAATTATATAAACACTTTTTAAAAAAATTATATGTATTTATTTTTAATTATAAATATAAAAATGTAAAAATATAATGTATATATATTTATAGATATATTAATTTTTATATACATATTTGGAAAATAAATTTCTATCATTGTTAAAGAATATTAAATCTTAAGTGCATGCATGTTTAAACTGAGTGAAATTGAAAAATTAAAAATGAGTTCACTTAAACAATATTGAAGAAATGGATAAGTTTTATTAATTAAATATAAATTAATAAAAAAAATTATATATACAGAAATAAATATGAATACATTATTAAAATATTAAAACATAATATATATATATATATACTAATCAAAATTGATTAAATTCCCCAAAAATATAAAAAATATATAAAAATGTAAAAAATATAACAAATTAGTTAACAAAATCTCCTAATAAAATAAAAAATAAATAAATAAAATTTATAGTTAGTAAAGATATGATATATTAAATGTATCATGTTTTATTAGAACTCTAAAATGAATACTAAAATTTGAATAAATTTCATAAATATTAGTTATATATGTTTTTATATATGATTTCATTATTTATGTAAATATTTGTTTATGTGCATTGTATATAAAAATTTATTAATTATGTAAATGTGAAATCAATATATCACATGTTTGATCTATTATAAATTGAAAAATCAAACAACATTTCATAAATTCCATTACACGATGCAATTAGTCAGTATTTTTAAATCATATTTATTTTTAATTACAATCCTTTATTCACTATATATATGACTATTTAATGTAAGTCATGAATTCTTTGTATTATATAAATCATATTTACATACATTGACATTTATCTATATTTTTAATATATAATATTTATTAACATTATCAATAATTATTTAATTACTAAAATATTTAATGTTTTTCTCAATTATTATTATGTTAAATTTTAATTTGGTTAATACTCATTTTACATATATCTATATATTTAACATATACTATTTATTATTATTTATAATTCATATATAGTGTATTAAATTTATTAATTTTATACAATAATTATTTAATTAATAATTATTTAAATATTTTCTTAATAAACTCATTTTTATTATTTATTTTTTAATTATTTTATTTCTTTTGGACCTTTATTAGTGATAAAAAAGTACTCATAAAGAACCCCTTTATTAGCACTAAAAATAAAGCACTGATAAATGATAACCAATATCAATGATATAAATAAATATTTGATAATGGATACCCATTATCAGTGCTAAAAAAGGACTGATAAAGGGTATCACTTTTTTATGCTAAATAATTCAGGGATAAATGTACGTTTTAGTAGTGTTTTTTTACTAACGTTGATAAAGGCTAGTGCTGTTAAAGGATTGTTCTTAAGTATTTTGAGGTTTTATTTCATTTTGATATGAAATCCTTTTTATATGGGTGCCTTAGCAAACTGTTAAACACTAACCTAATTCTTTAGACAATCCCACTTAATTCCAAAGAGAGAGAACCTAGAGGGTCACACATAAGTGTATCAAGAAACTCAGTTTTTTTGAACTTAACATATTTAATAAATATTATTCTTGTACATGGTTTAATAATTATTCATGTTTATATTGATTAATAATATTCATCTCTAAATTATTCATATGAATAAATGTGATTTGAATATTTAATAAATATTTATTCATTATTTTAGTGTATATAATATTTATTTATTTATCAGTGAGTAGTGTAGTAATATTTATCTATTTAAATAAATAATTATTATTCATGGTTTGACAAATATTAAGGATTATTGATAGACCGTATTTAGTAGTCTTTTGAGAAAAAATGTATTGAACATTATTTAAAAAATTGGTAATTTATTAATTCTAGAAATAATATTTTTTTGAGTCTAGGACATGTCATGTAAAAAATATTAATATTATAATTTATACATAGGGTTCACCAAGGATGATAAAAATGATAAAGAAAACTTTTTCAATTATTATTCATTAACCATAGCTCTATTTAAATTTGATTATAACATTCTTAACCCTAATCATTATTGTGCATAGTGAATGTATAGAGATAATCCTCCTATGCCCTAGAGATCTCTTATACTATAGTGCTTCTAAAAATGGAGAGCTACCTCGTCATCCAGCCCCTATATTATACAAGGAATATGAAGAATAATTCCAACTAGAAGATGATTCTTTTGGAAGTCATTAATAAGAAATTATGGCATCGTAATGTTTCATGCTATAAATTTATATTTATATGAAAATATTTAGAGGTTCATGGTATATTATCCTGAACGTTTATAAATAAAATTCCCTTTTTGATTGAATTAAATAACATATTATGGATATATAAGAAAAATAAAATTCTATGGTTTTACTATATATTATCATATTTAAGAGACCATTAAGTACCATCATTATTGATAAAATTTTCCTAGAACAGTGAGAATATGATTTGTAAAAATAAAGTGATATGATATATTCAATCAATATAGAAAAAAAGAAATAGCATCAACATGTTGGATTGTATCTTATGAAACCCATTCATTAGAAATTCTAAGGGAGAAATAATCACTATGGATTTTCCTTAACCAATCCCAATATGATACCCAACAACTAATGAATTAGAAAAACTATTTATGGGATAAGTTGATGATCATCAAGATCACAACCCAAACCATGTACACCAACCACACCATGAAAATCATATAATTTATCACTCTACCATTAGAGAGTTTTTAATTGGAATAAAGATATATGTATTATGTCACTAATAATATAAATAATTTCTTTATTTTCAATATATTAATGATTATATTTAGATCTTATTATTATTACTGTATAATTGAATTTTATATTAATATGAGATAATTGTATTTTTTTTTGTAATAAAAAACTTAAATTAAGACATTACACATTAATGAATTAATAAATTTTAAAAATATATTGTAATTTAATAAAATAATAAACTGAAATATTTTTTTATTGTACAAAATGATAAAATAATTTTTATGTAGTCAAATGTAATTTATATATATGTTTGAAAACTATTAATGTCAAAAACATATCATTTAACAAAAAACAATGATTCTTTCTTTAAAAGTGAAAATTACCAATTTAGGAAATTATTTTTACAATATAAATGATATTTTTGTGATAATCAAAATAAAATTATCCAATAATTAAGTTTTTCATATTTTTATGCAACATTCGAACATTCGGGAAGAAATTAAATTCGGTATAAATATATGGTGTGTAATATGACATCATAATGACCCAAAAGTGATGTAATAAAAGATATAATGGGTATACCTAATCAAATTTAGTATTACCCATTAAAAAACATGTTTTTAGGTAAAATAATTAATTTTATAAATCTATTAGAATCCTCCAAAACATGTATTATACTTTATAGTTTTAAAATAATTTATTTAAGAACATGACACACTTCTACATCCTCAAGGGTAATATATTAATGATTTGGGAACTTATTACTATAAAATAAAGAAAAACACTCTTATTTGGAATAAACCATGGTCCAATACCAAGGGAATTCTTTGTGTTTTGACTAATTTATTATATATAGTCCAAAACCAACGTTTGAGAAGAAATAAAGAACTCTCCCCTTTTTCACATTTAAACCCACTGAAGATCCTATTACTCTTCACATGAAAACCTTATATCACAACATAAATCTGAAATATAATCTATATAGTCCACTAACGGTTCCCCACATACATCAAGATGCACCTCTCATGCTTTTTGGATCACCCTCTCGAGGTAGGGGCTGCTCTCCTTCTCCTCTTTATTCAAGAACCATATTTATATATTAAACTTTTTATTCCAATTACAGTTGATGGGATATATTTTTTCAAATATCTCTTACTTAAATTAAGTTTTAAAATTGAATGTTGACCCCATTAACTTTCATTCATCTCTTAAATGATTCATAATTCTCCCCATTATGGTGTTGAAATTATCCTGTGGGTTTTCCATGCTATGTTTTAATTCAAGAACCCTCCTTGTATAATGATTATTAATTACAAAATTTTAATGTTTTATTATGTTATAACACTTCATTAATACTATTATTTTTTACATATATCTGATTATAGAGCCCTTCTATCAAATTAAACCATTTTATGAATCTCTATGTATAACCATTACCCCGTTGAAATGTCTCTACGATTTTACATGCTAAATATTTGTGAGGTGTATACCTGTACCCATTTCCACTCATAGGGTTTCACCTAGTTGTACATATAATTCATTTATTTTGTAATTCTATGTATGTAACCTAAAATAATAAATCATGGGATTATATTTTATGAAATATGTTCTTATTTTATATGATCTATAGGATACACTTATGCATGTACATGATATGATTACGATGGGTGCGTCCATATATTGGTCCAATTCATTGGGTAATGGTTTAGTCTCATGTGATTCCATTTACAGTTCATGGGATATTATAATAATAAAAAAAATTATATATATTGGTGGTTAAACATTTCTTATATTTATTATATCAGGTTTAATGTTATTTCCTATAAAATTCCACATTTTTATTATATAACTTTTCAATAGATGATACAGAAGTGAGGACCTTTCCATTTTTTTCTTAAAAATAAGGTATAAAATACATGAAAATACAAAAAAAAAAGAATAATCTAAATCCAATCGAAATATATATTTATGGGTTAATACAATGGTATATTTTACAAATATCATAACTTGGGGAAATATAACAAATGAAAGGGGTGATCATGAAGCCTAGTAAGAGAAATAAGCAAGAGATGTGTATAACAGGTATACTTGAGACATATCAATAAGAACATAAGGCATAATGATAAGTCATGAGAAAGAGGAATTTGATAATAAAAATAACATGAATCATAATATAAAAATATTTCTACAAAATATAAATGATAGATTCATAATCATATCACCATGATTTATCAACTAGGTTTTTTAAATAAAAATTACCATAGTTATTCACCAATTTATCTTATAACTCTTCATCTATATAGAATAAATTACCTAACCAAAAAATTGTGGTACTATCTGGGAAAATCCTTCATATGTATTAATTTCATTTGATCCATATAGATTATAATAAATCATTTTAGTAATATGTAAAGGAGAATAAAGATTATGTTTCATGTAAAAAATCATGGCATACAAAAGAGCATAAATATATGATCATTACACTATTTTAAACTCACAAAAGTAAATGTGAGTTTCATATATGTAAATAATATTAATTAAAAAAAATTAAATCTAGTTTAATTACAACTTAAAATAAACATGGTATGGGTATTAAAATAAAATTAAAAGATAATTTCTCATGTTAAAGTGGAAAATTCGAGGAGAACATTTGGTAGAATGAGGAGAATAAAACAAGGTTATATAAAATTGTAAAATTGGAGGGTAAAAGGGTATAATATTCTTAGAAGACTATTAAAACTTTATTGGCATAATATAAATTGAAAAAATGAATTTTTTGGGGAATGGAAAGACATACCACAAAAAGGAATCTTGAATGGAAAAGAAAAGGGAATATCCCCCTTACATTGAAGAGATGCTCCTAAGGCTTGAGGATGGAACCTTAGGTGATTGAATAATCCTTTGGGGGAATCCTCAAGAGTAAAAAACTATAAATTCATGGAGTATGGATTGATAGTGAATTAAAATGGATATCTGGGTGAGTATTTATAGAAAACATTAAAGAATTTTTTAATAATTTTGAAATATAGGCCTTTGAATTCTAGGTTATGGAAAATGAAACACCATTGGCATACACATGGTCATTAATCATGGTACTTTAAATTTCAGTCAAATTTTTTGTTATTTAAATCTCCCAAAACCGAAATTAATTTTTAAATAATTCTTTTGGGATAGATTGGTGAAGATTCTATAATTTAATGTTTTAAAAAATGAAATCTTTATTTTTAGACAATGTAAAGTATCCTAGAGTTTTTACTATACATGAAAAAATAATGTATTTCAGAAACTTATCATAATTTCAACCTAACCTAATTTCAATGTGATTATTTCCAAAATTATGTTTATTTTATTAGAAAAATTATCAATATATTATAATTTTAATATTCAATTAAAAAAAATTATTTATTAAAAATAACTATTGTGTGGCATAATCACATTTCTAACATTTATAAAAATTTTCCTTTGAATTTATAATATTATTTAATCATTTATTATATATATATATTAATTTAAAAAAATATTTCATTAAAATTACTATTTATAATACCTTGGTTATATGTAAATATTGAATATATTTTCTTGAAAAATACAATTATGGTTTATTTATGTCAAAAAAATCAAACTATAAAATCCATCTCAAATATTAATATATTTTATTAAGAATAACAATTATTAATAAGAATTGATGGAATAAAAGTTTTAGTTATACAAAGGAATTTACACTTTATGAAACTAAGTCAAAGACATGTATCCCCATATTACACCAACATACGCCCGGAGGGTAAGGTGTACGGTGGTGATCATTTTGTGGGGTGCCTCAACAAAAATTGGCCAAGTGGTAATCAAGTTTTATTTGAACTTATACCATATTATATTTCATTCAAGATTCACATTTTGAAGTTCATCTAGGGATTTGTAAAGGGAAAACCCTATTAACGATACCTTCTACTGATGTTTTAACAAACAGTCTTCTAATGGAATAACTCTACTAGTTGAGGCCATCGATTCTAATTTTTGTATCAATTATCCTTTATCATTACTACATGTAAAACCAAATTATAATGGAAAAATTATAAATTAATGGTATTGTTTACAATGGTTATATCAAAAAACTATCATAAAAAATTGAATATCAATGGTCATAATTTCCATTATACCCTATAAGTACCACATCATTCATTCACTAAAAATCACTAATATTTATATTAAGGTTATATTTTCTTACTTAATAAATTTATTGTTTCACCCATTGATTTAAAATTCTATTTAATTTTTAGGGCGGTGATGAATCTATTAGATTAGGTTGATCCATATATTCACATTTATTTTATTCTATTTTATATGTTTTTTTCATTTGTAAAGTTTGACATTTTAATTGGTTTCATAGCTGACTAATGTAAAGACCATTTCTAACGAGATTATTTTTTATTTCTATTTATTTTTTTTATATTATTATATATAACAAACATTTATTCAGGAAACACATATGATTTATAATGTCTGGGTTGTTACATTACCCCCCTTATGAAATTTTTACCCCAAAATTTAATTTCATTATATCTATTTAGAAATGGTGAGGGTAATTTTGTCTCATTGTCTCCTATGGTTCCCATGTTGCTTCGTCAGATTTTTGGTGCCTCCACAAAACATTGAAAATATTTGTAGTCTTTTTGTGTATAACCTTATCTCTATTTTCAAAATCTCCGCTTGATGTTCTTCATAAGAGAGGTCATGTTACAGTTTTACCACATATGGATTCAGTCCATGTGAGGGATCATGTATATACTTATTCAAGAGAGATACGTTGAATAAGCAATGAAATTATGATAGATTTGGTAGAAGTGCTAGCCTATAGGCCACTGGTCTTGTACAATCAAGGATTTCATAGGGGATATTATACCTAGGGCTATGATTTGAATTCCCTCTAAATACCTTGACTATATTCCATAGTTATATCTAAAGGAAAACATTTTTACCAACATCAAAATCCAAGTCCCTTTGATGTTTTTCAAAATAACACTTCAGCCAACTCTAAATAGCCTTTATATATTATTGGATGGAATGAACATTTTTTTTCATCTCTTGCACAAGATTAGTCCTAAAAAATTCCTCTCACAAACTTTATCCCAAAAATTAAGAGAATCTCTTCCCATATATAAATTCATATGGAGCAATTTTAATACTTAAGTAGAATTTAATGTTGTATGAGAACTCAACTAACGGGATATGTTGATCCCAACCACCTTTAAATACCACTGATCATGTTCTTTGTATGTCCTCATGTTTCTAAATAGTCCTTTCATATTTTCCACTATTTTGGGGTGATAGTCCATAAAAATATTAAATTTTGTATTCAGATCATATTGAATAATTATATGGAATTTAGATGAAAACCTTGTATCAAGATTAATATTATATAGAAAGTAAAACCCCATTCAACCTCCCAAGTTATTTAAAATATATCTTAAAAATATTATCAAGAGAGAAGTCTTCTAGAATTACAAGGAAATGGATAGTCTTGGGGAGATAATCAATTATCTCCCATATCACATCGTTTCCTTTGGAATTTTTTAGTAGAAGAGAGGTAGATTACCTAGTGATATTTTCCCACTTCTATGTTGGTATGTGTAGCATCCTAAGTAAATCAAGAATACGAAATTTTCATATTTATTAATATTTGTGAATCAAATAGTAATTTTACATTAAAGGGGATGCTATGTTTGATGGCTTACCCCACACAAAAAAACTGGTTTCTCTAAGATCATATGTTGGGCACAAGGCTGAGTCATACTAAAAATAATAATAATATATTATTATTATTTTAAATGGAAGTTAATTCCTAGATGTTGTACTAGAGAAAATGAACAGAACTAAATATACTATTATTAAACTTTTTTGTTAAATATTTTTACATTTATCCAATAATATTTATAGGCTTAAAATTAGATTGAATTTAATTTTAGGCATAAGTACTTTAATATTTTTAAAAGGTAGTTTTAACGCACTTTGATGGTGAAACTTTTTTACAACTAGATATTGATACTTTTACATGTTACATTTGAAAAAAATAAACTTATTCATTAAAAGTGAGAAATCAAAATGTAATTTGGATAATTTTTTTGTATTTTTCTGATAAATTTCATTTTGATTGAATAGTGAAAAATACTGCATTTTAAGTCAAAACATCCAGTTTGTCTTATTTATTTATATATTTAAATTTTCATTTAAATTGGTTTTAATGTGTAATTGAATTATATTTTTTCATTTAATCCAATTTTGTTGAATGGAAGTAATTTCACATTTAAATTGGGCATAATCACATGTCAATCTTTTAATAGTTTTTACTTCTTAAAGACACAGTTTTTAGTTTTGACAATAGGAATTAATTATAAATTAATTTTTGTTACTTTGGTGTTTTGAATTTGAAAATTTTGATTTCATATTTGAATCAGGAGGTCCAAATTTTGTAAAAAGGTAACTTTTATATTTAGACATTATGAATAGTAACTTCAGGAAACATTTTATTTTCCATGGTTAAAGGGTAAATATGTTAAATTAGGGTATAAAATATTAATATAATAATATTAAATTGCCCTAACATGTGTCCTAATCCTATTGGGAGAGATATGACAGCCCATGGGCATCCATGTGTTGATTTTAAGACCCAATGGAGCCACTTGTGTGTGAAAATGACATTTAATTACATTTAATTTAAAGTTAAGGAAAATATAACCTAAAAATGTATCTTTTACTAAAAAAATTATTATATGGGGATATATAAGTAATCTCTTCAACTACAAATAGTCATTAAAATATACAAAGATTTTATAAATCATGGTATTTTATTTATAATTTATAGACATCATTTAAATAATTTTATTTATGATACAATTGTTATGTAGTGATTACCTTGTTAATAAATGTTTTAAATAAATAAGATTATAAAAAACAAAATAAATTTATTTTCAAACTTTTTATGCCATACAAAAATATTATAGATGATTATTACTATTTATCATTGAATTAGTGATCTTTTTAAGAATGAATAAAGTTTTTATGGATTTTTTAAAAAAATTCATGATATACATAGTATAAAAATTGACAAAAATGAGATTTTAAATCAATTAATATTTTATTAAATGATATAATATACCTAAAAATACATGATTCTTCCAACTGACATATATGATGTTACAAATGTAATTAATTATCAATTTTTGGGTCTCTTGGAATTTTATAATAACTATGGTAAACCTATAATATGAATATAAAAGAAGAAGTGGTAAAAGATAAATTACATTACTAAGGGTTATACCTAAAAGAAATGGTTATGTTCTGTGACCTAAACTTGTCTAAAACCCCCTAGATGGGAGTAATTTTACCCATCCTCATCTGAGCTTCGAAATATATCACATTATTGTAGCTATAATTTGAAAATAAATTAATAATAAAATAATACATTCAAACTTTCTTACAGTGTCCCTCCTCCCTCTTATAAATAGACACCAACTTCTATCCCATTAATCACACCTATAAATACCTTTCGCTCATCCAAAATTTCTCCAATAAGATCCCAATATTCCTCCCTTCATCCTAGAATCCTTCCCCTAGGCATAAGGAAATTCAAAAAGGCCCATTTACTCAAATCAAAAGAAGTTATCCGATTTGAGGAAATTAATGAACAAACAAGTCATGTCAGACACGAGGTAAGGGACATTGCCTCAATATATTTATTTGAAGAATATTTTGATGTATACATGAATTGATTTTATAGGGCATATAAAATTGTTTGGTTTTTAATTTCATTCAAAGGGAATCATTTTCAACTTAGCATTTTACTAAATGACTATGGTAATGTTTGTTTTGATTATACGTAGTGAAAATGACATTTCCAATGCCACAAGAATTATTTGATATTTTTCTTCCTTAACATGTTGTGATTTTCTTAAATTTGAAATAAATATCATATACCATTTTTGAATATTATTTATTGAAAATGGTTTTGAAAGTGGGTATACTATTTCAATATCATGAAATTTTTTCTTATGATTGCAAATTAAATTTTATGATGAGAATATTGATATTTGAAATATTTTATGTATGATGATTACATAATGTTGACTGAATATTTTATGGGTGGTTACGTGAAAAACCAAATAATGGGTGGTTCTATGATAAACCAAGGATGGGTGGTTACATTATAACCTCCAATGCATATGGTATATAAATCGGCCATATGGATTTTTCATTTGTAAGAATGATTTATGGAAGTCGACCATTTGGTTATTCCATTTAAGAATGATTATATCACAAGTTTACATTTTATATCTTATGTGTTCTTTCTATTTTTTATGGTAATACTTTGTTACAAAAGGGTAAGAAATGAGATTTTATTCAGAAGAAAAGTACTTACTAATTTATAAAGGTAAAAGTGTTAATTATGGTAATGTATTCATGGTTTACATGTCATTTTGAAAAAGTTACCTTTTTTATAACATGAAACTAAACATGTTTCTTTTCTTTTAGGAGTTTTTATTTTATGAAAAAAATGGATATTGAGTAGAAGTGTCTACATGTAATATTCGAGTTGTTATGTATAAGTTATGACATAATTTTCTAAATCACTAAACCTAAAATGATCCTTGAGGTGAATTATTATCTTTCTTAAAAATTATGTATTTCTTAAGGATGGAACTTTATAGTTGGTATGAGAGGTCAGTTTGGATAACTTTAGGAGTTAGGATTTTGTTAATAGAATATCAATAAATGATTTTTACATTATGGTCAAATTTAAATGATATAGTATTTGAAGATTACCATGTTTCTTATTCAAATATATGTTTGTTCAGAATTATTTTCTCTAGAGGAAATAGGGAAGTATTGTTGGGAAGGCATACAGAGAAGAATAACCTTCAAAATCAGCATCCCTAGATGGTCAGAATCAGAACTAAATAGCTTGTTACAGGGATGGAATAATTGACTCAGGCTATAAATGTTGGTTGTATCATTGCACGAGATAAACCAGATTAACCCTCGAGGAACATGAATATAGTGGATCGTTTCATGAGGCAACATCCACCATAATTCAGAGGATCATCTAACCCTGTTCAAGTTGAAATTTGCATCAAAGAATGAGAAAATATTTTCGAAGTAATGGGTTTTACAGACAGTCAAACAATTAGTCTTTCTATTTATCGTTTCAAAGTAGAAGTCGATCAATGGTGGTATATGCTTAAAAATATCAGGGGCTATGAGAAGATTGATGTTCTTTGTTGGGAGGAATTCAAATGTATGTTTCTTGATAAATATTTTCCTAAGGTGGTTTGACATAGGATGAAAGCACAATTCTTGGAATTGAGGTAGTAGGATGACTTAGTAGCTGCTTATAAAGAAATTTTCATTCAACTGGAAAGGTATTCTCCAAATTTCATTCGAGATATTCATATTAATCTAAATCGATTTTACTCAAGAAAAATGATGCAATATCGAAGGGCATTATCCTCTCATGAATTCAATAACTATGAGAATATTTTCAGATGTTCCAAGAAGGTAGAAATTGAATTTTCAGATGATCAGGTTTTGCGAGAGAGAAAGAAAAAAAGTGGTCCAGTTGGAAGGAAAAAGAAAAGAATTCATCAAAGAATCTTAGAGGTAATAAAATTAAATTTTCAACTTGTGAGAAGTGTGGTAAAAACCATCCTGGATAATGTTTATCAAAGATATTATAGTTCTTCCGGTGTGGTAAGACTTGTCCTATTGCTTGTAACTATAAGGAAAATGATAAAGCAGGAAATGAAAGTCCAACAAATAGATATTTAAGTTATAATGAGTTTTACAATTATGCTAATGCATGTCTAAAGATAATTAACGAGGGTGGAAACACATCAAATAAAAATTATATGGTTGTGGAAAAATATTTTTCATCTGCTATGGTTGATTAGGGAACATAAAATAAAGTGGTATCAGGTACTTTGATTATTTTTTTAGGTTATTCCAATTTGTTTTTTGATTCAGGGCCTACATATTCTTTCATTTCTAAGATATGTTGAGGTAAATTTGGAATTCCAACTCAATAAATGAATCTAAAACTAATGGTAAAAATACCTAGGTGAAATTTTGAGGAAAAAATAAATTATAAGAATTTTTATACCCTTATTTGTGGAATAAGTTTACCTAAAAACCATTTTTTCCTCTATTATAGTTTGATGTTATTTTTGGGAGTGGATTGGATTTGTGTTTACCATGCTAAGATTGACTATAAATATGAATTGGTTTCTTTTCAGAAATACTTTTAGTTTGTGTACAATAATGAACCTTTATCTCTTAAAACATATCAAAAAGCTGAGAAACTAGTGAAAGATGGAAATGAATTTTACCTTGCACATAGTGCAGAAAACAAAGGAACTGTTCAGAGTAATGATGTTCTAGTAGTAAATGAGTATCTTGATAAATTCCATGATGAGTTTTATGGTATTATAACTAACCGAGAATTTGAATTTACTGTTGAATTAGTTCTTGTTGCTAAGACAATTTCAAAACCCCCTAATCGAAAGGCTCAAATTGATCTTTCAGAGTTAAAGAATCAATTACAGAAGTTTTTAGATAAAGTATTCATTATACCTAGCACATCAGTATGTGGTGGTACATTTTTTTGTTAAAAGGAAAGATGGTTCAATGAGACTTTTCATTGATTATAGAGCCTAAATAATATCACTATTAAAAACTAGTATCGTTTTCCTCATATCGATTATTTTTTTGATCAGCTGAAGAGACCTCAGTATTTTTCAAAGGTTGACATGAGATTGAGGCACTATCAATTGAAAGTAAATGAGGAATACATTCCTAAGACCGCATTTCGTAGAAGATATAACCATTTTGTATGTGTAGTTATCCATTTTGGGTCAACCAATTCTCTTAAAGTATTTAGGGATCTTATTAATTGAATTTCCCGTGAGTTATTGGATTACATTGTGGTTGTGTTTATTGATGATATTTTGTTATATTCCAAATTTAAATAAGAACATGAAATTCATTTAAGGGTTCTCTTTTGAACCTTAAAAGAAAATAAAATGTTTGGGAAATTAAGTAATTTTGAGTTTTTGTTACAAAAAATTTAATTCTTTGGTCACATTGTTTCAAAAAACGGAAAAACTATTGATCATCCTAAAACAAAATTTG
Organism: Viscum album; assembly: GCA_963277665.1. NCBI lineage: Eukaryota > Viridiplantae > Streptophyta > Magnoliopsida > Santalales > Viscaceae > Viscum > Viscum album. The sequence continues at coordinate 61,645,352 of OY728154.1, read as the reverse complement.
TTGAATAATGACCAAGACCCACAAATATAACTGAGATTGATATTTTTCATGGTTTGGAAGGCTATTACAGAAGGTTTTTTTTATAATTTTTCATGATTATCTAGCCTACTGACTAAGTTATCTAGAAAAGGTGTTATCTTCATTTAGACAAAAGAATGTGATGGTTATTTTCAAGAATTGAATAGAATATTGGTTAATTCTCTAGTTTTGGAATTACCTTCTAGAGATGTTGAATTTGTTATCTACAGCGATGCTTCATTGAATGGGCTGGGTGGTGTCCTATTCTAGAATGACCATGTAATTTCTTAGGATTCACGTTAGTTGAAACCTCATAAGTTAAATTATCCTACATATGATTTAGAATTATATACTACTGTTTTTTTCATTATAATTTTGGTGGCATTATCTGTATAGAGTTAAATGTGAAATATATACTAACCATAAATGTTTGAAGTATATATTCACTCAGAAATAATTGAACATGTGATAGAGTAGATGGAGGGAATTAATTAAGTATTATGATTTCAAGATTCATTACCATCCAAGAAAATAAAATAATGTGGATGCTAATTTAATTTGAAAAAGTAATGCTACATTAAACCTTATACATTTAGAACAAGATCCTTTGATTAACGAATTGATAAACTTTTTCACAGAACATGTTGGTGTTGTAAATTCATATTTTTTTTTGTTTTAGGCGCCATTGAAATCAACTCTGTAAGACAGAATTAAGAAATCCCAGAAGGAAGACAGTGAGTTGCATAAAAAGGTAGAGTTTGTTCGAAATGGTATATTTACTAAATTTCAGGTTGATAAATAATGTGTTTTTAGGTTTGGAAAGAGATTATGCATTCTTTGTGATTCACAATTAAAGAAAGTGTTGTTATGTGGAGCTCATAGTTCTCCATTTTCAGTTCATCTTGGCAGTACTAAGATGTATTGATATCTTCAAGAGTATTACAGGTGGCATGGAATGAAAAGTGATATTGCTGACTTTTCTGTGAAGTCTTTTACTTGTCAACATGTTCGAGAAGAATAGAATTTACCGAAAGAGATGCTTCATCCTCTTTCAATTCTAGAGTGGAAATTGGAAAATGTGTCCATTGATTTCATAGTGGGGTTAACAAAGAGTTCTTGAAGTAACAATTCAATCAAGGTTATTTTTGATCTATTCACTAAATCTGATCATTTTATTCATAATAAAGATACTCTATCTCTTGTTCAACTTTCTCAATCTAATGTTAAAGAGATAGTCAGGTTTCATGGATTTCACCTCTCTATTGTATTTGATCATGATCAGTGGTTCATTGGACCCTATGAGATCCTGAAGAAAGTTTTATCAGTTTCCTACATAGTGGATTTACCTCCATGCTTATCCCAGGTAAACAACGTTTTCCATGTTTCAATGTTGAAAAAGTACATGTTGGATCTATCTCTTGTATTGAGTCTAGATGTACTTCAGTTGAAAGAGAATCTCTCTTATGAGTAACTACCGGTCCAGATTCTTGACCGAAGAGGGAAAGTGTTGTGGAATTATTTAATTCATCAGGTAACCATTTTGTGGAAAACCTATATGTTTCAATATGAGGCATGAGAATTTGAAAGTGTTATGAGGGATAAATAACCCCACTTATTTGATAAGTGATTAAAATTTAGAGGATGCAATTTCTAAGAGGGAAGGATGAAACATCATGGGTAAATAAAGAATATGAAATTCTCATATTTAATAATATTTGTGAATTAAATATTACATTTACATTAAAGGGGTTGCTTTGTTTGATAGTCTACCCAACACACTATAATAGGTTTTATTGAAATCATATGCTTCACACAAGGCTAGGTCGTACTAAAAAAATAGAATAATATTATTTTAAATTTTCGTTAACACCTAGCTATTGTACTGGCGGGAATGAATATAACAAACTATATTATGATTACATTTTTTGTTAATTTTTTTTACATTTATACAATAAAATTTGGAGTCTCAAAATGAGAATTAATCCAATTTTAAGCTTAAATATTCTAATATTTAAAAAGGTAGTTTTTCCGCCTTTTGATGGAGAACTCTTTTTAAATCATGTTTTTGTTACTTATATATGTACAATTTGACAATATAAACTTCTTCTTCAGAATAGGGACATAAAAATTTTCTTTGGATAAATTTTAGTTATTTTTCTGATAAAGTACGTTTGTTTAATGAATTATGGAAAATACTGCATTTTATGTCAAAACTGCATTATCATCTAATTTATTTATATATATAGATTTTACTTTTTATTGGTTTTAATGTGTAATTTGATTATATATTTATTTTTTAATCTAATTTTTTTCATTGAAAGTAATTTTACTTTTAAATTGTACATAAACACATGTCAATCTTTTGATGGTTTTAACTTCATAAAAACACGCTTTTTGGTTGTGAAAAGGGGAATTGATTTTAAATCAATTTGTAAAAATTCATTGTTTTGAATATGGGAATATATATTTCTTATTTGGAATTAGGAGGTAAATTTTTTTTAAATAGGTGACTTTTTTTAGACATTATGAATAGAAACTTCAGTAAATATTTTATTTACCATGGTTAAAGGGTAAATCTAGTAAATAAGGGGAAAATAATATTATAATAATATTAAATTCTCTTAACATGTTTCATAATCCAATTTATGTGATATGTCCAACCATGGTCATCCTTGTGTCTATTTTAGGACCCCATGGATCCCCATGTGTGTGAAAATTACATTTACTTACTTTTAATTTACTTTTAAGGAAAATATAACCTAAACATGTATATTTTAATAAAATAATTTTATATGGGGTTATATATGTGATAGATTCGACTATAAAGTATCACTATAAAGATATAAATATCTTATGAATCATGTAATTTTAGTTATTATTTATATAAAATAAATAAATATGTGTAAATATAACATAATGGAATGTATTGTTTACCTTATGAATGAATGTTTTAAATAAATGATATTATAAAAATTAAAATAAATTTATTTTAAAACTTTTTTTGCAATACAAAAATTTTATAGATGATTATGAGTTATTGGCTTTTAAATAATAAAGTTTTTTTGAATGAATCAATATTTTATGTATTTTTTAAAAATTCATGAAATGAATAGTATAAAAACGACATAAATGAGTTATTAAATCAATTAATATTTTATTAAATGATATAATAGTCCTAAAAATATAGTAATCATCCAAAAGAAATATATAATGTTTCAAAGGTCATTAATGATCCATTTCATAGCCTCTTGTCATTTTATAGGAACTATGGAAACCATATATTTATGAATATATAAGAAGACATGGTAATAGTTAAATTAATTGACTAAGTGTTAAAGCTAAACGATATGGATATTTTTTGACATAAACTTGTCTAAAACCCATTGGCAAAGTGTACTTAGACCCATAATTATATGATTTTTTAAATATGTCTCTTTGGTGTTATAAGAATTCTAGAATCAATTAATAATAAAATAACACTTTCATACTTTCTTAATGTGCCCCACCTCCCACTTATAAAAGGAAACCACCTCTAACAAAATACTCACACCTCTCAAGCCCCTTAGATCATCCATAATTTTCCCCAATAAGATCTAAACATTCCTAGTTTCTTCTTAGTATCCTTACCCTATGAATAAGGAAATTAAATAAATTCCTTTGGCTCAACCAAAATAAGTTGCCCGATTTGAAGAAATTAAAGAACGAACGAGTCAAGTCAGTCACGAGGTAAGGGACTTTTTCTCAATATCTTTTATCTGAGGAATACTTTGATTTATACATGAATTTATTTTATACAGTGTATAAACCCCTTTTACTTTTAATTTCATTTAGGAGGAATATTTTTCTATGATGCATTTTACTAAAGGTCAAATGGAATGTTTCTTCTTAACATACATGGTGAAAATGACCTTTCCATCACTATGAGAATTATTTGATATTTGTATTCCGTAAGAAGACATGATGTTTTTAAATGAAAAATAAATAACATATACCATTTTTACATATTTTACTATTGAAAATGGTTTTCAATGTGGATTTAATATTTCAATATCTTGAAATTAGTTCTTGTGATTGACAATTAAATTTTATGATTGAAATGTTGATATTTTAAATATTTTATGTGTGATGATCTTATAATGGTACCTGGAAATTTGATAGGTGGTTACGTGATAAACTAAATGATAGGTGGTTTTGTGATAAACCAAGGATGGGTGGTTAAGTTATAACCTCTAATTTATTGGGTATGGAAGTCAGTTGTATTGCTCTGCCGTTTGTAAGAATGATTTATGGAAGTCAATAGTAAGGTTATTCAGTTTAAGTATGATTATGTCCCAATTTTACCTTTTATATGTTATGTGTGATTAATATTGGTTTTAAGGTAATATATTTGTTACAAAAGGGTAATAAATGAGCTTTTATTTTGAGAAGAGTATTTACAACTTCATAAAGGTAAAAGTATTTCTTAACAAAAAGTATTCATGGTTTACATGTTGTTTTGAAAAACTAACAGTTTTTTTGCTTTGTGTATACCTTAATAAGATTCTTATTCTCATCCCATGTTTTCAAATGTTTCTCATTGGACATAAAGTGGAATATGGTGAAGGATGGGATCAAGGAATATTCATGTTGTTTAAAACATGGAACTAAACATGTTTATTTTCTTTTAAGAGTTTATACATTATAGAAAAAATATTTACTAAGTAGATGTGTCTACATGTAATATTGAAGTTGTTATGTATATGTTATGACCTGACTCTATAAATATTTAAAACTAAAAGGATCCTCAATTTTAATTATAAAATTAATTCAATATTATGTAATGTTTGAAGATATGTCCTTATAGTATGGGTGGTGGTTTAAATACACCTTTAGAAATTTTTAACTATGCCTTCACTTACTGATATACCAAGCACCTTATAATGTATTAAATAATATCCCTTTTCAAATTATCCCACCAATAATAATCATAATGGTCCATATACATTTGTGTTCTTCTAGGATGCATACATAATGTATTTCTATGATCTTTATCCATCAGCTCCATCCTTTTTTCTAAGATTGATGGGACACATATCCTAGTATGAAATTTAAATAAACCTTCTTAATCTATATTGATCTCATGAAACTTCCCATTCTTTACAACATATATCATCTTTTTTTGAAAGGATCCTCTCTTTGAGCATTATTGATCTTCTATAGTAATTATTGTTGAGAAGACATCTAAGAATGTTTTGATGATTTTGTTTCCATTATGATTACTATATCAAATTTTACTAGTTACATGGTCAAATGATCTCCTTGAATACTCATCATCTCTAGAACAATTAGGTATTTCCTTCTTTATTTATCAATATATTTGATTTCTCTTAAAGTTTGATAAATAATTGAATAGTAATAGTATTTAAGAAGTCCCAACTATCTCATTTGTATCATGTTCAATTACATTTGTTTTATAATATAATTGAAACTTTGGTGGTCTTTGTATATATCAAATTTCAATCTATAAAGGATGTTCATCCATGTTATTAGAGAAAAAATAATCATAGCATGCTCCCTGTCACGTATAAGATAATTATGATCATGAGCCTTTAACTACCAACACAAAAAAGCAATCACCTTTTCATTTTACATGAGTAAACACCCAATCCCTTTAATAGATGCATCACTATAAATAATGAAAACTTCTATGATAGTGTGTAAAAGTAACACTGGTTAAGAAACTAAAATCTTATTTAATTTTTATAAGATTTATTCACACCACTTTGTTGAGATGAACTTATCCCCTTTTCAATTCTACTTTGTTAGTGTAATTGAAATTCATGTAATGGTTTCTAAAAACCTATTATAACATCCTCATAAGCCAAAAAAACTATGAATCTCTACTACTATTGTGTGATGAGGCCACTCCTCTTCAACATTATTTTTTTAAGGGTCAACTGAGATTTCTTCATTGGTTACAGTGTTCCCTAACAATGAAACTTGTTGTAACCATAATTCACATTTGATGAACTTTTAATGAATCTTATCCTTAATCAATGTTCCTAAGATAACCATTAGATGCTCTTCATGATCCTATCAAATTTTAGAGTATATCAGAATAACATTGATAAAAACCACCAATATTTTATCATTGGATTTATAATGACCCATACTTTACATACATTGTTAATACTTCAAAATTGAAGCACACTTATTACAACATATGACAAAACCACAAAGGACCGTATAGGTATTGTGTCTTTAGAAACTGGGAAACATAAACAACTGGTTCATAAATCTTTTACAGTGTATCCCATTTATTTCATCATATCTAGGGTCCCTTTTAGCATATTCTACTTAATATCCATCTTCCTGACCTGGGGAAAAGAAAACATAAAAGGGTGAGCTCAAATGCTCAGCAAGGGCAAATAAAGGAAAATCATATCATATCTTTTTGAAAATCATAACCTGCAAAAGAGATCATAATAACATAACATGGAATATATCAAGGAGTGAAAATGAGATCCCCATAATCATATCATGAAACTTGAAATCTTTGTGGCATGTACACATAATCATAGAAAATCATTTCTTGTTAGTCATGACTCATTGCCAAGACTATCTTAGTGGACAAAGTCCCTTTCTGAACCGAGTCACCCTCGTTCCAGTCCTGTTTCACTGAACCGGTATAACCTACCGTTCCAGCCATGTCTATCTCATGAGATATAAAATCTTTACCCAATGCATTGGAGGGAGATATAGGTCCCACCCTTCTTATAATTAATCCTTTCTTATGTGTGCCACATAATCATAAATCATACATCATCGCATAACACATGTAACAAAAATGGGATTCTTGAAACATCATGACATCATAAAACAAATCATATAAGGTAAATGACTTCATAAAAATAATTCCCACAAAACATAATCAAATCAATGTAATAATAGGGATAAAAACAGAACCCTTTATTATCATAGATGGAAAATAATTTTGATAAAACACTTGAACACCATTCTTGAGGAAAATATCCTTTCTTCTTCAAAAACACTTTTCCTTTCATAACATGTAATACAATTCTAAACTAAAATAAGTTGATTAAAAATAAAATTGAAAACTTTTAAAGTAAGATTCTTTGAAATAATGTTTTAAAAATCCATTCATGCCGTATAAGTTAAAAAAAACATTCTTCGTACTTTTGTCGGAAAAGTCAAAAAGTACCTCGTACGAAAAATGACAAAAGATTCCTTGTATACATATTACTAAAAACTCACCGAAGGGTAAAAATGGATTTAAACAATTGTAGGTGGATGGAAATAATATTACATATTGATTAAACATGGATGTGGATGATAAAATACACCCCAGTAAATACATACGAATAAACAATCTCGGATAAAAATGAGATTGTGATATTTCCCTTACCTTAGTTCCGATTTGCTTTGTATGTGTCCGAAGCTCCTGTATAATGGTTTAAATAATGTTATTGACTTATTACAGAATCATACATATTGATATGATATCATATATGGTCATATTCTTAGCTTCTTGTTAGTAATATTTCATTGTTACTTGTTACTCGGGTCTTTATTGCCTTTTGTTCTTATGCGTGTTTTGCCGAATAAATTCTTATTCTTCTTTTAAGGTTATATATACCTTATATCCAGAATGGTATTAGTGTAACATATATCATATTTATTCATTCAATTCATTTATATAATTACTATGTAATGATGATCATGTAGAACGAGTCGCATCACATCGTGGAGACGGTATTCCGTACGTACGCTCGAGTGATGATATCATTCCTATGATCATGGAATTGTATTTGAGTATATATATATATTATTTCATTATCAATATTAATTTATAATAATCATAAATAGTTACTCATTACACCATTATACCCATCCTTGTAAGGTGGTGGTGGAAAATAGATTACACCACGGCGTGGATACGGTATTCCGTATGTACGCACGCGCGGTGATTTAATTTTTCCATAGGATGGATAGAAGGTGAATTAGGGTTGTTTAATATTAATAATAACATATCAGTATGTAATTAATACTGATGTTATTACTTTATAATGAAACAACTAAAGAAGAAGAAGTTGAAGAAGAAAGAAATTGAAAAGATCGGTAAGGGATATTACCTCTTCTTTGGAACGCCTCTTTGAATCCTCCACTTAGGGAACTAAGATTGGTCTTTGAAGAAGACCAAGACCTCTAGGATTATTCTAGGGAAGTGTAGAGGAGAAAATGGCAGGGGTTTTCCGAGCTTGAGTGCTCAAATTGGTGTGAGAAGGAGGGGGAGGATGTGCCCTTTTATAAGGGAGGAGAGGGGCACCTTAGGAATATCTCAAAATATTATTTTATATTAAAGTCAAAATCGGTTTATAATGGTTCCAAAGGGTCTTATTCGAAGCTAAAGTGGGGATGGGTCGAAATACTATCAAACAATAGGATTTAGACAAGTTTAGGGTATTATTTTAACCTTATCAATTAGATTTAACTCTAAGTTAAATAATTTAACTTTTACCATTTCTATTTGTTTTCTTTCACTATATGGTTAATACACTTACTATAACATGCCAAACGAACCCCAAATTGTTTATTATTAATATATATATCCTTATCTACGTAATATTGCAGAACCTTAGATTTTTAGGAATAAAATAACAATTAATAATATAATATTTGATTTAAAAACTATTTTGTGTCAATTTTGAAACTATTTGATATATGATTTTTGTGAAAGTCATAACAGAATTATATGTTCGAACCAAGTTGATTAAATCAACAATAATATATCATAATAACCTAGAAAATTAGTGGAATTCATAAAAAGTCTCAAATTACTTTTATTTTTGTGTTTATAACATCAATTATGTCAATATTTTATTAATAAGATAATTACTGCATCATCATTGTGTCAAAAATAAATTAAAATATTTAATGTCTAAAAATTATAAATAAAATACCATTATGTAGGAAAGCTTTTTAGATTTCTAATGAATATTTATAGTCGAATTTATCTTATGTATAACCCCATATTAAAAATGATTTACTTATTAAACATTGATTTTAACTATTTTAACCCTTCTTTAAATAAATTAATAATAAATGTCCTAATCTAACCCAAGTGGGCCTAAATGGTCATATTTTATTCCTAAGATTGTTTTTGGTCGAATTACACTTATCCAATAGAATTAGGACATGTGTTAGGGTAATAGTAATATCATATTTACCCTTAGTTACCCTATTTACTATTAACCGCGGTAAAAAAAAGTAAAAAGTTACTATTCACCAAAAAATTATTTTAATCTCATTGAACCACATTTTACTTACTGATATCAACCGTGTCTGTTGGATTTTCGAAATTCCATTCACAGAAGTGGTAAAATTAAGTTTTAAACAAAATTCAGTTTTTAACCTACCACTTAGTGGTTTCACTATTCATCAAAAATTGAAAGTTTTCAGAAAAATACCAAAATTTCACCCTAGGCTAATTTCGGTATTCCGAATCCAAAAATGAAGTCCATTTTGAAAAATAAAATTTATAAAATTTCAAAAAGTGGTTATTACTATTCATAAAAGCTAGTTTTAATAATATTTTAATAGCATATCGTTGTTTAGTGAAACTCGGTATTGCGTACGACGCAAGCTATCGAGGAAGGTGGCGATTGCGTGTAAAGTAATCCAAGAAAGTGTGTAGTGAAATATTCCTTTGAACAAAATATTACTCATAAAAATCTCTTGTGTTACATTCTACCCCCCTTAAAATGAATTTCGCCTTCGAAATTCGTCACATTGTAATAAACAGATGAGGATACTTCTCCCTTATCATATCCTCAAGCTCCCATGTAGCTTCATCTAATTGGTGGTTCCTCCATAAAACTTTCACCAATCGAGTGGTCTTGTTTCGTAGGACTTTTTCGCTACAATCCAGAATCTCTATCCGCTGTTCTTCATAAGAAAGATCTTACTCCAGCGGTACAACTTCTGAGCTGAGTACATGTGAAGGATCTGGTATGTACTTTCTCAAGAGAGATACATGGAACACATCGTGAACTTGAGAGAGATTCGGTGGAAGCGCCAATCGGTAAGCTACCTTCCCAACACGATCCAGTATTTCGAAAGGACCGATATATCTAGGGCTCAACTTCTCCTTCTTTCCAAATCTCATAACCCTCTTCCAGGGAGATATTCGTAAGAACACTTTATCACCCACTTCAAACTCTAGGTCTTTTCTTCGGTTTTCGGCATAAATTTTCTATCGACTCTGAGCTGCTCTTATGTGTTGTTGAATAGATCTGACCTTTTCTGCCATTTCATCAACGAGATCAGGTCCTAATAGCTTTCTTTCCCCAACTTCATCCCAGCAAGTTGGAGTCCTGCATTTCTTTCCATAGAGAGCTTCATAAGGAGCCATCTGAATACTGGAGTGAAAGCTATTATTATAAGAAAATTCCACCAAAGGTAGGTGTTGATCCCAACCTCCTTTGGAATCCATAGAGCAAGCTCTCAACATATCTTATAGGGTTTGAATTGTTCTTTCAGACTGACCGTCTGTCTGGGGATGATAAGCAGTGCTGAAACTCAACTCTGTATCCAGAGTATGCTGAAGACTTCGCCAGAACTTCGAGGTAAATCTCGGATCCCGATCAGATATAATAGAAAGTGGTACTCCATGAAATCTTACCACTTCCTTTACATATATCCTGGCAAGCTGATCTAGAGAGAAATCCTCTCTAATAGAAATGAAGTGTGCAGACATTGTAAGACGATCAACTATGACCCAAATAGAATTATTGCCTTTGGATGTTTTAGGAAGTCCCGTGACAAAGTCCATAGTGATGTTTTCCCATTCCCATTCGGGTATGGGTAATGGTTGTAACATCCCCTTAGACTTTTGTCTCTCAGCTTTAACTTGTTGACAAACCAAGCATCGAGAGACATATTCAGCAACATCTCTTTTCATGCCATCCCACCAGAAGTACTCTTTCAGGTCCCTATACATCTTCGTGCTTCCAGGATGAATAGAGAATGATGAACTATGAGCCTCATCCAGCAGCTCCTTCTTTAATTCGGGGATGGGAGGAACACAAACCCGATTGATGAACTTTATTATCCCATCATAATCAAGGTTGAATTCTGGAACATTTCTCACCTTCTTTTGTAACTCTACATCTTCTTTCTGTGCCTCTTTAATCTTCACATGTATAGATGGTTGAACATTCATTTGAGAAAGATAAGATTTTTCCCCTTCCATTATAATTCCAAGATCCATCCTTTGTAAATCCATAAATATTGGATCTTTTGTGATCCTCATCATGGATAAACTAGCATGGTCTTGTCGACTTAATGCATCTGCCACCTTGTTTGATTTCCCAGGGTGGTAATGGATTGAGCATTCATAATCCTTAATCATCTCCAACCATCTTCTTTGACGCATATTCAGCTCCTTTTGTGTGAAAATATACTTTAAACTTTTATGATCAGTATAAATATCACACCTTTCACCATAAAGGTAATGCCTCCAAATATTTAATGCAAATATTACCGCAGCCAACTCTAAATCATGTGTTGGGTAATTTTGCTCATGGATTTTCAACTGTCGTGAGGCATAAGCTATCACCATATCATTTTGCATAAGAACACACCCCAATCCCTTCTAGGATGCATCACTGTATATCACAAACCTTTCTCCACTACAAGTTAGTGTGAGCACAGGTGCACTAGATAAACTTCTTTTCAACTCCTTGAAATTCTCTTCACATTCTTCCGTCCAGAAAAACTTAACTCCTTTCCGAGTCAACTTGGTGAGTGGATTAGATAATCGTGAAAAATCCTTTACAAAACGTCCATAATATCCAGCTAAACCAAGAAAACTTCGGATCTCAGTTACTGTTGTTGGTCTTGACCATCTTTCGATAACCTCTGTTTTTGATGGATCCACAGATATCCCCTCTTTTGAGATTATGTGACCCAAAAATGCAACTTTTTGAAGCCCAAATTCACACATGGTAAATTTGGCATAAAGCTTCTCCTTTCTCAAGGTCTTCAATATAATTCTCAAGTGATCTTCATGCTCTTCCTTGCTCTTTGAATAGACAAGAATATCGTCTATAAAGACTACCACAAATTGATCAAGATAGTCTCTAAAGACTCTATTCATTAGATCCATGAAGATAGCAGGGGCATTAGTAAGACCAAATGGAATCACTATAAATTCATAGTGTCCATACCTTGTACGGAAAGCCGTCTTTGGTATATCCTCCCTTTTGACCCTTAATTGATGATACCCTGAACGAAGATCAATCTTGGAAAAGTATTGAGCTCCGCGTAGTTGGTCAAATAAGTCATCAATGCGTGGGAGAGGATATTTGTTCTTGATAGTGATTTTGTTAAGTTCTCGATAATCAATGCAGAGTCTCATTGATCCATCTTTCTTCTTAACAAATAGAACAGGTGCTCCCCAAGGTGACGCACTAGGGCGTATGAATCCCTTATCAAGATTCTCTTGGAGTTGCTTCTTCAATTCCTGCAACTCAATTGGGGCCATTCTATAAGGTGTCTTTGAAATAGGCAAAGCACCCGGTACGAGTTCTATTGAAAACTCAACTTCATGATTTGGTGGAAGACCTGGTAATTCCACTGGAAAGACATCATAAAACTCCCATACGATGGGCATATTCTTAATCGTAAGTTTCTCACCAACCATTTGAGATAAATAAACTTCATTTAGTGGAATCAAGACCCATAAGATGGAAGGAATTCCCACTGGAAGGTTATATTCATCCTTGCATCGATAGATGATCGTAGATTGATCTAGAATATGAAATGTGACTTCCCTTCTTTGGCAATTGATATGAGCTCCATGTAGAGAAAACCAATCCATGCCAAGAATCACATCAAATTCCTCTAAAGGAAGGATCACAAGATTTGCAGGATGCACTTTCCCACAAACTTTGATCGGAGAAGAATTATACACTTTTGATGCGACTGTTGTGCCATTAGGTGTTGTCACAGCTAACTCAACATATAATTGTTGAGGTAGTACAGTGATACCCTTAGAAATTTTTTCAAAAATAAAGGATTGGGTGGATCCAGAATCAAATAAAACATTTTCTACTTTAGAGTGGATGGTAAGTGTACCTTTCAGCACTTCGTTATCATACTCCACATCGCTGATAGAAATTGAATGTGACTTTCCTTTGTCTTTAGCCTTAAGATTTTGTTGACGTCGACCATCATCATCAACCCTTGGATTTGGGCATTGATTGGCATAATGCCCCATCTCCTTGCACTTGAAACATTGAAGTGTAGTAGGTTCATTTTGTGTATCCCTTCCTTTGTTTGCATCATTAGACATATTCTTCCCATTATCATGGCATTCAAATGCCCGATGACCTTCCTTTCCACATTTAAAACATTTACTTGTCCCTTTAAGACAACTCCCTCCATTTTTTTCCACACTTTGATCATAAGGGAAAGCTCATATTATTTTCAGTGTGCTCTTTAGATTTTCCTTTGAATTCCATCTTCCTCTTCTTATCAAACCCATGTGACTAATGGGTTACTCCAATCTCCATCTCGACTTTGAGAGCACATCGAACGATTTCCTCGTAGATATTGAAGTCCCTTATGGCTAACGCCCTTCGAAGACTTGGTTTTAAGCCACTAAAGAATCGATCGATCTTACTCTCAGGTTGGATAATAATACTAGAAGTGTACCTTGCAAGTCTTGTAAAATTTGATTCATAGGTACCAACAGATTCATCATCCCTTTGCTTCAGTTCAAGAAACTCTTTCTCCATCTTTGTTCGGAGAATACGAGGGAAGTACTTATTGAAAAATAAGTTCTTGAACTCATCCCATTCCATAGACTCAATTTCATCCCTTTGCCTCGTATTCTTAATAAGATTCCACCATTGATCAGCATCTACTTCCAAATGATACACTGCTAGGATGACTTTATCATGTTCAGAACATTGAAGAACTGAAAATATCTTTTCAGTAGTACTAATCCATTGTTCAGAAACTAATGGATCAGTAGACCCGCTAGAAGAAGGTGAACGCCGCCTCATGAAGGATTCAACAGAATGTTGCTCCTTCTTTTGCTCGTTTGGAAGTCCTGCATGATTCATAGCTTGAGAAAGTTGTGTGAGCATGGCTACAAGATTTTTCATTCCAGCTCCCATATCGTTTGGTTGCTTAGGGGGACAATCATTTCATTGCCCATCGCATTCCGCATTAACACGGTTCCTTTGGGTTCCAACCATTGACTAAAACCAAGAAGAATAGTGTGAGAAACACTAATTATAATAGGAAAACCACATAATCAAGAATAAAATTTCACACTTAAGGTATTATCCTAGAGTATTCATGGCCATTTCTAAAACACTAAGATTGTGTTCTATGCTTAGACTTATCCTTAGGGTTCTTACTAAGGCTTTCACATCCTAGTTTCCAAAGGATGACTATACCTTTCCTCTGATACCAACTATAATGAACCTTACTTTACATACATTGTTAATACTTCAAAATTGAAGCACACTTATTACAACATATGACAAAACCACAAAGGACCGTATAGGTATAGTGTCTTTAGAAACTGGGAAACATAAACAAATGGTTCATAAATCTTCTACAGTGTCTCCCATTTATTTCATCATATCTAGGGTCCCTTTTAGCATATTCTACTTAATATCCATCTACCTGACCTGGGGAAAAGAAAACATAAAAGGGTGAGCTCAAATGCTCAGCAAGGGAAAATAAAGGAAAATCATATCATATCTTTTTGAAAAACATAACCTGCAAAAGAGATCATAATAACTTAACATGGAATAAATCATAGAAGTGAAAATGAGATCCCCATAATCATATCATGAAACTTGAAATCTTTGTGGCATGCACACATAATCATAGAAAATCATTTCTTGTTAGTCATGACTCATTGCCAAGACTATCTTAGTGGACAAAGTCCCTTTCTGAACCGAGTCACCCTCGTTCCAGTCCTGTTTCACTGAACCGGTAAAACCTACCATTCCAGCCATGTCAATCTCATGAGATATAAAATCTTTACACAATGCATTGGAGGGAGATATAGGTCCCACCCATCTTATAATGAATCCTTTCTTATGTGTGCCACATAATCATAAATCATACATCATCGCATAACACATGTAACAAAAATGGGATTCTTGAAACATCATGACATCATAAAACAAATCATATAAGGTAAATGACTTCATAAAAATAATTCCCGCAAAACATAATCAAATCAATGTAATTATAGGGATAAAAACAGAACCCTTTATTATCTTAGATGGAAAATAATTTTGATAAAACACTTGAACTCCATTCTTGAGGAAAATATCCTTTCTTCTTCAAAAACACTTTTCCTTTCATAACATGTCATAACATTCTAAACTAAAAGAAGTTGATTAAATATAAAATTGAAAACTTGTAAAGGAAGATTCTTTGAAATAATGTTTTAAAAATCCATTCATTCCGTATAAGTTAAAAAAAACATTCTTCGTACTTTTGTCGGAAAAGTCAAAAAGTACCTCGTATGAAAAACGACAAAATATTCCTTTTATACATATTACTAAAAACTCACCGAAGGGTAAAAATGGATTTAAACAATTGTAGGTGGATGGAAATAATATTACATATTGATGAAACATGGATGTGGATGATAAAATACACCCCAGTAAATACTTACGAATAAACAATCTCGGATAAAAATGAGATTGTGATATTTCCCTTACCTTAGGTCCGATTTGCTTTGTACGTGTCCGAAGCTCCTGTATAATGGTTTAAATAATGTTATTGACTTATTCCAGAATCATGCATATTTATATGATATCATATATGGTCATATTCTTAGCATCTTGTTAGTAATATTTCATTGTTACTTGTTACTCGGGTCTTTATTGCCTTTTGTTCTTATGCGTGTTTTGCCGAATAAATTCTTATTCTTATTTTAAGGTTATAGATAACTTATATACATAATGGTATTAGTGTAACATATATCATATTTATTCATTCAATTCATTTATATAATTACTATGTAATGATGATCATGTAGAACGAGTCGCATCACATCGTGGAGACGGTATTCCGTACGTACGCACGAGTGATGATATCATTCCTATGATCATGGAATTGTATTTGAGTATATATATATATTTTTTCATTATCAATATTACTTTATAATAATCATAAATAGTTACTCATTACCCCATTATACCCATCCTTGTAAGGTGGTGGTGGAAAATAGATTACACCACGGCATGGAGACGGTATTCCGTACGTACGCACGCGCGTTGATTTCATTTTTCCGTAGGATGGATAGAAGGTGAATTAGGGTTGTTTCATATTTATAATAACATATCAGTATGTAAGTAATACTGATGTTATTACTTTATAATGAAACAACTAAAGAAGAAGAAGTTGAAGAAGAAAGAAATTGAAAAGATCGGTAATGGATATTACCTCTTCTTTGGAACGCATCTTTGAATCCTCCACTTAGGGAACTATGATTGGTCTTTGAAGAAGACCAGGACCTCTAGGATTATACTAGGGAAGTGGAGAGGAGAAAATGGTAGGGGTTGGCCGAGCTTGAGTTCTCAAATTGGTGTGAGGAGGAGGGGGAGGAGGTTCCCTTTTATAAGGGAGGAGAGGGGCACCTTAGGAATATCTCAAAATATTATTTTATATTAAAGTGAAAATCGGTTTATAATGGCTCCAAAGGGTCTTATTTCGAAGCTAAAGTGGGGATGGGTCGAAATCCTATCAACCAATAGGATTTAGACAAGTTTACGATATTATTTTAACCGTATCAATTAGATTTAACTCTAAGTTAAATAATTTAACTTTTACCATGTCTTTTTGTTTTCTTTATCTATATGGTTAATACACTTACTATAACATGACAAACGAACCCCAAATTGTTTATTATTAATATATATATCCTTATCTAAGTCATTTGGCCGAACCTTAGATTTTTAGGAATAAAATAACAATTAATAATATAATATTTGATTTAAAAACTATTTTGTGTCAATTTTGACACTATTTGATATATGATTTTTGTGAAAGTCATAACAGAATTATATGTTCGAAAAAAGTCGATTAAATCAACACTAATATATCATAATAATCTATAAAATTAGTGGAATTCATAAAAAGTCTCACATTAAATTTATTTTGGTGTTTATAACATCAATTATGTCAATATTTTATTAATAAGATAATTACTGCATCATCATTGTGTCAAAAATAAATTAAATTATTTAATGTCTAAAAATTATAAATAAAATACCATTTTGTAGGAAATATTTTTAGCTTTCTAATGAATATTTATAGTCGAATTTATCTTATGTATAACCACATATTAAAAATTATTTACTTATTAAACTTTGATTTTAACTATTTTAACCCTTCTTTAAATAAATTAATAATAAATGTCCTAATCTAACCCAAGTGGGCCTAAATGGTCATATTTTATTCCTAATTTTGTTTTTGTTCGAATTACACTTATCCAATAGAATTAGGACATGTTTTAGGGTAATAGTAAAATTATATTTACCCTTAGTTACCCTATTTACTATTAACCGCGGTAAAAAAAGTAAAAAGTTACTATTCACAAAAAAATTATTTTTATCTCATTGAACCACATTTTACTTACTGATATCAACCGTGTCTGTCGGATTTTCGAAATTCCATTCACAGAAGTGGTAAAATTAAGTTTTATGCAATATTCAGTTTTTAACCTACCACTTAGTGGTTTCACTATTCATCAAAAATTGAAAGTTTTCAGAAAAATACCAAAATTTCACCCTAGGCTAATTTCGGTATTCCGAATCCAAAAATGAAGTCCATTTTGAAAAATAAAATTTATAAAATTTCAAAAAGTGGTTATTACTATCCATAACGGCTAGTTTTAATAATATTTTAATAGCATATCGTTGTTTAGTGAAAACTCGGTATTGCGTACGACGAAAGCTATCGAGGAAGGTCGCGATTGCATGTAAAGTAAGCCAAGAAAGTGTGTAGTGAAAGATTCCTTTGAACAAAATATTAATCATACAAATCTCGAGTGTTACAGGATTCCTTAAATAATCTATTTATTAAATCAATAAATATTGAAGGATCATTATTCAAGCTGAAGGGCCTAACAACAAACTCATAATACCCATATCATTTTTAGAAGGTAGCCTTTAGTATATTATCTTTCCCCACCCTCAATTGATGATACCAAGATCAAAATAAAACCTTTGATAAGATTTGATACCCATGAAGTGTTTGAAATAAAATATCAATCCTTGGTAGAGGTTACTTGTTCTTCACTATTACCCTGTTGATTTCCCTATAATCAAAAAATACCCGCATTGATCTGTAATTCTTCATCACAAATATAAAAAATTATCTCTAGGGAGACTCACTTGGTTAGATAAATCCATTATCCAGAATATCATGAAGTTGTTTCTGGAATTCCTTCACATTCATATATTCTATTCAATATGGGGCCCTTCATATTAGCTTTGATATATGTATGAGATCAATGGATAAATCTACCTCTCCTTATATGGGAGGTCCATGTACCTCTTTGAGAAATACAATATTGTTTTTCTAAATTATAGGAACATTTTCTTTATTTATACAATCATTTCCTTCTCCCTCTTCACTGATAATCTCTATAAAGTAGTCTATGAGAGGTGATTCAAGGAAAATATCAGTCCATGATACATCTCCTTTGAAAATTACAACAGGTTATATAATCAAGACTACTAAAATGTCCTTACTTCTATATTTGATCATAACATTATACTATGAGAGCATGTCCATACCTTATATGGTGTTAAATTCGAACATGGGAATTTATAGTCGATTTTTGATGTGACTGTACTTGACAAATATAGTACAAGAGTTTATTTACCCTATTTATTCTTGGATAATTACTCTAGGCTTCATGACTAATAACTCTTTTTATAGTAGTTATGGTATCAAATCTATATTATTTGAAAACATAGATTAATTAAAGGAATGTATATAACCAGAATAAAACAAACTACCTTCTATATTTGAGAGAATAGTGAGTTTACCTAACACTTCATCATTTAAAGCCTACAACTCTTCTTTCAGGGTAGAAAATTCCCAACCTTTTTCCCTTGGCCTAAGAGTTTATCTCTATATGTCTATTTTTCTATTCCATATATATGACAACCATGTCTCTCTAAAATATATTTCAACCTTCATAGCAGTCCAAAATACCTAATTATAGATTTTATAGACACAATTTTCTAGATTTATCCATAGATGGGGTCTCAGTCCACTAAATAATCTATCATCTTTTCCCTTAGGATTGATAACTAAGATATAGTTGTATTGAGAAAGTCTTGTAATGTTAATCTCATAGATTCTAATCAATTTATTTTCCTTCTTATTTAGTTTAAGGAAATATTTCTATATTTTATTACAACTTAATAGGGGAATATATTTATTGAATGAGATTCCCCTAAACATTTATCAATTCATATCATTAATCATTATTATTTTATTTAAATTTTTAATCACTTTCCACCAATGATCATCTTATCCCTCTAAGTGGTACAGTATCAGGGTTGCTTTTTTATTTGTCTAAAAAAATGGAGTATAGAAAAGAAATTTTCTATATATATTATCCATTTTTCATAAATCAATGTATTGGTTGATCAATTGAAAGAATGTGGTCATTGACTCATAAAGGAATCAGTAGAATGTTGTATGTTTCTACGTGATTCTAGTGTATTGACTAGTTTCAATTTATTGTCCCTAACTTGAGTTCGTTGATTCATCATTTCATTCTAGATTCCATTGAAATTAAATTATTACATCATCCATTTCAATCAACATTTATGTAGTTCCTTCTATTTCCTTCCATTTTTTTCATAAGAATAAAACCTTAGTGAGAAAAATGATACTTTTTTGAATCTTATAATTAAAAATAAATTTTATAACTTAAAACATCATTCTTAAATATGATATTAATCTAAATAATTATTATATATTATATATATTCTTAATAGTAGTTCATAAAAATCTTTTGATTAACCAAAAATATCACCCAGGAGTGTCAAACTAGGAGTGAAGCAAGGCCCATTTTCATACACCAATTCCTATCTAAGTCAAGATCAACATGGTGCCTTCTGTTGTAACCCCTAGAAATATCTATGTGATAGACACATGCACTTTTTCATTTCCAGACATGAATTTCATTGATCATAAACCACATAATTCATAATTAACCAAAATTTTAATATTTATTTTCTATAATTAGACTTTTTCATAGGTCTCTTCATAGAGTTTTCAAGCCATAATTTTCACAAATGACAAAACCATCTTTTGATAATAACGAGGGTATCCTGCCTTTTTATTACATAACTCTTCATTACGTGATACAAAGAGAATAACTTTTAATGTTTATTTTCTTGAAAAAAGGTATATAATACATGGAAAGAGAAAATATTATTATAAATATAATTTAAATAAAACTTCATGGCTTTATACCCAATTATATTCACTAAGTCTCATAACCAAGGGACATACATCAAATGAAAAAGGTGAGGATGAATCCCATTAACATAAATTTGAAAGTGAGAGGTATAAAATGTGATATTGAGACATATAAATAAGAACCTCAGGAAAAAAGATAATGAATGAGATAGATTCATATAATAAAAAAAAAACTACGAATAATAGCATATAAATCTAGCTACAATATTTTAAGGAGGAATTCATAATCATATCACCAAGGTTTATCACCAAGGTTTCATAAAAAAATCAAGGTTATCCCATAATATATCATATAAATTGTGATCTGTAGAGATTAAATTCATTACCCAGTGAATTGGAACAATAAATAGGAACACCTTTCCTATGTCTTAATTTTATGTGATCTATATAGATCATAATAAACCATTTCATAAAAACAAAATGGGGATTAAGAATGGTTTTCTTATAAAATATCTTGGAATACAAAAGATATTAAAATATGAACATTACATCAATTTTAAATCACAAAAGGTTATGTGAGTTTTATATATGCAAATAACTGAATTAAAAATATAAATTTTTAAATCCAGTTTAATTACAACTAAAAATAAAAGAGGATTGGGTACTCAAATAAAAAGAAACACCAAAATAAACATGTATGAGAAGAAAATTCGGATGTCAAATTGGCTGCATGATGGGTATAAAATATAGTGTAACAAAATGGTAAAATTAGAGGGGAAAAGGGTCTACAACTCATGAAAGACAATTAAGACATTAGTTGAATAATTTAATGTGGGAAAAAGGATATTTCATGTCAATTTGAATATATACTACAGAAGGAATATTGAATTGAAAATAGAAGTGAGTATTTATTTTTTCCTTTAAGAGTTGTTCATGAAAATTGAGGACGGTATTTTGAGAGATTGAGGACACCTTGGGGGGGAATCCTTGGAAGTAAAACATTATAAATTCATGAAGTATGGATTTTGAGAGAATGGAAATGGGTAAATGGGTGAGTATTTTTTTAAAAGGGTAGGAATTGTTTAATAATTTTAATAAATATACCTTTGGATTTTATGTTGTGGAAAATGAAAAACCATTTACTTACCCACGGGTTTTTGTAACACCCTGAGTTTTTTTGGACATTCATTCTCAAATAAATTAAATTTTATTTTATATATTACAATGAACTAAATCAAACATTCCTTCCACATAACACTCACTCAAAATACATTACCCAGAACATTGACTTGGAATACATTACATGGACCTATCACTTGGAATCTGTTACACACACCACCGACTTGGAGTACGTTACATGCAACATTGATGTTTCTATGAAACATAATTTTATTAATATAATTATTTAAATGTGATAATTATAACCTATCCATTGAAATTTGAAATTTTAAAAGAAATAAATAATTTTCCAATATTGTTTAAAAATTTATTATATAAATAATACATATCGATAATGAGAGATATAATTTTTATTATTGTCCTTATATGTTTAAAAATAATTTTTTCTCAAATAAACTAATTTTATTTTTCTTTTGTGACAAATATTAAAATTATTTTTTATAAAAATTTAAAAACTAAATTTGAAAAAATAACCTTAATTTTTTAATTTATAATATCTAAATTATCTTAGGGCTTATTTTTGGGTTTTTTTTCTGAGAAACATCATTTTTAG
This sequence comes from Viscum album, assembly GCA_963277665.1. Lineage (NCBI taxonomy): Eukaryota > Viridiplantae > Streptophyta > Magnoliopsida > Santalales > Viscaceae > Viscum > Viscum album. Next base: position 61,623,118 of record OY728154.1, on the reverse strand, counting down.
ACGAATAGTGAACAATACCGAATTTTAATACAAAACATCATTTTCATCTAATATATTTATAAGGAATGATTATATTTTGAATTAATTTAATAGTTTTATTAAATAAAATATTTATAAATTAATATAATTTATGTCATTGTGATCAAATTAACTTTGAAATTCGGTATAAAAACTTATCACACTTTTGAATGTTTTTACTTTAATAACCTAAATTGTCAACCCGACTTCGAGATTAAATTTAAATTAATTTATACCACTTATGTGAATGTAATTTGGAAAACTAGATTCCATATTCTGAATCATCAAGATTTATAATGTATAATATGGTCAAATTGGTATTTTACCATAATTATTAGTGAATGTAATTAAAATGTATTAGATCAATTAAAGTAAAATTAAACTTAACTAAGAATTAAAATTTATATTTAGGGAATAAAATGAAAAATAAATTGGTATAAGTTCCATTTAATGGCTATATAATGACCCTATCTTCAATTTTAGGAAATATTTTCCATTATGGGACCCACATGACATGTAAGACACCTGTATGGAATTCCTTTCTGAAAATATAACCAGAGTGAACTCATCACCCAATATAAAAAGGCCTCATATCATTCATTTCATTAAACCTATAAAACTACTGAGGATCGGAAAATATCTATTCAAATATCCTCCCCTGATTCCTCCCTTCCTCCTTGAATCATTTCTTTGGGAATAATTTCCACTATGTAAGCCCTTTAATGTAAACCAAAAGGGTATTACCCAATTAAGAGGTAATATATTCTCTCATGCACCTTTCTTTTACTTTCATTCATCACCCCAAAAAATATCATTATTACGTGATTGTATAAAAACACCAGTATCATCAATATAATAGGATGTTTTTATGCAAAGGGTTCGACCTACACTTACACACACTTCCATCTAGTGGGTAAAAAATATATTGCTTACATGCATAGAGAAATTCCACCTTACAAAACGATGATTGTTCATTTTTTCCTTTATCAAATACCATGGTGGAAATTAATATGAAAACTCTATTTTCATATGTGATATATTAATTTTATTTTTATTTTACCCTATTTCAGGTTTTTTATAATGAAATCTATTTATGCCTTCCATTTGGTGTAAATATTATAATTTCATATTCCATTTACCTTATTTATTTCGATAAGAAAAAAATGGAATCAATGTTCATGCATATGTACAACTTACTGTAACCATGAATAGTTTATTTCATTTTAAAATTATATATTAAATATATTATTATAATAAAAATGAAATTAATAAAAATTATATTCATATCATGTTGTAAATTCTATATATTATGCTATAAGTATAAGGAACAAATATATAACAAATTATGACACATAGAAAAAACAAATCGAATTTTACCCAAAGTGAATTCTTAACAAAGGTCTGTAGTCAAGAGGGTAATATAATGTCATAATAAAACAATATACGGTATTAGATCTAATAACATGATTTTATAAAATATTTATAATTAAAATTCATTGATTATATAGAATTCTTGTATGAGTACGAAGACTGTTAAGACACAAGGTAATGGAAATTCATAAAACCTTTTATTTCCATGTGATACATGCTTTATTCAACACCCATTCCTTTTGGGTGGTGTTTAAACTACCCATGAGTAAATTATATGATTCATATAATGATATAAATATATATTTACATACCCATTTTATGATATTTATTTCTTGGGGTTTATGTTTTCAAAGTTACCAAATCAATAAAATAGTATTTTTTCACTTTATCTTTTTTGAGGCTCATGTTTTGTTATGCACCAAAATTCGTTTTTGAGTAGTATATAATTACATTTTACTTGTTATATCATGAAACTGAATATTTTCATGATATTTTAATAATCATGTAATTTTAGTTTCTTAGATTTATAATATGATATCAAGTGACAAAGTGGTAGTAGTTCATTAAAATAATCTAATCTCTTTTCAAGATTGTTTATTCCTATGATTCCTTTGATGAAATCTAATGATCCACCTATTAATAAAACACATGACTTTCCTTATCATGTTTTTATTAATGATATATCTATTTAATAGTCTCATTTCCCACTATTTGGTACTAATGATAAATAAGAAATTTTTTTGAACAAAAATATTATTATATATCTATCTTTGATTGAAAATTTGTTTTATTTCAAAAAACATATATTAAAAAAAATAAAAAAATTATTTCAAAAGATCCACGATGACAACTTTCAAGAAATTTTTTTTTATTTTTTTATGTTTCAAATTATTCCGTTATATTTTTTTAAATTATTTTTCAAAGGAAAAAAGTTACCAAATGGTTTTATGTTTTAAAATATGTTTTCAAAGAAGAAAAGTTATTTTCCTCAATAATTTTCAAAATTTCTTTAAAAATAATTTACCATATATGATAACATAAATTGGTGTTACACATGCCTTTTTTGGGAAATTATTCAATGTTTCCATTCATATTCATTCCCTTAATGGATTATCTTTTTAGAGAATGGTGTTTATTAAACTCGTTTCTCTTTCATGGGTTATAGCCTTTTGAAACTTGCTTCTTTTCACCGGTTATGTTTATGATAAAATAATTATGAAACATGTATTTTTCCATAGGATATGACATGATTACATGTTTATAATACCAATTTCAGATCATGGGTTATGATATGATTATTAATGATATTGTCAAACATGTAACTGTGATTTAATTATTATATGGCAGGGACCTATATATATCTCCAGTGCATTGGGTAAATACTTATTTCTAATGAGGTAGATATGGATAGAATAAGAAATGAACTCAGTTCAATATTACAGTTACTGAATAATAAATTATATTGGTTTAGAATTATAGGGTTGGAATAAGAAGTGAACTCGGTTTAGTAACAGAGGGAAAAAAGGGTGTGAACTTGGTTTAATAAAAGACTTTTTCCACTAAGATGGTTGTGGCAATAAAGCCTTGAATACTATGGAAATCATTATATATGCTTCTATGTATTCCAAATTTCCATGTTTTATTCATATGTTTTTATTTTATATATTATGTTTATTATTTATTTATGATTTATATCTTTTGAACTGCCAGTATTTATTTCATGATTCATGTTTATGTTCACTTTTAGGTAGGGTATGATATTCTATTTTAATCATCATGATGTCATACCCTTTTGCTCATGATTATACTTATGTATCTACCTTGATTACCCTTACTAAGAATCTAAGTATATCCCTATTTATGTTTCATCCCCTAGGTTGTGAACATATGTCTTTTTTTTGAAGTGTCTAATAAGGCTTCTAGTTAAGAAAAATTTTATGGGAGATGATGCATCACATTTATGTACAAATGTTTATGTCTCCATGTTTCAAATGGCACTAGACTAGTATGATCTTTGGTAGTATGTTTTTATAATCGTGTAAGTACTTCGTAAATGTTATATAATTTTAATGTATGAAAATCATGGGTCTATATAGTTAGTATCAGAGAATTGTTTTAGTTATCCTTTGGAATATAGGATGATATAACCGTAGTAAGAACTCTAAGGAAATTTCTACGGATATGTAAAATGATAAAAAAATTGGAAAATATTTTAGAATTTTGGTAAATGATAGAGTGAGTGAACTCCTTGAAATCACCCCCTATCTGGATAAAACAATGGGATATGTATTTGGAATAGATGTACATAGGTGTAAGAAATATTATAAGATATCCCAGGCTTGACTCAGAGTAATTTGGTACATGACAATGATCCTTGATGTACACCTAGTTTGACCGTCCCTAAGGATATGCTTTGGTAATTTAAAAACACAACATGAACCATTAGAAAGTATTTAAATATATATTGGCGATGAATAACCTAGGGTAAAAATAAGTTTTCATAGGTTAAGGAAGGATTAATAACTTAGACATCATATAAGTGACTTTTCAGGATTATGTGGTTCCTCACTATGATAAGTATTTCTTACTCTTGATTTTTTAATTTTTTTTCAATGTTTAGAACCTGGAGAAACTACATTAAAGGTTATTATGAAGGAAAATGGAATTATTTTTCTCTCGAGAAATCTAATGAAATTAGAGCAGGAATGAAAAATATTTTTTTATACTCACAAAAAAATTATCATGTTTTGAATCATGGTGGACAAACAAATGAACAAAGGCAGGGACTACAATATATAGATTCATTTATTAGAAAATACCAACCTTATTTCATAGGTTCTTCTGATCTACTTGTTTCTGAACATTTTATTGATACCAAGGAAAGGATATTTTTCTCCCTTTAGTGTTTCAAACATGAGATAGTTGATATTATCAACAGTTTGTAGATAATTTCTCATGACTAACCAATACGTTCACCAAGTTAACTTAGAAGGGTTTTAAGTACCTTTGGATAGATGAAAGTAAGGAAAAATTAAAGGAACTGAAGATAATGTTAGTCTATGAACCTTTTGCTACATTTACCTATAGTAGAGAAGGGGTTTTAGTCTATATGGATGCATTCAAGAAGGGATTGAGATGTCCTCTTATACAGAATAACATGGTTATATTTTATGCCCTGTAATAGTTGGAGATTAATGAATAAAATTTCCCAACTCATGATTTGGAGGTAGAAGCAGTAGGTTTTTCATTAAACTTATGGATGCATTATCTTTAAGGATAAATCTGTTATATATATACCGATCATAAAATTTTGAAGTATATATACTCACATAGTAGTAGTTGAACATGGTCCAAAGAAGGTAGTTAGAGTTTATAAAGGATTATTATTTCTCAATGCATTACCACCCTCGAATAGCGAGAAAGGTGACCAATACATTAAGTTGAAAAGATCATAAAACCTTATCCATGATTAGGATCACAAAATATCCAATACTTATTTATTTTTGATGGATATATCTAGAAGTCTGGGTGGGAGGAGGAACATTTTATCATTTAAAAAGGAATGTTAAGCCCTATATCTAAGTAAATGTTAAGGAGGAACTGAAGGAAGATGAAGATCTATAAAATAAATTCAAAAAATTTATTGAGTTCATCTTTGATCAGGATATAATGATAAGGGTTAGGAACCATGTATGTATTTCTTCCCTGCCATATTTGAAGAATGATTTGTTATAGGAAGCTCATAGTTATTCATTATCTATTAATACTGGAAGTATGAAGATGTAAATGGATATTAATGAATACTTATGGTGAGATGTAATGAGGAGAGATATCATATGTTTTTTATCATGGTTCTTGGTATTCTAATAAGTTATGGATAAAAGGAAAAAGTCAAAGGGGATGTTGCATCCATTACCCTTACCAGAATAGAAATGGGAGAAAATCACTATGAATTTTTTCATAGGACTACCCAAAACCTCTAAAGGTGTTAATACTATATAGTTGGTACTATTATTCTTACTAAGATAACACACTTCATCACTTTTAGATAAGACTTATATTTGGATTAGCAATTAAAGATATTCATTAAGTAAGTTATATGGTTTCATGGAGTACCACATTAAATTGTATTGGACCAGGAACCAAGGCTAACCTAAAAAATATGGTGATGCATTTAGTAAGAACTTGATAAAAAATTTAGTTTCAGAAATGCATATCATCAAGAGATAGATGGCCAGTATTAATGAATAATTCAACCCCTAGAGTATATTTTGAGATCTTATTTTATAGATGTCAATGGTGTTTGGGTTCAACATCTTCTTCTTGTTGAGTTTTCTTACAACAATTACTTTAACTATACCATTCAGATGAAACATTCTGAAACCCTCTATTTGATGAAATGTTGTTCTTGAGCATGATGAGATGAGATTGGTGAAAGAAATCTATTGGGACATGAGATTGCTAGAGAAATGGTTTAGAGGGGTAGAAGCATTCAGCAACATATCCAAGCAGTTCAATATTAATAGAAAATTTATAATAATAACCTTCTTCATGATATATATTTTATGTTGGTAGAAAGGTGATTCTATATATCTCACCTTGGAAGAAGTTTATGAGATTCTAGAAGAAATTTAAACTAATCACTAGGTATATTAGTCCCTATAAAATTATTTATCATATCGAGGTGGTATCCTATCACTTGGAACTTCCTCCACATATTTATCAAGTACATGATGGGTTACATATATCTCTTCTAAGGATGTACATACCAGAGCCTTTACATGTACTAAACTCAGAGTATATACTATTTGAAAATGATCTTCTATACAATGAAGAAAAAATGAAATTTTGGAATAATCATATAATGTTTTAAAAAATTATACAATCTCATAGACAATGTTTTGTGGAGAAATCATCTATTAGAGGCAACTTAATGGTTACTTGGGGATATGGGAAATCATAAGTATCATAATTTATTTTTACCCAAGTGATTAATTTTTAGAGAAAATTTTTATTTTATGTGTGGTAGAATGTGACACCCCAAATTTTTATGAACCATTATTTTCACAAATAAATTAAATTTTCATTTATGTCTTGAAATGCACTAAGTAAAAAATTCTGTTCAAATAGAACCAAATCAGGGTACATTGTAAAAAAAATCTCCTTAGTGTATGTCTCCTAGAACAATGACTCAGAGTATGTTTCATGTAACACTGACTTGGCACACATCACATGCAACACCTGTGTTTATACGTAACATCATTCTATTATTATAATTATTTAAATGAGATAATTATAACCTAGTCATCAAAAAAGTACATTGAATGATAAAAACTACATTTAAAATAATTTTTATATTTTTTATATAAATAAATCATATTGATAATGAAAGATAATATTTTTAGTAAAGTAATTCTGTGTTTAGTAACGTTATTTTCTCAAATGAAATGATTTTAATGTCTTTTTATGAAAAATAATAAAATTAATTTTGGATACATATAAAAATAAATTTTTATAATAAAAGATTAAATTTTTAATTTATAATTTTATAATTATATTAGGTATTTTTTGGATTTTTTGAGAAACATCATTTTTGGATGAATAGTGAAAAATACTGGATTTTAACTTAAATATTCTTTTTCATATAATTTCTTTATATATATAAATTATATTTTTAATCTGTTTAAAAGTTAAAATTGATAATAGTTTTATCAATTAATACAATGTAGTTCATTTATATCAATTTCACATTGAACTTGGTTATAAAAAATAGAAAACATTTGAATGTTTTTACTTTAATAACATGTATTTTTGACCTAAATGTGAGATTAAATTTAAATTAATTTCTTCCACTTCAAAGATTGGAATTTAGAAAAATTTATTCCAAATTTCAAATACTAATAATTTATAATGTATGTGTTTCTGAGAAAAAATTATAATTGAATGTAATTAAAATTAATTTCAGCAATTAAGGTGAAATTAAGCTTAACTAAGGATGAAACCTTAAATTTCAGACCTAAACGAACTAGAAAATTGTCCAAGAGAAATTGGATGATAATATATTTACCATATAATCCCTTGTTTTTAATTTGTTTTCCATTATTATATCCACGTTACAAGGTAAAAACATTTATGTAATTCTTTGTTAAGAATATTAAAAGAGTGCCACTCCTCCTACATTATCGAATGCCTCCTCTCCTCTATTTCATTACACCACTAAATCAACTTATATATAGAATATATATACTAGAATCTAATACCATGAATAATTAATTCCTACTTTAATGCTATATGTTTTCATAATGTATTTCATGGAATCCCTTTGGTGCATACAAAAAGCGTTTTACCCAATTAAGAGGTCAACTCTTCTCTCAATGCCCTTTCCTTTATTTCCATTCTCCACCCTTCACTCTAATTATTATGTGATTTTATAACAAAAATCATATCATTTATATAATTTTATCTTTTTAATTTTATGGTTTTTACCTACACTTAATCACACTTCTATCTAATGGGAGACGAACATACTGTTTACATGTATGGTAAACTAACACCTCATGAAATGAAGATTGTTCATTTTTCCTTTACTATATATCATGGTAGAAATTATGATGAAAAATATATTTAAATTTTTTTTATATTATATTTATTATCTATTTAATAATATTTCAAAAAATTTACAAAACATATCATTGTACCTTCTATTTGGTGCAAATATGGTAGTTCGGTTTGAGGAAGCATGGACTACCACCACCTCAAAGAGATGTGATTCATTCACACACTACATGGAATGTATTAAGAGTGAGTTTTATAAATTTATATGATATTTATGATATAATAATTCTACAAGAATAATTATATAGATAAATATATATACACATATTTTATTTACCCCCTTTCATTCAATATGGTAATAAAAACGGAAACAACATTCATGTGTACGTACGAATTACCGTATCCATGAATGATGTATTCCAATTCATAATTAAATATTATTTAGGTTATATTAATACCCATATACTAAATAAAAATACAATTTATATCATGTTCTAAATTCTTGAAATCTTGATATAAGTATAAGTGCCAAATATGTAATAAATTATGAAATATGTGAAGAACAAAGTGAATATTTCCCAGGGAAACCCTAACATATAATTGTTAACAAGAGGGTAATATAATGTCATAATAAAACAATAGATAGTATTATATATATAAAAATAATCTTTTAAAATATGTGTAATATATAGAATTTTATTATAAAGGAATATTGTACAAGTACAAATAGAGTCAAGACACAAGGTATGGTAATTTCATCTCACTTTTTATATCTGCGAGATAAATTCTTTATTCACAACCCATTCATTTTATGTGGTGTTTATAATGACAATGAATTAATTGTATGATTATTATACTTATATTAATGCATATTTACAAATCTATTTTATGATAATTATTTCATTGTGTTTACGTTTGAAAAGTTACAAGATCGGTAAAATAGTTTTATCACATTTTTTTTGTGACTCAGGTTTTTTTATACACCTAAATTTTTTATAAGTCTATATAATTTAATTTTACATTTTATATCATGAATCTAATTTTTTCATGATATTATATAATTCATTTAATTTCATTATCTCACATTAAGATTTTATTTTCCCATTAACATGTGATAAGGGTTTATTGTAACAATCTCATCACGTTTCAATATTGTTTATGCTTATGATTCCTTTAATGAAATATTATTATCCATATCTCTAGAACACTCATTTGTTTCCTTATACAATTTTTATTATAGATCTATCCATGTATTATTACTTTTATTCCATTATTTGGTACTTAAGATAATTATATAAATGATTTTATGAAAAACATGACCGTATTTCTCTTTTCGATTAGAAATCTATTTTCTTTCAAAAACCATGTTTTTGAATAAAATATTTTTTTTGAGATGACCCTTGAAAATAATTTTCATTGATTTTTTTTTTAAAAAAAATTTACCATCTTTTGAGATTACTTTATATTTTTCAAACTAATTTTCAATGAAAAAGTTTTTAAAAGGTTTTCTATTTTAAAATGATTTTTTCAAAGAAAAATGAATATTTCTATCAAGAATTTTTATAATAGATATATAAAAATTATTTCTAATATAAGATAAAACATGATGGTGTTACTAATTAATTTCTATGAAAATTGTACAATGTTTCCATTCGTATTCTTTATATAAATAGATTGTGTTCTAATACTATGATATTTAAGAATCCCATTACTCTTTCATGGGTTATAGGATTTTGAAACCCACTTCTTTTGATGGGTTATGTTGTTGATGAAATGATTATGAAACCATTACTTTTAGATAGGTTATTATATGATTACATGTTGATAATACACATTAAATCACATGGTTTAAGATATTATTATTTATGATTCTGTGTAACATATCCTTAGGAATTCATTATGATATTGTATGGACCTATATCTCCCACCAATGAATTGGTTATGGATTTATATCTTATGAGATTGACATGGATGGAATGATAAATGAACATGGTTTAGTATTACATGTATGGAAAGACATATATACATGGTTCATTATTATAGGTCGTGAATGAGGAGAGAACATAGTTCAGTAATATAGTGCTGGAACGGGGTGTGATCCCAATTCAGTAAAGGTATTTGTCAACTATGATGACCTAGGAATAAATTACTTTAATAATATGGAAATAATAGAATATTCTTTTATATATTCCAACAATCCTAATTCTATTCCTATGTTTTTCTTCCATAGCTTATGTTCTATATTTTTTAATTATTCGTGTCTTATAAACTACTAGCTTTATGCCATGATTCATGTTTATGTTCTTTAATATGAAGGGTATGATCTTATATTTTCATCATCTTGTTCTTATACCCTAATACTCATGATTATGTTTATGTATCTCCCTTGTTTACTCTTACTGATGATCTGAGTTCACATCTTGTTAAGTTAACTTTCCCTAGGTTGTAAAGATATGTAATGCATTTGATGTTTCTAAGAAGGGTCATAGTCATGAAAAACCTAGTGAGGGATTATTTGGCTCATTTATGTACCAGAGTTTATATTTATATGTTTCCAAAGGAACTATACTAGTATTTCCTTTAGCCATCTGTTTGTATAATGTTTTAAATATTCTATAAAAGTTATGTGTTGTTAATTCATTAAAAGTAAGGGTCACAATATTGTTTTCATGGTATTTGAGATTTGGGCCAAAATTTATGTTATTTTAATCAACAATAACTGAAATTAATTTTTAAATACTTCTTTTGGGATGGAAATGTGATGATTCTACCAAGTGATGTTTAAAAAATTACTTATTTGACATTGGAAATTAATTTATAATTTTATAAAACTGAATAAAATATATCAAAATACTTAATATTAAAAAAGTAACATATTTAGTTCATGGATTGTTTAATTTATTATTAAATCACTATGACATTAATATGATGTCATAAAATATACAGACACCCTAAATCTGTAATTTTTACTATTCACAAAAATAATGTATTATTTAAAATTGTCCTAAATTCAACATAAACTAATTTTGACATGATGATTTTAAATTTTTTTATTTTATTATAAAAATTCTATAATTATGATAATTTTATTTTTTAAATATAAAAATATTTATTTATTTAAAATAGATGTTTTTATGTTATAATCACATTTATGACATTTATAAAAAATTTCTTAGGACTTTATTAAATTATTAAATAATTTATTGTTTTAATAAAAGTTTATTGAAAGTATATTTCATTAAAAAAAATACTATTCAAAATACCTAGGTTATATAAACAAATTTTATATACTTTCCTGAAGAAATATAGCTATTTTTTATTTTTATCATATAAAATCAAATTATCAAATCCATCCCAAAAATACATATATTTTATTAATAAAAACCATTATTAATAGGAATTAACAGAATACAAATTCTATTTATATAAAATAATTTACACTTCATTGGGCTAAGACCTATACAGTAGACCTCTTATTAAACCCAAATAGGCCCTGAGGGTTTTTTGTGTGATGGTCATTATTGTGAAGGGTTCCTCGACTAACATAAACCTAGTGGTAATCACTTATAATTTCAGATTATACCATAAGAGATTCCATTAAAGCATCACCTATTTATGTTTGTCTTGGTATGGGTCAAGTGAGAACCCCATTAAAGATACTTCCCTCTATGTTATGAAAAATGGACTTTAAATGACATGAAACTACTAGTTGAGTCCATTGATTATCTTTTCTATATTAATTATCCTTTGGAATTCCTACTTTAAAACATTAATTTTTGATGTAAAATTATCAACCAAGGGTATAGTTTCCAATTTTCATATTTTGACCAACTATCATACAACATTTGAATTATAACATTCACTTTTCACTTTATAAAATATAAATAACACTTCATTATTTCACACAAAATTCACAGCAATTTCTCTTAAGGTTATATTTTATTTCATAATATGTTATTTATTTTACAAATATTTTATTTTGTTTCTATATAATCTGAAATGGGAGAAATTATTCTAGTTGATTAGGGTGATCTATACTTTCCCATTTTATCTATTCTATTTTATTTGTTTATTCAGTTGAATTGTTTGTTATTTTAATTTCATTCATTGATGACTAATGTAAAGATAATTTGGTAAGGAGAAAATTTTTTGTTGGTGTATATTTTTTATATATAATATTATACAAAACAAAAAAAAATTGGGATAAAAATTTCATTTAGAAATTATGATTCATTACATTTCCATATTCCCATTCTACCTCTTATGTTTTCATGTTATATCATGCCTCATTGTTCATGTTTAGGATTTTCACACCTTTTATGTCCCATTTAAATTCCTGTTTTCTTACATGTAATACCTTCTTTAGGTTAATCATTGTTTATTATATTACTGGCCTTTATATCTCACCACTTTCGTAGGCATGTACAAAGGTTTTCCATTGCAGTTTTATGTACGATGGAATATTATGATCATGTTAAGGATGTTTTCAATAGTGCTGATGTACCCACTTTTTTAAGTTTTAATGTGACGTACCTAATTACCCAAATACACTAGATTTATTGATATTATGTATAATAATATATCTATTAATATGTTATAAATCAGAAATTAATGTGTAATAAAGAATAGGGTTTTCATAGTTGGAATTAGAGGAAGGTTTAATTGTATTTGGGATTATGATTATAAGACTCTATAGAAATCATTTGCGATAACATATAAGAATAATTCCAATTGTTTGTTAAATTATAGAGTAATTTGTTTCCATTTAAATAATTCTTTGTCTATATAAAACAAGTATATGTTGATATGGCATTGATTTTCATTGTGGTAACACCCAAATACAACACATTGAGCTAGAATCAATTGAGAACTAGTGCATAAAAACTAGCTTAATGGTACCCATGGATTGACATTCCCAAGTGATATGCCTTAGTAAATTCATAATCTCATTATGAACCATTAATAAGGTAATAAAAATTCCTATAAGACTCTATGTTAGAAAATTTATCATGGAAAATATAGATTGAATCCTAGAAATACACTAATTATGGAACAAAATCATTTATAAGTTATACCGTTAATGTTAATGTATTCTTACATATGAGTTTAGTAGTTTAAAATTATCATCCTTACATTTTTATTTATTTTAGATAATTTATGGAAATATATGAATAGAGTAAAGAACCATTATGAAGTGAAATTCGATGACTTCCCAATCAAGGTGCCCCATTCGATGGGAGTATGAATCATGACCTTTGTGATGATACTTTGTTAGTTAAATCATATTCGGAAAATAACCCAAATTTAGGTGGAACACCCAAATACCCCTATGGAAGGCCATGCTACAATTTGGAATTTTATGAGACAATGGTCTTAGACTTTAAATAGATCATCCAATCCCTTAACCAGAGAACAATGGATTAAATTCATGGTGAGGATCTTATCCATCCCATATTTTTCGAGCTTGATAAGGTTGTAATAGATCTTTATAAAATGGGGGGAGACACTAATAATTGGTATTAATTTACTAATAATATGAATCCTAAGGAATATATTAATGTAATGGGGTGGAATGAATTCTTGAATATTTTGATAAATAGTTTCCTCAAAATATCTGACTTAATACAGAAAGGGATTTCCTTCACCTCTATAAAAAGTATGATGAATCCATAAAGTAGTATGTGTAAATAATCATAACAATTGTATGATATGACTCCATCTTTTTCATTGTCCCATGTGAAAAGTGAACTTTTAATTTTGTGTTCAAAAATTGAATCTAAGAATATCCCAAGCGATTTGCGACACTTATATCTATAAGGAAATTGTTCGTTGTACCCTAAAATTCTAAAAGGATATAAATAAATATCAAGGGTATAATGAGGATAAGAAGAAAAAGGTTTATTTTAATTCTAGTGGTGAGATAGAGAGATCTAATAGTGGTAAAAATATAAACGTACCACTTTTAAAATGTTTCGAAAGAAACACCTCAAAAATTACCTCAAGGGGACGAAGAAATTCTTTAGGAAAGGGAAGAAAAGGGAACCTAGATAGTGATTTTAAATAGGAGAAACCCATTAATGTAATTGAATATAGAATTCTCCCATAAACTATTAGTATATTGAATAATGTTTCAACTATATCAAAAAGGTCATTATGTGAGGAACTTCCCCATTCTTAGGGTTATCGATACAATCATCGCCAACAACCTCGACGGAAGCAAGGGAGAACATATTCCATCAAAACCACTAAGGTGGATCCCAAAAATGAAGTGGTGTTAGGTATGATAGTTATAAATTCATGAACAGAAAATGTACATTTTCATTCTACTTATATGCATTCATTCATATAAAAAACGTTTAGTATAACTATTAAAACACCACAAAATATAATGGAAGTATATTTTAAGTGAAAACGTCAAATGGGGAAATAATATCATCCCAAGTATATAACTCCGACCCTATCAATATTTATGGTCCAAACTTCCCAGTGAACCTTTTGATACTATCTTTAGTGAAATTTGATACAATTATAGGTATGTATTTTCTTTCTTTTTATAGATACAACATAAATTTCCGTTGGAATGAAATAACACTTTGTATCATGAATTGTCTTATGATTCCATACAACTACAAGAAGGATGAAGAAACTTCTTTAGTACCCAAATCTTAAGCATGTGTATTATTTCCCCATGAGAAATGATATCTATCTCAAATGATTTATTCTTTGTAAAATATCCTCCTTAAATGTATTTCCACTATGAGGGAATATGATAATGTGTTTGCTGAAGAATTTTCTAGCCTTCCTCCTAGACCAGAGATTGATTTTGTAATCGAGATTATATCTAGGGCTCTGGTAATATCCAAGATTCCATTTATAATAAATTTTCTGGATCTTGATGAGATAAAAAACAACTACATAAAAATTTAGATAAATGGTTTGTATTCCAAATTACATCACTTTAGTCTACACTAGTTATAACGACCCTCACTTTACATACATTTACATTACATAAATGTTTGTGGAATATTTAAAACATTATACAAATGGACACCTAAAGACCATATTATTATAGTCCCTTTGTAATCATGTAAACATAAATATTGGTGCATAAGTGAACTAAGATATATTCCACTAGGTTCTTTAAGACTTACACCATTATTATAGAAATCATACATAATACATATATTTATAACATGGGAATAGAAACACAAAAAGGGGTGATCTCATATTCTCATTTAGGGTAAACAAGGGAGGAATGTATGCACAAACATTCGCATATAGGTAATAGTACATGATCATAACATTAGAAGACTATAAGTTTCATATCATAAGATTCCAAACATGAATCATGGCATAAATCATGGGAGTTCACAAGGCATCGATCATAAAGAAATAAGGAACATAAGAAATAAATGAATAATTTAGTAATAAGACATGCAATTATGAAAGACACATAAACATGTTAACCTTATTTCAATATTATACAAGGCATCACTGCTAATTCAATCTTAGTAATATGGGTTCACTCCTTATACCATTTTAGTATTCATGGTTCACACTCTTATATATCTTAGTAGTATGTGTTCACTCCCCATACCATCTCACTAGTCTTGGATCTTTCCCATAGACATCTTAATAGTTAAGGTTCACTCCCAAGACCATCATAGTCTATCTCATGAGATATAAATCATTATCCAATGGATTGGAGGGAGATATAGGTCGCAACAATCTCATATTGAAACCACACATACATGTGCCAAAAAATCCAAAATATTTATGTCGTAAAATAATAAATGTAATGGTTATCATAAACATGTAAACATATTATAACATATGATAAAAGATACATGATTCATAACCATTTACAAAGAATAACATGGGAAAAGATGAGGGTTTCAAAAGTATATAACACTTGAATGACAAGTGGGTTTTATAAAAATCATCCTATCAAAACATATTACATTTAGAGAATGAATATGAATGGTAACATTGAATCATTTACCTAGAAACTCATGAATATCACTAATGCGTATCATCTTATATAATAAATAATTTTAAATATCTTTTAAAAACATTTCTTGAGGAAAGTATCATTTCTAAATTGAAAACTTATTTTTAAAACAAAATTCATTTTTAAATATATTTCCATTGGAAACAATTTTGAAAAAATTTAAATCAATTTTTTAAACCCAATGTTTTTAAAAAAAATATAATAATCCTTGAAAACATTTTTTAAAACATTTTTTAAAACAAGGTATTTTAAATAAATTAGATTTCTGACGGAAGAGAAAAATACAGTCATATTTTCATTAAATAAATTTTATTAATAACATCAATTAACGAAGAGAAACCAAATGGTACTAATACATGTATATATATTGAACAAAGAAAACATGTGAGTTTTATTGAGGGATAGATCACAATATTTTGTCAATGGGATTATAATCATAAACAATCTATATAAATGATGAAATTATTTGAATAAATTCTTATCACAAGGAAACAATGAATCATAATACCCATGTAAGAAAGAGAAAAATGGAATAGAGATTAAAAATATCATTAAAATAATAATATTCATGATATAACATATACACCACATAGAAAAATATAAGTGAATAACATGAATTTTGTCTCAATGAAGGAAAATTGTGGCGAAATTACATTAGCGAATTGGTAACTATAAAACATAAAACTCAGGAGGTAAAAACCCTAAAATGGATATGTAAATAACCATAAAATTAAGTTTAAAATATATAAAATACCTTAATTTTATTTATATATACCACACAAAATAAATGGTAGGTATATAAGGCATGTATCTGAAGTAAATAAAAATTGAGATGAAATTCCTTTACCTTGTGTCTTATCCCTCGTCATACCTATAAAAAATTATTGTTTAATAAATGTATATTTTTTTTAAATATTTCACATAAACTTATTATTATATCTAATAACATATATGTTTTTATTAGGACTTTATATTTCACAATTTTTAACAATTATATGGTAAGGTTTCACTTTGGGTAATATCTTCTTTATTCTTCACATGCTTATTAAATTGTTATATCCTTGGCCCTTATACTTATATCATGACCTCTAGAATGTGTAAAATGATATAAATATCAATCATATTCAGTATTGTTTCAGTATAACAATCCATATTATATATAAGTATAATATGTAATACACCATTCATGGAGATTGGATGGTGTACGTAAGCATGAATGTTGTTTCCGTTTTATTATCGCATTAAAAGAAGGAATGAAAATGACATATTAGTATGTAATATAATTATAGTAGCATTATTATTTTAAATATATAATATAATTTCACTATACAAGTCTTTATTACATTCTATGTAGTCTATGAACGAATCACATTGCTTTAATGATGCAGTAGTCGACACCTTCTCAAATGAAATTATCACATTTACACAAATATTTTTTAATGTATGTGTTATAAAATAATTACATAAGAATAAATACAAAATAAATATAATTTATAACATATATAAATAGTGTTTCCATTATAATTCCCAATGTTTAAAGTGGGTAATGGAAAAATAAACAATCAATAATTCATGAGGCTATAGCTTTTCGTACACGTAAACAGTATGTAAGTAACCTATTTTATGGAAGTGTGTATATTTTTAGGTCTAAACCTTAATATAATAACATCTCCATATATTTATGATACTAGTGGTATTTCATATTTGTCTTCATAAGGAATGAAAATAAATAAAACACACATGGGGACTCAACCTCACGATGTACATACCAAAACCCTCCCACCCAAACTACCCCATTCACCTATGGAAGGAATACATGTGTTATTATATATTCCTGGAAGAAATATAGTCGAGGGGGTGGAGAAATAAAATAAATTAAATGATCTTGAAGATGGATGTTACTTATTATTTGGGTACCTCCTTTTAGTTTTCACCAAAGGGCTTCCTTGGATTTTTTTTCTTCTGATGTTTATTATTCATGGTCAAGGTGAGGAATGTTGAGGAGATATTTTTTCAAATATTGGTTGATCCAATGGTTCTTTTTTGGTGTGAGTATGTTGGATGATAGGAGGGATTTTTATCATAGAGGATTAGTGTAACTCTTGTAAATACAAAAAGGTATTCGTTAATTTGAGGTCTCCATTATCTAATGTGCTACCAAAATACTCAAATAATGGTTTAAAGGGTAATAATGGTCTATATAAACCTCCCCCATATGAAAATATTTTCATTTTAATAATTTAGTTCCTTAACATAAAATATTCTCCAATTTTATCATTTTGGTTTTTATTAAAACATGTAATTTTCTAACCTAAGAAATTTAACAATTAAGAAGAAAATAAAGTGAGATATATTTGAAAATATAGAGGCAATAAATTATTATTTTGATAAATTATTTTTAAAATAAAAAATCCCATGTGTTTTGGAAATTAATTTTGAAACTGTTGCATATGACATGCAAAAACGTTTCTTAATCCTGGATTGAGATAACAATGTTTTCATAATATATTGTTAAATATATTAGTTATAAAATTTCATTTGGTCCATTTATAGACCATATTTATAATTAATTGAAAATTATGGATCACTTGGTGGAATATATTATTTTTATTAATTTTTAATCATCTAATAAAATATCATTTAATGTAAAATAACATTAATATCTATTTTGACATTATTTATTGAATTTTAATTTTTAATTATAAAAACCATAAAATAATTCAAATATATTATCTTTAAACTATTTATGTTGATATATTATTCAATAAAAATTTAAAGATTACAATCCTGTCCATTTTCATTACATTTAATATTTATAGTATTATTTATTTTAGTTAATGATTAACTAAATAAAAACGACATTGGCATTAATTAAGAATTTACAGTAAAAAAATAATATATAAAAATTAATTGTAAATTATTATAATAAAATAAATACCTTTATATTATAAAAGGATATGTATCACCAAAATTATGATGTTTTTTACATATATCAAAGGTTTAGAAATGTTAAAGAAATGGGAAGTTCCCCTTTTGTATTTTCCCTTATATAAACTTTCATATAGGTAAATTCCAATTAATAAGATCCCAATAACCCATAAAATTATAACCCAGAAGGTATTTTGTTGATCTATTGGAATCCAATGGATTTTAAAACTCTGTCCATGTAATTTTGACCTTTAATATTAATTTTAGGTAGCTTATTAAGTTTAATTTTATCTTAATAAATGTAGTTAATTTTAATCATATTCACAAAACAATTTGGTAAAAAATAATGATTAACTTATTAAAATAAAAATATTAAGCTAATCACAACTGAGTATGTTTTTTCAATATTTAAATCACAGATTTTTTGGAATTAAGTTTAATGATAAACTTGAAGACGTAGTGAGAAAATGAGTTTCTGAACTAAAAATGCTCAAAAGTTCAACAAAATTTTATATTCATTTAAATATAAAAATTCTTATAATGACCTATATTGGATTAATATATCATTAATTTACCCATTTTTACTTAAAAAATTACTATATAATTTAATATTTATAATTATTTAAATGAAAAGTTAGTTTTAAACTAAAATATAGTATTTCTCACTATTCATCAAAAAATGAAACTTCTAAAAAATTACAAACATTCACTCTAAGCTATTTTCAACATAATAAATTAGAAAATGATGTTTAAAAAAATAATTATAAAGGGAACCAAAATTAGTTTTATCATAGGTGCACCATTAAAATGAGGTAAAACTGATTCTTTCATGTAACTAATGATAACTCGGTGTGGTGAGTACCACAACCAATATAAGTGTTGCGTGTAGCGAACGATCCACTTGATGTTGCATATAAAAAAAGAATGTTTTTTATATTTATATAAAAAATACAATATATTGTGTTCCATCAAATGAAAGTGATTAAATTAATAAGAAAAAAATCCAAAAATCATGGGGTGTTACACTAGTCCTCTTCATTAAGATGATGAATAGGATGATGTACTATTGTGTTTATTATCGTAAGCTCAATAATATAATGATAAAGAAAAAGTACCCTCTCCCATAGATTTATTAATTTTTAGATCAGCTATTTGGATCCTAATAATTCTCCAAGGTGGATCTTCAATCACGGTATTAACAAGTAATGGTTGAGGAGGATATCCCCACGAATGCCTTTCATACAATGTACATTCACAATGACTTTATATTAATTCCATTCAAACTCAATAATTTCCAATAAATATACATGGATATGATGAGTACAGTCTTTATAGATTAGCATGTCAAATGTTTAGAAATCTTAGTAGACAATAATATACTGTAAAAGTAAGGAGGAGAATGATGTGCATCTGAGAGTTACGCTATCAACATTATAAAGGGATAAAACATATTCAAAGTATATAAAATATGAGTTATAGTTTAAGGATGTGTCATTATTAGGAAAAATTATTACATGTAATGGGATATATGTGGACCCTTCAAATATTTAATCAATTGATAAACTATTGTAGACAACATCAGTGAAAAATATCCATAGTTTCCTTCTGCTTTCTGGGTATTATCGATGATTTTTGATAAATTTGCATCGTTTTCTTAGACTATAACAAAGATAAAATGGAAGGGAGTCTTGTTTTATTAGAACAAATAATATTAAGATATTTTCAAGTTGTTGAAAATGAGTTATATCAATGAACTGGTACTAATTATTCTCTCAAGTGGGGAACTATTTGTGGTATACAATGATGCTTAAATGAGGGGCTTAGGTTGTGTAGTAATGTATAATAAAATTGTGTTGGCATATTACTAAATAAAATTGAAATTTAATGTATATAACTACCCAATGCATGATCCTGAGGTGGATGAAATAATCTTCACATTAAAAATATGGGGGAATTATTGATTTTGGGTGGAGTGTGAAATATATTCAAATTATAAGAGACTACTGTATATTTTTTAAATAGAAAGAGATGAATATTTATTGTAAAGTAGGTAGAGATGATTAAGGATTGTGAATTCTCAATCCACTACCAACATGGAATGAAAATAATGTTAAATACACTCTATGTAGATAGGATCCCTGAATTTTATCATTAATGAGAATTGAGAAGGGTCCAATCTTCTTTGAATTGAAAATGACTGACATGGGAACAATAAAGGAAGGGAAATCATCAATCCATTAACAAATTATTGGTCAAAAATAGCATATTGAGAATATATAGGATTCAAAATGATATGATATAAGGATTTATAAGAATGTGGAAACTATAAGAAATTAAAAATCCCCAGAGTTCAAATATGATGAAGTAGGAGTTTTATGATTTGGATCATGACTATCAATACCATTGAATCCTATGTTATATAATGAGTTGTCGGATTATGCACATAGATAGGAATTTTTTATTCATCTAGGAATCAAAAATATGTATTGGGATCTCATAGAGAACCATTTTTGGGAGAATTAGAAGAAGGAGATCACAAAATATAAAGCACGGTTTCTTGAATACCAGCAAGTGAATGATGAATGGAGAAAATCCAAAGGGATGATGAAACCATTACCCATAACAAATCAGAAATGGCAAATCATAACCATGAATATTTTCAATATCCTTATAAAGACATCAGGAGGAAATAATTATATTTTTTTATGGGGGATAATCTTAAAAATACTTCTCACTTAATTACTTTTTGTGATGACTTATCAGTTGATCAAATTTCAATGATATACATTAGAGAAGTGGTGAGGATGCAAGAGAAACCACAATAGATTATATCTCATCAAGGCAAAATATTTACCTCAATGTTCTAGAAGAGTCTCTAACATGATCAAAATAATAGTCTGATCTTTATCATGGATTATAACCCTCAGAATGAATTTAAATTTGAGCATAATATCTAGACACTCAAAGAGATGTTGAGATCATTCTCAATGGAATTCAAAGGATGATAGAATCGGCATATTCCTCTGGATGAGTTCTATAACAATTATAGGTTTTTTAATAATTAAAGTGGATCCATATAAATCCCATTATGGTAAGTGATATAGAACACCTACATACAGGGACAAAGTTAGTAAACAGAACCTACAGGTTCTTGAAATGGTTGAAGAAATTGTGGAAACGGTCAATACCATCCAACATTACATAAGGGATTCATAGAGTCAATATATATTCTATGATTAAATTCATCTATGAGGCCTAGATTTTTATATTTGAGATAAGGGTTTTCTCTATATATATCATAAAATCATTATA
This sequence comes from Viscum album, assembly GCA_963277665.1. Lineage (NCBI taxonomy): Eukaryota > Viridiplantae > Streptophyta > Magnoliopsida > Santalales > Viscaceae > Viscum > Viscum album. Next base: position 61,600,923 of record OY728154.1, on the reverse strand, counting down.
TTGTTTAATAAGGGAAAACTTAGGTCAAGATACATTGGTCCCTTTGAGTTCCTTGATCGCATCAGAGGAGTGGTCTATCGACTAGAACTCACACCTAACCTCTCTCAAGTAAATTATGTGTTAAATGTATGAATATTGAGGTATTAATACCATAAAACAGACATGTACTAAATCTATAGGTGGTACCTTTGGAGAATGATCTTTCATATGATGAAAATCTAGCGAGGATCTTAAATCATGGATACAATGTTCTATGAAATACCATATTGCACCTTGTCAAAGTGCTATTGATGATCCACATGATTGAATATTACATGTGGGAACTAGTGGTGGTGATGAAATTAAATTACCCTACTCAATTTTAGTGTAGGAAATGAAAATTTCAAGGGTGATGTTTATGAATATGGGAAGGTTATAACGACAGAAATGTTTATAAATAAAACCCTCTTTGTGATCGAATTAAATTCCCTATTATCATTATAGAAAACACGTGAACTTATTTGGGATTATTATATCCTATATTTTTTAAAATACAATTTATAATCACTACTTTTGATAAAATATCAATTTATTAGTGAATTATGATTGGAATAAATTTAGGGTTATAATAAATCCAATTGACATAGAAAAATGAAGTAATTGCCTCAACCAGTAGTATCATTCACTACAAATCCCATTAATCAAAATATACAAGGGAGACATAATCACTAGATGTTTTCTATGACGAAATCCAGTATGATATCTAAAAACTAAATCATGAGGGAAACCATTTGTGGTATAATTTCAGGATCATCATGATCATGACCCAAAACGTGTTCAATGAACCACCCAATGAAAATACTACCATCATGCTCCTTATCATTAGGGAGTTTGCTGGTTTAATAAAGGGATATCTATCAATACCCTAATAATAGGAATATGAATATTGTTTTTTCAACATAATTATGATTATATTTACATATTATTGTTATTAATTTTAATTTTTTTTATTTTGAAATGATAAAAGACAAATTTTATTTTTTTAATATGAAATTTCAATTAAGAAATTACTTTTTGGGGAAATGATAATTTTATAAAATTAATAATAATTTATTAAATTAATAATATAAAATAATTTTTATAAATTATAAATTACAATATTTTTTTGATGTCAAATGTAATTTTTATAAGGGTTTGAAAACTAATATAGTCAAAAAAAACTTATCATTTCTCAATAATTATCGAATCTTGTTTTAAAAGTGAAAATTCACATATTTGGGAACTTATTTTGAAAAAATAAATATTATTTTTTGAATCATAATATAAAAATTTATCGAATGTGAATTATTTATACGTTTTCGAGATAATTGAATTTTTGAGTAAAAAATAAAGATGATATAATTGTATGGTGTGTATTATGATATCATAATGACCCAAATGTGATGTAATAAAATCTATAAAAGGTAGAAAATATCATATATATGTTTCACCCTTAAAATAATTCGTTTTTAGATAATTTACTAATTTTATAATTCCTTTATGAATCCTCAAAATCCTACATTGTATTTTAAGGTTTTAAAATTATTTATTTAAGAACGTGAGTCACTTGCACATAACCAAGGGTAATATTTTAATGATTTAGGAACATTAAAATATAAAATAAATAAAAACACACCCTGTTTTTAGAAAACCTGGGCCAAAACTATGTTGTGGTTTTTTATTTTGATTAATTTATTATATAGAGTCCAAAACCTTTGTTTGGTAAATAATAAGAAATTCCCATATCTTTTATTACATAAACCCACTCAACATCATATTCTTATTAACACATAAACCTTATATCAAATAGTCAATATTCTATACACATTATATATACCTCCCAAGGTTCCCAAAATTTTTCATGATTCTTCGAACAAACTTTTAGAATCACCCCCTCTAGGCTAGGGATCTTCTATTTCTCCCCTTTATTTAAGCACGTTATTTAGGTAATTCACATTGTCTTCCAATTCCTATGGTTGGGATTTTTAAAAAAAATTAATATTAATACCCTTAATATTTTTTATTTATGGTTGTCCCCTTTCACTCACATTAATACATTATATGATTCACTGTGTACCCCTGTTTTGCTGGTGAAATTATCCTTTGATTTTTCCTTGGAACAGTTTTATTCAAGAAGCCTCATTGTATTATTACATCTAATTTCTAAATTTTCATGTTGGATTATGTTATAAAATATCCCTCAAACATTATTTTTTTTCTTCCTTGTGATTAGATAAAACTTTATCTCTCATTAAACTATTTTAATAATCATTATGTACTGTCGTTTTTCCAAAATTTCATTATGATTTTTCATGCAGAATATTTGTGAGGCGTGTACCCACACCCCATTCAAATCAATGGTATTCATTTAGTTGTTCCTATAATTAAATGATTTAGTAATTCCATGTTAGTAAACCACGATCCATAAACAAGGGATTTAATGTTATGAAATATGTTCTTATGTTAAATGATCTAGGTGGCACACTTATGCATGTACACGACTTGATTATTATGGGTGGATAAAAATAAAAATCCAATACATTTGGTATTGTTTATGTCTGATGAGATGAAATTCATGGTTCATGAAATTTTATCCTACAAACATTATATTTTATTTATGAATAGTTATCCAACACTTATTTTAATGATTTCATGTATAAAGTTGTTTCTACACTCTTATGCTGCCTTTATGATATCATGCTACATCTTGCCTCACTATTCGTGTTTATGATTCTCACCACTTTTATGTCCCTTTTAAATTCCTATCATCTAAAAATTTATGCCTTATTCATTTAATAAATTTTTTATTTCCTTGCCATGCTTTATAACTCACCCCTTTAAGTATTTTTGGGGTTATCCCATGCAGTTTTAGGTATGATGGAATATTATGAGAATGTAAAACAAATTTAAATAGTGGTTATGTACCCCCATTTTATATTGTTATTTTATATACCCAATTACACAAAGACACAAAACATCTGGATATTTAGATTGGTAATATTTGTATTCTTATTTAATAAATAATGAATGAGTGTGTAATAAAGACAAAAGTTTTCATACATAGTGTATGTATGGATCACCACTAGAGGGATTTGTCCCTTGAATACTCTCTCAGAAATGATGGTATGATATGTATTGGTCTTACAAATATTCAATATATAAACAATTAAAACACATGGAAATTATGTATTTATATAAATTTGTTATAAATTTTATTTTATGATCACGTATTCTTGGTTATGATGATTATCTGAATTAATATTTGAATTCATTTCATTGTTCACGATGTTCTTCATCCAAAAAATTTGGGATTATTCGTTGACTAAGAAATAAATATGAGTTTTTTTATTCCCAATAGGTAACTCTATTGTGTCTAGAAACATAAAGTGTTATCAGGGGCATTCACATAAATAAATTTTAGTTATTTAATATTTTTTATTATTTATTTGAATTTATTATAATTTTTCATTTATTAACTATTCATTGTTAAATCCAAAAATCAAAATATCCTTTAATACATCTTTTTTCTTTATTATATAACCAATAATTGGTTCAAAATAAATTAATATCATTCAAATACTTTATCAAGAGGTTCAAAGAATTCTGGCAGAATATATGAAAATACCTGATATACAGCCCATTGATACATGTTGTGTACCCGTATTTTTTGCACAAAAAATAAAAGGGATAAATACAACTGTTTATTTAGTAAATTCAGGTGAAATAAATTAATTCACCCAGTCTATTAATTAGTCTAATATAGCACATTACATGTCAAATAACATGATCTGTGACATGTGAAAATGTCATTTAGTCTATGATTTTTCCACTCCCAATTTTGTTTACTCAAAGTTGCTTCATTTATTTATTACCAGACCCATGTGACTAAAATATATAAACCATTGAGGTCGCATTACATGTAACTATGATATGCATCATGTATCTTAAACAAATACATGGATGATAAGAATACCCTATCCATAGGAATCTATTTTGAACATGGTAAAAAGATGTTACATGACTTGTAGCCAAAGTACACACTATATCACCCATCGTACTTCATGTAATTAATTTCACACTAAAAGAAAATTAATTTTATTGTAAAACATAATTAACATTTGTCCATCTATCAATTATGGAATGTACATTCCATGTTATTGGTAAATTAGTTATACATTAAACTCATTTCATTATTAAATTTTAAATTACTAGTTGTGTACAGTCTTTTCATGTGGTATACTCCACATGAATTAATAGTATAACATGTGGTGTGATTTACATGTGTCAGTGTGTAATTTATTGATATTATATTCCATATAATGATTTGTTTCTTCATATATTCTATATTCCATGTGAGATTAGAATAAAAGAACCATATCACATTATATGGATGAGTATATTCCATTTCCTCCAAGTACACATGTGTAATTTATTAGATAAAATAAATTTATTTATGTTATTTAAAATTATGTATGGTGGAAATTTCAAGAATTATTTGTTTGAATTAAAATAAATTTAATTATTTTATTAGGGATTTAATTAATTATTTTAATTTGAGAGGATTTTATGTTAATTAAGTACCAAGTTAAAGTGAAATATCACTAATGGTAAAATGAATATTTTTTTCTGGGTATGGATGATCATGAGATTAGACCTACTTGTGTATGTGATTGGATTCTATGAATTTATTATTATTAATATAAAATTATGGCCTACATACCATAATATTCATATTATGTAAGGTATGAAGTTCCCAACTATTATTTATATAATCCTCTTTACCAATTCTTTGGGTCACCTCAGATGCATGTGACTAAAAGCACATATAATTAATGTAGCTCCCATTCAAGAGGAGGTTGTGTAAACCTAGAGTTTAAGTGAAACAACCCTATTACATACATGGAATAATGTCGAAATAATAAAACTTGAACTAGGGCAGAGTTCAATGAGTTTTACCCTAGGTCGAATGGTTGGTTTATCATCCACTAGATAATCCAACCATGAAAAAAGGTCACAATTATAAAATTTTACTATTTTATTTATATTAATTAGCTATATAATTATTTGATTTTTTATTTAAATCACAAAAAAATGAATTGAAAATAACAAAAAATGGAATTAAAATAATATGGACTATATATAAATTATATCTAATACATGGTTAATTACTTAAGAAAAATACATTTAATATTTACAAGGTGTGTAATAATATAAAAAGTCAATTTAAAAATAAAATTAAAAATCCCTCAAATCATAATATTAATTTATTAAATCCTTCCACTAGTAATTTATAAATAAAAAATTGATCAAATTAACTTAAAAAACTATATTGGGGAGCTTTCAATTATAAGATATTTTTTAAATTTTGTTTTTGATTGGCATAACCTAGTTCACATTATGGGTTTGTCACCTTCTTGAGAATTAGTGAAACTAATAGGCAAGTGTTGAGGAAATATGAGTCTAGGATTTCAATATTGGGTATCCCACTAAAAATATTAATGAGTAACTAGTAAAGGATGTTAGAAAAATCTTCCTACATAAATATCATTTAATAATTTATTGGGGCCCGATTTGGATTATCAAAAGGGTTTTTTGGATGGTTGAAATTATAATATACTTGTTAGGGAATATTATTAAACCAACAGTGAGAGATTTTGGGTAAAAATAAAATAGTAAGAGTCTAAAAAACTAAATTTCATATCTAATCTGAAATCTATTTGTAGTCAAGATAATGTACTAAAATTCTGATTTAATTTATTTTAAAAAAGAAAAGAGATATATCTTCAAATATAACACTATGATCTATATTGGAGAAAGAGAAAACTCTCACTATATTTAATTCCTAGTAATGGGATTTAAGAATATTCCTCACAATTTTATATGAATAGAAATTAAACATGATAGAAAACCCTATTACTATGTCTCTTACTAATGATGTGGTTGAGGAATAATTATCTCTCCAACTAAATACAAGGATTCCATAAATGTAAAATGTTTCTTGTAATCTTCTATGTTTAGTGAGCTCATGAAATAACCCAAGGAAATAGATTCATAGAGAAAGATGTATCTTTCATGATATTTATCAAGAGAATGTGGGATAAGTGATATATGAGATATCTAATACACTATTCACATGTAATTTTGGAGAGTTAGTTCTAGTTGGGACTTTTTTCGTCTAGATGATTGGATATATAGAGTGTTTGGACATCTTGGGCTTCAATATCCCTGATGATTTTAATACAAGTCACATTTTATCCTCATTACATAAAGTCTTATTCAATTTTATTGTTATTTATAATACAAATAATGGTGAAACTTATTTCTCAAAACTCCTTATATTGAGTCAACATGTTAATAAGGACATGGGGAATAAAAACCCTATTTTTCGTTATAGTGAATAAATAGAAGATTAAAAAAAGGTCCCTAAGAATTATTCTTAGCATAGGGATTATACAAACCTCTCTTACATGAAGCATAAGATCTAAATATTGGAAAATAAACAAATGAAATGCAATATTCAAGTGTTAATAAAGGAAACTGGAAGAATAAGTACACCCAATTTAATCAGAAATGAGACACTTTATGTTCATTCATTATCAAGTTCAATCATTCCATATATATCAGTTAGGAATTACATATAACATTTTTTATTCATATCTATATCCAAATTAAACAACTAAATATATTCTGGATGATTTATATAGGACAGTTGGACAATTATTTATCCAAAAGATAACGATTTTCTTACATGGGTATATGAGGCTACAAATATCGAATGATAATAGAGATAATATAGTTTCATAAATATTGTTATTACGTACCTAGTGTCACTAAAAATAATTTTTTTTAATCCATCGTAGTTGTTTATGGATTTATTTTGAAATTTGAAAATAAAACACCATTATTTAAAAAATAAAACATATGATACGGTATGGTGAATTTAAATAATGGTCATTATGTATTAGATTATGAAACCCAGTTATTGACAATAGATGACAAATCAGGTTCACATAATTCATATAAATCCCATTTTTTCTTCACTTCCTTGTTCAAGTAAAAAAATATTTTATTTAAAAAGATATCAATATGATTATTTAGTTTAATTGTAACTAAATGTACATGATAGATGTCTCTATTTTTTACAAGGAGAAATTACTAAGAAAAATTTTCTGGGGAAGGGAGAAAAATCTACAAAAAATCTAGAATTTGTGAACAGTGATGTGTGTTTAACATTTACTGTAAAATCTGGAGGATAGTGTTCTTAATTATTTACTTTTATTAATGGAATGGGTATATATGTATATGCATACATAATGTGATATAAGTCTGATTAAGTTTAAAAATTCAAAAAAAATTCAAGATTAGAGTAAAGAATCAATTTGGTAAGAAGATAAACAAGATTCAATTTGATCATGGTGGGGAGTACTCCTTTAAGAGTTCATTGATCATTTATTATATTTTGGGATTATATATTAACAAAATACTCCATATTAACTATAATATAATGGTGTATGTTAAATGAAGAACCAATCCTTAGCACACATGTTAATGTTTAGGATGAGTCATGAAAATATTAAATTATCCATTTGGGGATATACATTAAAAACTATAGAAATCATTCTAAACCAAGTATCAACTATGGTGGACAATAAAATAACATATAAATTATTTTATGAAAGAAATATATTTTCTCTCAAACTCATATACAAGTTTTCTAGGATTTGGATAAGGGCTAATCTAGAAATAAATTATTAACTCTGGTCACATAGTGTATCTTTATAAGACATCCCAAAAAAAGGGATATTACGTATATAAATCATTATTCAAGAATGTAATTGTGATAAGAAAACTCTATTTCATGATAGGGAACACATATTTAAATGAGAGTGTGGGGTAACTTTTTTACTTTTGTAAATTTTATTCTCAAGTTACCCAATAGTTGGTGTAGGGATAAATTCCATAGTTCCCCATGAAAGAAGTTTTTTTTTTGAGATACAAGTTCTACATAAGAGAACTATAGATGATAGAGAACTATATAGATATAGTTTTCTATGCATTGATGATGGTGGCTTATTATTGGTTAAAAATAATGTTTTAAATTTACTAAAAGAAGGTGGTAGAAATCATAAAAGATACAAAATATTAATAAGACGTGAATTTTGAGATAGATTCCATGTATCAAACCTATGTTTGGGTTTTAGTCAATCCAACAGTTAATATAAATCCCTTTAGTTAAAAATGGTTAAACAATATAAAACTACAATTAAACGATATAAAGTATAAAAAGTGGATAATGTGTTTAAATAGTATCAAGGAATTTACTAGAACAAAACTGTTTCTATAGTATCCATGCTTAAATCTCTAAGATTTAATCATTCAATAACAAATTTCTATTACTATTATATTTAAGAAATATATTTCAAAACTAATTTCTAGAATGGGAAACTTATGGAATATTTCTATATAACACATAAAAAATGGTTTCTGACTCTAAGTGATTCCAAAAAAGTATAAAATCCTCATAAATCCAGTTCATGGGATATTCAATTTGATAACTCTCTAAAAAACTTTGTTTTATAAGGAATAAAAGTGATACATGTGTTTATAATACATTTATTGAGATTATAATCATATTTCTAGTAGTATATGATGATGAAACATTTCTTATTGGAAACAAAATTAAAGTATTTCAATCAATTATGGACTGGTTGAACATGTTATTCCCTATTAAGGAATTATTTGAAAAAGCCTACATTATCAGAATCAATATACTTCCTGATAGATCCAAGATGGTACTTGAACTAGGTCGAGGTACATAAATTCCCCAGATATTGAAGAAATTATGGATTGAAAAATACAACAAAAAATTGGTCCTTCTTTCATATGGTTTGTATATCTCCATAAAAATGTGTCCTCATAAACACCGAGAGAGAGAAGATCATAAGGTTACATTTTGTATCTATGGTAAGTTCAGTCAGGTATACTATGCTTTGTACTAGAATTTATGATTCCTAAATTTGGTCATGTTAAAAAGAAATGAATTCAATCCAGGTAAAACCATTATATTTGTATTAATAATTTCATTATGTATCTAAGGTATACTATGGATTAATTATATTTAATGGAAGAGATGAGAATCTAGTCATTAAGGTTAATGCTTAAGCAAGTGAAAAAAATGATATGAAGTCATGTTAGGATATGTATTCAGTCTCAATGGATGATCTATGAGCTGGAATATTTTAAATAGTCTAGTTGTTGTTGATTCTATATCGGATTATTTGTATATTTTTACTTTTGAAATAACCATAGAAAAATGGGGATATAGAACTTCTCCAAGATTTTGATGTGCTGCCTAGTAGCAGATACCTAGAAAAATTATATTGTAATATAATATATTATTGTATGTCACAAAATATCTAAGGTCACAAAAATATATTAAATTAATAGTCCACCAATATCACCTCTGGAGGGATTTTTATCAAAGGGGTAAAGTCACTATGAATAATGTTTATATGGAGTATAATGCAATAAACCCCGTTATTTTAGGTTGTTTGTAGTTGGATACATCGAATTTGGGAGTGTACTATAGTTATTTCCTTATAAAAAACCTCTATATACATTATGTTTACCATTATTAATGGAATATTAATTTTAATAAAGATTTATAATTTCATGGTTTATTTTCTATTTGAAATTGTATGTGATACTATCCTAACCGAAGTTGTAGCACTAAAATATTAGATAAACTACCTATTATGATGATAACATAGAAGTTATATTAAAATATTGTTAAATATATATAGTTTATATGGATAGATGATGTAATTTTATAATACATAAATGATACTGATTATCAGGGGAATGGGGCTAATAAGACATCGATAGTATTTCTAGTGAAGTTATTTCTTGGTAATACTAGGAAATGATGTTATGAAAACATTACCCACAAGTAGGAAATCCAAATTTTAATGTGTCATTAGATGATCCAATTTATAAATATGTGAAATATTCATTAGATATTATGATTATAATTAAGTAATATCATGAGTTTCATTATTTGATTTATTTCCATAATCATAGAAAACTTATGTTAATGGTGAAGTTATGTGTGTTGGGTGAATCATGACTAATTGAGAACTAATGAATAATTCAAGAAATGGATTCTACAAAATGTTATTTAATGAAATTAGACATTTTGTAATTCTTGATGGAAATGAAGATACTTTATTATATCTATGACCACAGTGTTCTATCAACAAGTTCATTTCTGAATATTCAAAGATATGGACATCGAGTATTTAGGCTGATGACACCATTTTTTCAACTTAATTGATTAGATATATGATGATAAAGATATTATAATACATATAAAGAGTTAATATGATGTTTTATTTCATTTTAACATAAAATTCATTATCTATGGATGCCTTTTCATGTTTCAAGATGTTATCCTTAGACTTTAGGTAATTCCAGAGAATTCTATAAAGAAAGAAGTCTAGAGGTTCACATAACATGCATGTCCCGAGCTAGAATTAAATTCTACATGAATTTAACATGTATAAAGAATATTAATACCATGGTTGGTTTAATAATTATTCATTTTGTTATTGATCATAAATTTTTATTCACGTGTTATTCCTGAGAATTAATGAATGTTAAATATTTAAAAAAATATTTATTTTCTATTTTTGAATATAATATATAATAATATACCAACAAGCAATGTAGTGATTTTATTTATTTTAATAAATAGTCATCATTAATGGTTAAATAAATATTATTCTGGATCTACTAACTGAGAGTGATGTTCTATAGAGAAAAACATATAAAAAAATATTCGAATAAATGAAATTTTGTCTCTTTGAAATAATATTTACTTATACATGATTCAAGAACATGTCAATTAAATAGTATTATTATTTATAAATGAGGTTTACTGGGGACTAATATAATGATAATGAACCAAGTGGAATTATTATTCACAAACCCTATATCAATTTTTAAATAATTATAACATTCACAACCCCAATTATCGATGTGCACAATAAATGTCTAGAGATAATTCCCCCAATCCCAACAGAGGCCTTCTATAAGAACTCTATTTATAATATAGAGTGATCCTCCTCCTAATCCTCCACACTCACCAATATAATGAGAACAAGAATAATCCTAATAACATATATGTGATTCTTATAGAAACCATGAACTACTGACACATGCATCAGAGTCATCTACGATTGCACCTAAGTATTTAAATAGTGAAGTATAAATGTAGATTGTAAATATGGGGATTACTACTAGAGGGATTATTCCATTGAATTATGTCAATGAAATGAGAGTATTATAAGATGCTTTCAACAAAATCACCAGTGAATAAATAATTCCATGATAGGGTAATTAATTATTTATATAAATTAATTTTTAATTATAAGTTATTGTCTTTTATCTTCTAGTGTTTGTGTCAACTAATCATTGAATTAATTTCAATGTTCATGATGTTCTCCATCATGTTCATATAAGGTTATTTATCTATTATGATAATAAAAGGGATGGGTACTTCCCAATAGCCACTTCTAATACACCCAGAATCTTTATATACAAATATAGTAATATTGGAAAAACAATTATAAAGATATGACTTGTGAAAAATTGTTATCATGTACTTAAAAATTAGTTTGAAATAATGAGTGTCACGGTGTGGGAAATAAAAGTTTTTACACTTCTATTGAAGAATGATTCCATAAGATGCATAATTAGAAGCATTATTAGTAACCACATGAATATGTTTTACCAAATCAACCAACCCTATAACCACATAAAATAATAAAAACATTTCCCTTGTATCAATAACTACACTATAATCGTCATAATATTTTTGAAAGATAATTTAGTGGATGAATAAGTAAAATAATAATTAATATCCATTTTATTGCATCAATCCAACCATCTTACATCAAGGTAGAACAACTCTCTTCCCATTTTTATCATTTGCTATCAATGTGTAACAAACATTAGTTTTTTCAAGCTTGTAACAAATTAATTATCCAGTTAATTAAGATATTGTCATATTTTTTTATAATTAAATCATTCTTGCTTATTAATCTTATTTTTATAATTACAAAACTTTATAAAAAATATAATATAAAAAACTGGTTTTGATAATTAAAAAACATACTAAAATAAATGATAATCATAAAATTCTATTGTTTATACTTATAATTTATGTTTTTTATATTAATTTTTTTATAATAAAACATATGTTTTCTACTTTCCATATATTGATTTTTGTGAATTATATTGACTAAAGTAAAATTTCATATTTATTAATTTCAATTATTATCATTATTCTAATTACGGTTTTTATATTCTGTTTTGATAAAATTCAATATGTGTTATTTATTTTTAGTATTTGAGATTTTAGTCTTTTTTTACATATTAAAATATACTAAAAATTTATATAGTGAACCATAAGGAGTGTATGAGTAACATTGAGATGTGGGATTATTCAAAATTTTATAGTTATAATGAACATTACAGATTTTTTATAACACCTTTTTATGTTCCAAAACAACCTTATGATATTTTAATCCAACAATATAAATTTTTTATTTAACCTTATAAAGTATTCATTTCCCATTTAATAAATTTCAAAACACATTAATAAGATTGAAAATCACCTTGCAAAGTGTTTTTTTGAATAATTATACTCACATTAAAATGTTATATTTTCACCTTATGAACTTTTGTTGTCATATTATGTTCATTTATTTTCACCTCTTATACTATTTTTAATTTATGAAGCGTATTATCAATTTTCATTGTTTGATACTAACTTATAAAATCTTTTTTTTATAATGTTTCTTTAATTTCATCTATATTTTTATTAGACAATTAGTATTTGAATAAATAAGATGAAGTGATATAAACAATGTTCTCATTATGAAATGAATTTTACATTCAATTTTTGGAGATATATATATATATATATATATTCCTTGTGTACATTAAGGTATTATCCTATATAGGCTTCAACTCATGTTTTGATTTTAGGAAACTATTTTGATGTTGTAATAGACATAACTCAATTTAGAAAACTTGATTGATCTGACCAGTAAATGATATTTAAGAATCATTGATGATTAATCCTTTTAAAATTGATCTATCAATTAATATTTAAGGAACCAAAAAAGTATTATTTTCAAAGAGTATAATTACTGACGAAGGTAGTTCTTCAAACAAAAAATAATACTAATAATAATAGTTATAGTAATAAACTTTTGATCCAATATTTCACCAGTTTTTATTCACTCCTACATTAATAATTTTTTGGTTCCATATGTTAATTTATTGAGCAATTTTAAAAGACTGCCATTAATGGTCAAAATATTTGTTTATGATTTCTATCATGTTGGGAAAACTAATTTATAATCCACCGTTAGGTGACTATGCATGTGTGTTGGTGGAATTTAACATGACTGCAATCTTGATGGTGGAATTTTTCCTGATAAGAATTTGTTACTGCATGAGGCTTGATGTTCAGTATGATTAAAGGCCCAAATTTTGATCAGGTTGCAGATTTTTTGGACAAATATTTACTAAATGAAACTAATCCAATGAATTATCTTATTGCATGTTCAAAGGGAATGATGATATGACATGTAGAAGGATGAACTGGTAGAACACCATTCCCTATGTCTTTAGAAATGGTTGAATATCTTGTAAGAAAAGATAAGATGTTCCCTTGGTTTTTGACACATCAAGTCACCCTGAGGTAAAAGCGAATGAGACTGAAGTGGAGGCTCATAAGAAGAACGATACTGATATTGCTCACATGCATGTGTCTTTGGTTTGTGACATTTCTTGTCACCCTAAGGTGAAAGAGAATGATTCCAAAGTGGAGTCCCATATGCAAATGGAACATGTTATTTCTAGATTGTTATTTTTTGCATGGTTAATGGAAATGGTGATCGTAGAACAATTAATGCGGCTAGAAATGGTCATAATTCTGGTAATGTCTTGCTGGTAAAAAAGTAAAAAGACATTGATGTGGGAAAATCGCCTCAGATGAATGGTAATGGGGTTGCAGCTGGTGATCCTATAGAACCACAACTTCTCGCTAGTCCAGTTGAATATTTGGCAACTAAAGGTTATGTGAAATATGATAATGAGGGAATTACAATCAGTGATGATTAAGTGTTGGTCTTGATTCATGATTATGATATGGTTAAAGAATCTCACTTATGTGTTTCTCCTCCTATTAAAGGAAGAGTAGTAGAATCTAACTAGGGGGAACCATTTCTACATGTTTATCATGACAAGGTTTCCCAAAAAAACATCACAACCCAATTGAGTGCTTGTGCTTATACATTCCACAAACCAGTTAAAACCACATACTAGTAATTTTTGGGCAGATGACTCTGATGTTTTACAATCTCCAAAGCAGGATGATGCTTCAGATAATGAGGAAGGCCAAATCAGTCATTCACTATTGAATCAAGTGATTTGTATTGTGTTTGAGGAAAATGAAATTCTATAGAAGAAGAAAAGGCAAGGGTAAGAAAGGGAAAGGCCATAAGGATGTGTAAAAGGGAATTGGGATGTGTAAAATGAGAAACCCCCCCTAATAATGAAGGTCCTTTATTAGAATTTTCAAGGGCTTCAGAATCCCCAATGTCTGAAGACCATAGACATATTTTATGGCCCACAAACCATTTTTATTGTTATTTCAAAACCCAAGATGCTATTTGAGAACTAAAAATCCATTAAATGGGTATAACATGGTTATGTTTTTGTCTCCCAAATCCATCATGACATCAAAAAGACTATTTTTGGGTCCTTAAGAATAATAGTTTTCCCTTGTCTTCAATCAGTGCTTGTTCTCAATGTATTTATGTATCTTTTGACCTTTAAAATTGCATATTTTTGCCTATTCTATCTTTTTTTCAACTTCTTACCTCAAGAGAAGGAAGTTATGGGAAGATCTTTTGGATACCTATGGAATCAAAGGCCAAAAAATTGGTGATTTTGGGTGACATCAATACTATTTTGAAACCTGAAGAAAAGAGTGGAATCGGTTTTAAAAGAACTACTACATATGAATTCTCTTCCTATATTGATCATTGTATTCTTGGAGAGGTTCCTATTATTGGAGCTGATTTCACGTGGAGTAGGTACGACCTTCATGGAAGAAAATCTAGAAAACTAGATAGATGGTTTACTTCGATGGTTGATGGGATTTATGTGGTGGGTAACATAGGTGGTACACTGCATAAAAATAACTCTAACCATAATCCAATCATGTTTGAGATATTCACTATCAATTAAAGGTTATCACTATTAAGGTTTTCGTTTAATAATAGATGGATTACTATTCCAGGGTGTAGAGATACCATTATAAATTCCTATAAGGTGGATTTTGTTGGCACCCCTTACATGATTTTGTTGAAAAACAAAAAATTATCAAAAAAATCCATTTTATTGTGGATTAAGAAATCCTTTTCCAACCATGATATGGGTATTAGGCCTGATTAGGAACAATAGGAAGGATTTCAAATTAGGAGACAATTATAGAGTACTCCATCAATGGAGGAAATTAATGCTACATCAAGTCTTAATAACTTGTTGAATGTTAAGGAAAGGTTGGATCATAGTCACCTGAATGTGAGGTGGTTGAAAGAGGGTGATATGAACTTCAAATTATTCCAAATCCTTCACAAGAAAATAAAACATGAGCAGGGCTAAATGAAATTAATATTAATGGAATCTTTTACCCATTTCAAAGTGAGATCTCAAGTGAAATGGTTACTTACATTGAAAATAATTACTCTTATAATGGGTTGGACAAATATCATTTAATGGTTGATATAATTACCTCATGTACTGAGAAGCAAGAAAAACAAGAGTCTCATCATGTCACCCTCCAATGAAGAGATTAAGGAAGCCCTTTTTCTCTTAATTTGGAGAGTGTTGCTAGTTTTTATTGGTTTACAAATAAGTTCTTTATGGTTTATTGGGATCTTATAAGGGATGGAATGATCATGGATATTAATTATTTCTTCATTCCTGACAATATACCTTTTGAAATTAACTCAAACTTCATTTATCTCTAACTTATGAAATATAATGAGATTAGCATTAAGGATTTTAGGCTAGTTTCTCTTGGAAACTCTATTAGGAAAGTAATTTGAAAAATCTTAATGACTAGACATAGAGATATTATTAAGGAGAATATTTTTATACATTTGTTTGTGTTTTTTCTAGGTATAAAAATTTGAAATTTCATATTCACTACTTTAGAAAGTGTCAATTTAATGAAACAATAGATGAAATAGGGGTTTTTTTCTAAAATGATTGACATTTAATAGGATCTTGATACTATAAAATGAAGTTTTTTGCTTGAGCTCTTTAATATGTAAAACTTCTGTAATGATTTTGTAAGATTAATTTTATATATTCCTAGTTCTGGTCGACTATCTATTTTGTTCAATGGATCCCATAATGGATACTTCCCATGCACTAAGGGTTTTCATCTAGGAGACCCTATAGTAGAGTTTTTTTTCTTTTACTGAAGATTACCTGATTCAGTGCTTTAATGAGATTAATCACCTTGGTATTTATAAGAAAATTCAGGTTGGTTGAGATATTTTTATTCCTTCATGTTATCACTGTGTTGATGATATTCACATATTTGGGAAACCACTGGGAAAGATGATTTTTGTTATCAAATCCCTCTTTAATTATTATGATGAGGTGGATGGAAATGTTATTAACTGGGCCATGTAATTTAAATTTTTTGAAATGGAGTCCCTTCTTTGAGGCAAAATAAGACTATTCGAACACTTGGGGTAAGAAAATGTTACCTACACTTTACTTACAAAGGTGTTCCCCTATTTTGGGGCAAGGTCTGGGTCCAATTTTTATGACATATTTTATCAGTAATTTTCATTCTACTTTCTAGTTGGAAGGGTATGACTATTTCATTGGATGATAGGGTTTTCCTTATTAATTCAGTTATCACATATAATCTTGTGTATTAATTCTCCATTTATAGATGTCCTAGAAGTTTGCTGAATGATTTTCAATATCTAATATGAAACATTTTATGGACTGGTTCTATGAGTGAAGAAAAGATAGTAACGGTTTCTTGGAGGGAATGTATTAGGACTTTTGATATGGGTGGTTTTGGGATTAAAGACCTCAGAATTTTAAATATTGGTCTTTTCAGCAGGTCCACATGGATTCTTCTTATTCTTGATGGCATGTCCACTAAATTTCTATCTTGTATATTCAAACATAAACATCTATGTGGGTACCCCCATTATCTTACTTCATCAGTGTGGCCCTCCATTCATAACTCCTTTAGTGATATCATATGTCAATCCAAATGAATGGTGAGTAGGGAATCTAAGCACAACTGTGGGAACAACCCTTGGCTTGACAGCCCTAATAACAATACTACCATGCTGACTGATTTTTTGTACATTTCTATGGATGATATTTTGGCCCCAAACAATGCTACTATTTATTTTCTATCCCTTCAGAATTGTATGGAGTTACAATTGTATGTGATTATGGATTTGGAAACTTTGGTGTGGTATACAAATTGTAATGGGAAATTTAATTTCAAGTATTTTTATCTCATTAATTCTGATGGCTCCCCTAGACCACCCAAATGGATGATGCAGTTCAAATAACCTTTTATTTATCCTTTTAGAATTTTTCTTTCTGAAGACTTTGGAAAATGCAGCTTCCCACTAATGAACACTTGAGAAGAGCTAGCAATTAAATTATGTATACTTATTGCTTATTCATGGGTGCTGACGAAAACATGTGGCACCTATTTCTAGACTGCCCATTTGTGAAGGACTTATAAGAATATATCCACTTGAATTTTGGGATTGATTTTTGTTGGTTTAGGTAACTAGAAGAGCTTATGTCTAGCATCAGCACATGTAAAAGGAGTAAAGTGATAAAAAAATCATCTTAGGGCGGCTTCAGCTTCCTCTAAAAAAGACATTTGGTCATCACAGAGTCAATGAATCTTCAATAGTCATCCAGGATCCTTGATTTCTTAACGTATGGCAATACATATGGATATTTTTTCTACTACAGCTATTCAAACAGTTTCATGTCCATCTTTGTTGAGGACCTTTAATGTAACACCCGAGACTTTTATGTTATATAAATCATCAAAGGAAGCTTTTTCTACACAACAATTTCTTGGCTTGCTTTACACGAAATCACGACCTTCCTCGATAGCTTGCATCGTACACAATACCGAGTTTCACTAAACAATGATATGCTATTAAAATATTATTAAAACTAGCCGTTATGAATAGTAATAACCACTCTTTGAAATTTTGTAAATTTTAATTTTTAAAATGGACTTCATTTTTGGATTCAGAATATCAAAATTAGCTTAGGGTGAAATTTTGGTACTTTTCGGATAACATTCATTTTCTGATGAATAGTGAAAATTACTAAATTTTAATAAAAAACAACCTTTTTAATCGAAATAATTAATAGTGATAAATTATTAATTTGAGTGGTTTTAAAGTATATTTATAATATATTATTACATGTTAATATAATGTTGGTCATTGGATGTAATTTCAAATTTAAACCATACATAAACAAGTGTCAATCTTTTGATAGTTATTATCTCTTAAGAACACACTATTTGTTTTGACGATGAGAATTAATTTTTAAATTAATTAATGCAACTTTGAATTTGGTAAAATAGACATCATTTTTGAGTTCATTATATCAAATATTGCTTAGGCCTAATTTTTGATATTTTTCTAGAAACTTTCATTTTTCTGAGGAATAGTGAAACCACTAAGTGGTACTTAAGAAAAATGAATTTTTCATAAAACTTAATTTTACCGCTTTTGTGAGTGGAATTTCAAAAATCTGAGAGACGTGGTTGATGTCAGTAAGTAAAATCTGGTTCAATGAGATGAAAATAATTTTTAGTGAATAGTAACTTTTTACTTTTTTTCCCACGATTAAAAGTAAATAGGGTAATTAAGGGTAAAAATGATATTATTATTACCATAACACATATCCTAATTCTATTGGATAAATTTAATTAGACCAAAAACATCCTTAAGAATAAAATATGACCAATTAGGGCCACTTGGATTAGATTAGGACATTTATTATTAATTTTTTTAAAGAATGGTTAAAATAGTTAAAATCAAAGTTTAATAAGTATATATTATTTTATATAGGGTTATACATAAGATAAATTCTACTATAAAAATTCATTAGAAAGATAAAAATGTTTCCTACATAATGATATTTTATTGGTAATTTTTAGACTTTAAATAATTTAATTTATTTATGACACAATGATGATGAAGAAATTATCTTATTAATGAAATATTGACTTAATTGATGTTATAAATACCCAAATAAATATAATTTGAAACTTTTAATGAATTCCTTTAATTTTATAGGTTAATATGACATGTTATTATTGATATAAGTAATTTTTTTCGAACTAATAATTCTTTTATGATTTTCAAAAAAATCAATTGCTAAATAGTGTCAAAATTGACATAAATTAGTTTTTAAAACAAATGTTATATTATTAATTGTTATTTTATTTCTAAAAATCTATGGTTCGGCCAAATGACTTATATACGGTTATATATATTAATAATAAACAACTTGGGGTTCGTTTGGCTTCATATAGTAAGTTTATTAACCTTATAGTATAAGAACACAAGAAGACACAATAAAAGTAAAATTATTTTACTTAATGTTTAATCTAAATGATAAGGTTAAAATAGGAACCTAAACTTGTCTAAATTCTATTAGATGAGAGTATTGCGACCCATCCAAACCTTATCTTCTAAATGAATCAATTTGGAGCTATTTAAAATTGAATTTGACTTTATAATAAAATAATAGTTTTAGTTATTCCAAAGGTGCCCCTCTCCTCTCTAATAAAAGGGCACCTCCTCCCCCTCTTCCTCACACCACTTTGAGCCTTCAATCCCGGAAAACCCCTGACAAGTTCTCCTCTCCACTTCCCTAGAAACATCCTAGAGGTTCTGGTATTCTTCAAAGACCTATTTTAGTGCTTTAAAAGGAGGTCTCAAAGAAGAACTTCAAAGAAGAGGTAATGTCTGTTACTGATTCTTTCATCTTTATTTCTTTTTCCACTTCTTCTTCATTAGTTGTTTCATTATGAAGTAATTACATAAGTATAACTCATATACTGATATGTTATTATAAGTATTAAACAACCCTATTTCACCATCTATCCATCCTACGGAAAAAGAAATCACTGCGCGTGCGTACGTACGGAATACCGTCTCCACGCCGTGGTGTAATCTATTTTCCACCACCACCACCTTACTTGGATGGGTATAAAGGTGTAAATAATGAATATATATGAATATTATAAAGTGATATTTATTCTGAAATAGTATACATACACTCCAATACAATTCCATGATCATAAGAAAGATATCATCACTCGTGCGTACGTACGGAATACCGTCTCCACGATGTGATGCGACTCGTTCTACATGATCTTCATTTCATAATGATTATATAAATGAATTGAATGAATGAATATGATGTATATTACACTAATAAATTTCAGGAAATTAGGTATCTATAACCTAAAGAGAAGAATAAGAATTTATTTGACAAAACACGCATAAGAACAAAAAGTTATAAACACCCGAATAACAAGTAGCAATAAAATATTACTACTAAGAAGCTAAGATTATGACCATATATGATATCATAAATATAAGTATGATTTTTTAATAAGTCAATAACATTATTTAAATCATTATACAGGAGGTTCGTACACGTAAAAAGCATATCGGACCTAAGGTAGGGGAAATATCACAATCTCATTTTTATCCGATATTGTTTATACTTTGGTATTTACTGGGGTGTATTTTATCATCCACCTCCATGTTTCCTCAATATGTAATATTAATTCCATCCACCTAAAATTGTTTAAATCCAATTTTACCCTTCAGTGAGTTTTTAGTAAAATATATGAAAGGAATCTTTAGTCGTTTTTCGTATGAGGTACTTTTTGACTTTTCTGACAATAGTACGGGAAGAATGTTTTTTTAACTTATACGGCATGAATGGATTTTTAAAACATTATTTCCAAGAAGCTTCCATTACAAGTTTTCATGTTTATTTTTAATCAACTTCTTTTAGTTATAATTTGATGACATGTTAAGAAATGAAAAGTGTTTTTGAAGTAGAAAGGATATTTTCCTCAAGAATGGAGTTCAAGTGTTTTATCCAAATTATTTCCCATCTAAGATAATAAAGGGTTGTGTTTCTATCCTTATTATTAAATGGATTTGATTATTTTGTGATGGAAATATTTTTATGAATTCCATTATCTTATATGAATTGTTTTATAATGTCATGTTGTTTAAGAATCCCATTTTTACTACATGGGTTATGCAATGATGTATGATTTATGATTTTGTGGCACACATAAGAATGGTATAATTATGAGATGGGTGGGACCTATATCTCCCTCCAATGATTTGGGTAAAGATTTTATATCTCATGAGATAGACAGGGCTGGAACGGTAGGTTATACCGGTTCAGTAAAACAGGACTGAAACGAGAAGATAACTCGGTTCAGAAATGGACTTTGTCCACTAAGAGAGTCTTGGAAATGAGTCTTGACTAACAAGAAATTATTATCTATGATTATGTGTGTATGCCACAAAGTTTCATGTTTTAAGTTATGAGTATTGGGATTGCATTTCACTACTATGATTTATCCAATGTTATGAAATTATGATCTCTTTTGCAGGTTAAGATTTCCAAAAGTTATGTTCTTATGAATATGATGTGATTGATATTTCTTTTGTTTACCCTTACTAAGCATTTGATCTCACCCTTTTATGTTATCTTTTCCCCAGGATATAAAGAAATGTTTTAGGTATAAAAAAAGAAGATCTTAATGGGAGATGTTGAAGATCTTTCACCATGATTAGAAGATTATATTCCGAGTTTCCAAATACACTAAACTATTACGGTCCTTGTGTGTGTTTTTGTAATGTACTAAGTATTCCAAAAAAGTAATGTAATGTCCATGTACGTCAAGCTTTGGGTCGTTACAGTTGGTATCAGAGGAAAGTTATAGTCAACCTTTGGAAACTAGGATGTGAAAGCCTTAGTAAGAACCATAAGGATAAGTCTAAGCATAGAACACAATCTTAGTGTTTTAGAAATGACCATGAATAACCTAGGATAAGACCTTAAGTGTGAAATTTTATTCTTGATTATGTGGTTTTCCTATTATAATTAGTGTTCCTCACACTATTCTTCTTGGTTTTAGTCAATGGCTGGAACCCGAAGGAACCATGTTAATGCAGAATGCGACGAGCAATGCAATGATTGTCCCCCTGAGAAACCAAACGTTATAGGAGATTGAGTGAAAAATCTTATTGCTATACTTACACAAGCTAATGAATCATTCTGGACTTTCAAATGAGTAGAGAAGGGAACAATATTCTATTGAGTCCTTCATGAGGCAACGTCCACCTTCTTTCAGTGGGTCTTCTGATCCACTTGTTTCTAAACAATGGATCAGTACCACTGAAAACATATTTTCAGTTTTTCAATGTTCTGAACATGATAAAGCCATCTTAGCAGTATATCGTTTGGAAGGTGAAGCTGATCAATGGTGGAATCTTATCAATAATATGAGGCAAAGAGGTGAAATTGATTCCATGGAATGGGACGAGTTCAAGAACTTTTTTTCAATAAGTACTTCCCTTGTATTGTTCGAACAAAGATGGAGAAGGTGTTTCTTGAACTAAAGAAAAAGGATGATGAATCTGTTGGTATATACGAAGCGAATTTTACAAGGCATGCAAGGTATGCATCTAGATTTATCATCCAACCTGAAAGTAAAGTTGATCGATTCTTCAGTAGATTAAAACCAAATCTTCGAAGGGCATTAGCTATAAGAGACTTCAGTAGCTATGAAGAAATTGTGTGTTGTGCTATCAAGGTATAAATGGAAGTTGGTGTTACTTATCCATCTCATAGTTTTGACAAGAAACAAAAGATGGAGTTCAAGGAGAAATCTCAGAATAATGGTGAAAAGAAGATGAATGCTTCTTTATGCTCAAAGTTTGGAAAGAAGCATGGTGGAGATTGTCTTAAAGGGACAAGTAAATGTTTCAAATGTGGAAAGGAAGGTCATCGGGCATTTGAATGCCGCAATGATGGGAAGAAGATGTCTAATGATGCAAACAAAGGAAGGGATACACAGAATGAACCTACTACACTTCAATTATACAAGTACAAGGATATGGGACATTATGCCAATAAATGCCCAAATCCAAGGGTTGATGATGATGGTCGACGTCAACAAACTCTTAAGGCTAAAGACAAAGGAAATTCACAAGCAATTTCTATCAGCTATGTTGAGTATGATAACGATGTTGTGAAAGGTACACTTACCATCCACTCTAAAGTAGAAAATGTTTTATTTGATTCTGGATCCACCCACTCCTTTATTTCTGATGAATTTTCTAAGGGTATCATCATATTACCTCAACAATTAGATGTTGAGTTAGCTGTGACAACACCTAATGGCACAACAGTCGCATCAAAAGTTTATAATTCTTCTCCAATTGATGTTTGTTGGAAAGTGCTTCCTACAAATCACATGATCCTTCCTATAGTGGAATTTGATGTGATTCATGGCATGGATTGGATTTCTCTACATGGAGCTCATATCAATTTCCAAAGAAGGGAAGTCACATTTCATATTCTAGATCAATCTATGATCGTCTATCGATGCAAGGATGAACATAAACATCCAGTGGAAATTTCTTCCATTTTATGGTTATTGATTCCACTAAATGAAGGTTATTTATCTCAAATGGTTGGTGAGAAACTCACGATTAAGAATATGCCCATTGTATGGGTGTTTGAAGATGTCTTTCCGGAGGAATTACTGGGTCTTCCACCAAATCGTGAATTTGAGTTTTCAGTAGAACTCGTACCGGGTGCTTTGCCTATTTCAAAGACACCTTATAGAATGGCCCCAGTTGAGTTGAAGGAATTTAAGAAGCAACTCCAAGAGAATCTTGATAAGGGGTTCATACGCCCTAGTGCGTCACCTTGGGGAGCACTTGTTCTGTTTTTTAAGAAGAAAGATGGATCAATGAGACTCTGCATTGATTATCGAGAACTTAACAAGATCACTATCAAGAACAAATATCCTCTCCCGCGCATTGATGACCTATTTGACCAACTACGCAGAGCTCAATACTTTTCCAAGATTGATCTTTTCTCAGGGTATCATCAATTAAGGGTCAAAAGGGAGGATATACCAAAGACGGATTTCCGTACAAGGTATAGACACTATGAATTTATAGGGATGCCATTTGGTCTTACTAATTCCCCTCCTATCTTCATGGATCTAATGAATAGAGTCTTTACAGACTATCTTGATCAGTTTGTGGTAGTCTTTATAGAGGATATTCTTGTATATTCAAAGAGAAAGGAAGAACATGAAGAACACTTGAGAATTATATTGAAGACCCTGAGAAAGGAGAAGCTTTATGCCAAATTTACCAAGTGTGAATTTTGGCTTCAAAAAGTTTCATTTTTGGTTCACATAATCTCAAAAGAGGGGATATCTGTTGATCCAGCAAAAACAGAGGTTATCGAAAGATGGTCGAGACCAACAACAGTCACTGAGATCTGAAGTTTTCTTGGTTTGGCAGGATATTACCGACGTTTTGTGAAATATTTTTCACGATTATCTAATCCACTCACCAAGTTGACTTGGAAAGGAGTTAAGTTTGTTTGGATGAAGGAATGTGAAGAGAATATCAAGGAGTTGAAAAGAAGGTTATCCCGTGCACCTGTGGTCACACTTCCTTGTAGTGGAGAAAGGTTTGTGATCTACAGTGATGCGTCCATGAAGGGATTGGGGTGTGTTCTTATGCAAAATGATATAGTGATAGCTTATGCCTCACGATAGTTGAAAATACATGAGCA
Organism: Viscum album; assembly: GCA_963277665.1. Taxonomy (NCBI): domain Eukaryota; kingdom Viridiplantae; phylum Streptophyta; class Magnoliopsida; order Santalales; family Viscaceae; genus Viscum; species Viscum album. The sequence continues at coordinate 61,575,879 of OY728154.1, read as the reverse complement.
AAATTACCCAACACATGATTTGGAGTTAGATTCGGTAATCATTGGATTAAATATTTGGAGGAATTACCTTTATGGTGAGAGGTGTGATATTTATACTGATCATAAAGGTTTAATGTATATTTTCACACAAAAGGAGCTGAATATGCGCCAAAGAAGATGGTTGGAGATGATTAAGGATTATGACTACTCAATCCATTACCACCCTGGGAAAGCAAACAAGGTGGAAGATGCATTAAGTTGACAAGACCATGCCAGTTTATCCATGATGAGGATCACAAAAGATCCAATATTTATGGATTTACAATGGATGGATCTTGGAATTATAATGGAAGGGGAAAAATATTATCTTTCTCAAATGAATGTTCAACCATCTATACATGTGAAGAATAAAGAGGCACAAAAAGAAGATGTCGAGTTACAAAAGAAGGTGAGAAATGTTCTTGAATTCAACCTTGATTATGATGGGATAATAAAGTTCAGGAATCGGGTTTGTGTTCCTCCCATCCCCGAATTAAAGAAGGAGTTTCTGGATGAGGCTCATAGTTCTTCATTATCTATTCATCCTGGAAGCACGAAGATGTATAGGGACCTGAATGAGTACTTATGTTGGGATGACATGAAAAGAGATGTTTCTGAATATGTCTCTCGATGCTTGGTTTGTCAACAAGTTAAAGCTGAGAGACAGAAGTCTAAGGGGATGTTACAACCATTACCCATACCTGAATGGAAATGGGAAAACATCAATATGGACTCTGTCACAGGACTTCCTAAAACATCCAAAGGAAATAATGCTATCTGGGTTATAGTTGATCATCTTACAAAGTCTGCACACTTCATTGCTATTAGAGAGGATTTCTCTCTGGATCAGCTTGCCAGGATATATGTAAAGGAAGTGGTAAGATTGCATGGAGTACAACTTTCTATTATATCTGATCGGGATCCGAGATTTACCTCGAAGTTCTGGTGAAGTCTTCAGCATACTCTTGATACAGAGTTGAGTTTCAGCACTGATTATCATCCTCAAACAGATGCTCAGTCATAGAGAACAATTCAAACTCTAGAAGATATGTTGAGAGCTTGCTCTATGGATTTCAAAGGTGGTTGGGATCAACACCTACCTTTGGTGGAATTTTCTTATAATAATGGCTTTCACTCCAGTATTCATATGGCTCCTTATGAAGCTCTCTACGGAAAGAAATGTAGGACTCCAACTTTCTGGGATGAAGTTGGGGAAAGAAAGCTATTAGGACCTGATCTCGTTGATGAAATGGCAGAAAAGGTTAGATCTATTCAACAACACATAAGAGCAGCTCAGAGTCGACAGAAAAGTTATGCCGACAACCGAAGAAAAGACCTAGAGTATGAAGTAGGTGATAAATTGTTCTTACGAATATCTCCCTGGAAGAGGGTCATGAGATTTGGAAAGAAGGGGAAGTTGAGCCCTAGATATATCGATCCTTTCGAAATATTGGATCATGTTGGGAAGGTAGCTTTCCGATTGGCGCTTCCACCGAATCTCTCTCAAGTTCACGATGTGTTCTATGTATCTCTCCTGAGAAAGTACATACCTGATCCTTCACATGTACTCAGCTCAGAAGTTGTATCTCTGGAGCAGGATCTTTCTTTTAAAGAACAGCCGATAGAGATTCTGGATCATAGCAAAAAAGTCTCACAAAATAAGACTACTCAGTTGGTGAATGTTTTATGGAGGAACCTCCAATTAGAAGAAGCTACATGGGAGCTTGAGGATATGATGAGGGAGAGGTATCCTCATCTTTTTGTTACAAAGCGACGAATTTCGAGGTCGAAATTAATTTTAAGGGGGGTAGAATGTAACACCTGAGACTTCTATGTTATATAAATCATCAAAGGAATCTTTTTATACACAACACTTGCTTGGATTTCTTTACACGAAATCGCGACCTTCCTCGATTGCTTGCGTCGTACACAATACCGAGTTTCACTAAACAATGATATGCTATTAAAATATTATTAAAACTAGCCATTATGAATATTAATAACCACTTTTGGAAATTTTTTAAATTTAAGTTTTCAAAATGGACTTCATTTTTGGATTCGGAATATCGAAATTAGCTTAGGGTGAAATATTGGTACTTTTCGGATAACTTTCATTTTCTGATGAATAGTGAAAATTACTAAATTTTAATTAAAAAAAACCTTTTTAATCGAAATAATTAATAGTGACAAATTATTAATTTGAGTGGTTTTAAATTATATTTATAATATATTTTTACAATTTAATACAATGTTGGTCATTGGATGTAATGTCACATTTAAACCAAACATAAACAAGTGTCAATCTTTTGATAGTTATTATCTCTTAAGAAAACGCTATTTGTTTTGACGACGAGAATTAATTTTTAAATTAATTAATGCAAATAATATGTTTTGAATTTGGTAAAAGAGACAACATTTTTGAGTTCATTATATCAAATATAGCTTAGGCCTAATTTTTGGTATTATTCTGGAAACTTTCATTTTTTGATGAATAGTGAAACCACTAAGTGGTAGTTAAGAAAAATGAATTTTTCATAAAACATAATTTTACTGCTTCTGTGAGTGGAATTTCAAAAATCCGAGAGACACGGTTGATGTTAGTAAGTAAAATTTGGTTCAATGAGATGAAAATAATTTTTGGTGAGTAGTAACTTTTTACTTTTTTAACCACGGTTAAAAGTAAATAGGATAAAAATGATATTATTATTACCCTAACACATGTCATAATTCTATTTGATAAGTGTAATTCGACCAAAAACAACCTTAGGAATAAAATATGACCATTTAGACCCACTTGGATTATATTAGGGCATATATTATTAATTTATTTAAAGAAGGGTTAAAATAGTTAAAATCAAAGTTTAATAAGTATATCATTTTTAATATAGGGTTATACATAAGATAAATTAGACTATAAATATTTATTAGAAAGATACAAATATTTACTACATAATGATATTTTATTTTTAATTTTTAGACTTTAAATAATTTAATTTATATATGACACAAAGATGATGCAGTAATTATCTTATTAATGAAATATTGACATAATTGATGTTATAAATACCCAAATAAATATAATTTGAGACTTTTTATGAATTCCAATATTTTATAGGTTAATATGACAAGTTATTATTGATTTAAGTATCTTTTTTCGAATTAATCATTCTGTTATAATTTTCACAAAAATCAATTTCTAAATAGTGTCAAAATTGAAATAAATTAGTTTTTAAAACAAATATTATATTATTAATTGTTATTTTATTCCTAAAAATCTATGGTTCGGAAAAATGACATAGATAAGGTTATACATATTAATAATAATCAACTTGGGGTTCTTTTGGATTCTTATAGTAAGTTTATTAACCTTATAGTATAAGAACACAAGAAGACACGGTAAAAGTAAAATTATTTTACTTAATGTTAAATCTAAATGATAAGGTTAAAATAGGAACCTAAACATGTCTAAATTCTATTTGATGAGAGGATTTCAACCCATACCCACCTTAGCTTCTAAATGAATCCATTTGGAGCTATTTAAACCCGAATTTTACTTTATAATAAAATAATAGTTTTAGTTATTCCAAATGTGTTCCTCTCCTCCCTTATAAAAGGGAACCTCCTCCCCCTCTTACTCACACCACTTTGAGCCTTCATGCTCGTCCAACCCCTGCCAATATCTCCTCTCCACTTCCCTAGAAACATCCTAGAGGTTCTGGTCTTCTTCAAAGACCTATTTTAGTTCCCTAAAAGGAGGTCTCAAAGAAGCACTTCAAAGAAGAGGTAATGTCTGTTACCGATTCTTTCGTCTTTATTTCTTCTTCCACTTCTTCTTATTTAGTTTTTTCATTATGAAGTAATAACATCAGTATCACTCATATACTGATATTTCGTTATATGTATGAAACAACCCTATTTCACCATCTATCCATCCTACGGAAAAAGAAATCACCGCACGTGCGTACGTACGGAATACCGTCTCCACACCGTGGTGTAATCTATTTTCCACCACCACCACCTTACTTGGATGGGTATAATGGTGTAAATAATGACTATATATGACTATTATAAAGTGATGAATATTCTGAAATTGTATAGATACACTCCAATACAATTCCATGATCATTGGAATAATATCATCACTCGTGCGTACGTACGGAATACCGCCTCCACGATGTGATGCGACTCGTTCTACATGATCTTCATTTCATAATGATTATATAAATGAATTTAATGAATGAATATGATATATATTACATTAATAAAATTCTGTAAATTATGTATCTATAACCTAAAGAGAAGAATATGAATTTATTCGACAAAACACGCATAAGAACAAAAAGTTATAAACACCCGAATAACAAGTAGCAATAAAATATTACTACTAAGAAGCTAAGAATATTACCATATATGATATCAAAAAAATAAGTATGATTTTTTAATAAGTCAATAACATTAATTAAATCATTATACAGGAGGTTCGGACACGTACAAATCATATCGGACCTAAGGTAAGGGAAATATCACAATCTCATTTTTATCTGAGATTGTTTATACTTTGGTATTTACTGGGGTGTATTTTATCATCCACATCCATGTTTCCTCAATATGTAATATTATTTCCATCCACCTAAAATTGTTTAAATCTAATTTTACCCTTCGGTGAGTTTTTATTAAAAGATATGAAAGGAATCTTTTGTCGTTTTTCGTACGAGGTAATTTTTGACTTTTCCGACAATAGTACGAGAAGAATGTTTTTTTAACTTATACGGCATGAATGGATTTTTAAAACATTATTTCCAAGAAGCTTACTTTACATGTTTTCAAGTTAATTCTTAATCAACTTCTTTTAGTTATAATTTTAAGACTTGTTAAGAAATGAAAAGTGTTTTTGAAGTAGAAAGTATATTTTCCTCACGAATGGAGTTCAAGTGTTTTATCAAAATTATTTTCCATCTAAGATAATAAAGGGTTCTATTTCTATCCCTATTATTACATGGATTTGATTATGTTGTGATGGAAATATTTTTATGAATTCCTTTATCTTATATGAATTGTTTTATGATGTCATGTTTTTTAAGAATCCCATTTTTATTACATGGGTTATGCAATGATGTATGATTTATGATTTTGTGGCACACATAAGAATGGTATAATTATGAGATGGGTGGGACCTATATCTCCCTCCAATGCATTGGGTAAAGATTTTATATCTCATGAGATGGACATGGCTGGAACGGTAGGTTATACCAGTTCAGTAAAACAGGACTGAAACGAGAAGTGAACTCGGTTCAGAAATGGACTTTGTCCACTAAGATAGTCTTGGGAATGAGTCTTAACTAACAAGAAATGATTCTCTATGATTATGTGTGTATTTAGAAAAGTTTCATGTTTTATGTTATGAGTATTGGGATTACATTTCACTACTATGATTTATCCCATGTTATGAAATTATGATCTCTTTTGCAGGTTAAGATTTCCAAAAGTTATGTTCTTATGAATATGATGTGATTGATATTTCTTTTGTTTACCCTTACTAAGAATTTTAGCTCACCCTTTTATGTTTTCTTTTCCACAGGATATAAAGAAATGTTTTAGGTATAAAAAAAATAAGATCTTTATGGGAGATGTTGAAGATCTTTCACCACGATTATAAAATTATATTCTGAGTTTCCGAAGACACTAAACTATTACGGTCCCTGTGTGTGTTTTTGTAATGTACTAAGTATTCTGCAAAAGTAATGTAAGGTCCATGTACGTCAAGCTTTGGGTTGTTACATTTAACCTCTTCGTCTTCATGGAGTTGCAAGTAGACCAAGGAAGACACCCTCTTCAAATTTCAGCTTTATATCCCCCCCAATTACCTCTTACATTAAGCATAATATTCATCGTGAAATGACTAGACTGCCTGGACCAGTGGGCTGTGGCAGATTCTTACAAACCAATTTAGGTTTTATTAAATACTTCTTCCATAATATCATCGGGAAAGTTAATACCTATGAATCTAACCTTTGGGATGTCATTTTTTTCAATTAAGCATGTCGTTCACCATAGTTGGTCTCCCTTATAGATTGAATTTGATTTGGAACTTTGGGTCAATTCTATCAAAGATAATCCTAGAGATGTACCTCAGAGTGTCCTTCCATACTAGATTTAATGCCTCTGTCTTTTCAGGAAAATCCAAATAATTGTCTCAAATGCTTATTGGAAAATCAGCCAGGCTGCTGATTCCCTTTCGAATATATATATAGGTGAGATGATTAATATGTGGTCTTTCAAGACTAATTCCTACTGATTTCATTTTTTTATGATTACATGATAGGTGTGAAACACTCTCATTTCTGTAATATCCATTCTTCTATTTGAATCTTCTTATTTATTTTTCATTTGTTAATAAATAGGGGGAAAGATTCTACTAGTCCCTAGATACTCCTCATATATCTCTATTGATAACCCTTTTTCTAGACATATGTAAAATCCACATGTAACTATTGTTTTATTTATTAAATAATTTTGGAATATTTTATGTGTTTTTATTTTTTTTCTTTCAGGTGTTTCAATCCCAGGGAGTTGTAGATGACCATGCTGCATCATGGGTGGCTAATCTATGACAGTGTCTTTGAGATATGCACCATTCCATAGATTCTTAGGTTCATCATGGTATGGTCTAAAATGGTATGAACCAAATTATAATTGGAAAGTAAAGCTTGTTCCATATTGGAGTAGGCTACTCCCTTGTGCGTAGTCCTAAAAGTTATTTTATTCCCGATCATGGTGCGCTATACCCCATGCTTGAGGATTGTGCCATGGTAGTTGCTTGGATAGGGGAACCATGTAACTATGTATGCATGGGTGTATATTGGTTTTCATTATTTCTGACTAAAATTTAATCCAAACCACACTTTTTGGTCCGTGTTTTATATATAAAACACCTATTACTAATGGTTTGGTTTTGAAGAAAATTTTTATGAACAATGGTTAATTTCATAGATGGTTTATACTCAAGAATAACCAAATATTTTTATAATATACAATATATAGATACATGGGGCCATAAATTTCTCTCTCAATAGATTGATTTTGGGATTCCGCCCATATCTCTATAATGATTCTCTTAACTAGTCATTTTCTCACTGCTTCTTTGTGGTGAATAAGTTTTGATTCTACTTTACATTTGATACATATGATATTCCCTTCCACATTTTATATAGTTCCTCCTATGGTTGATTCATAAATCAGAATCAATGTCATTCTATTAATTCTAGAACATTTTCGCACTTGTTGTTCTTAATCCTCTAGGATTTCATTTCATCAAAACCATGTTCAATTATACAATACTTATTGTTCTTGGGTTTGATATTGTTTTTTCCTAATATAGGTGGTTCATCCCTTGATTTATTTGGTTTTGATGCCATCCAAGAGTATAGTATTCAATCCTTGCCATCTTGGGTATCCCCTATGATGAATTCTATTGGTGTTATAGTTAAGTCTCTAAGCCTTGAGTGACATTTTATTTTTTTCCGTAATATGTATTGATCTTTTAATTTTCACTATATAGTGATTCAGATTCATGGTTGATGACTTTGGGGGACTATAGGTCATATATCCATTGATATATCCTCCATCATGTTTTTTGGATGAATGGTGGTCTAAAATAATACATTAATTCCTAAAATATTATAATGTATAAAAACTTGTTCCATATAAAGGATAAAATAAAATGAGTGAGTATGAATGATCATTATTCTTTCTCTAGAATGGGAATTGGTGATATATCTTCGTAGACTCATATAAGTAGGCATATATTCTTGTTTTATGTGGAATTAGGGATCTAGTGACCAAAATAATGTTCTTTTTGGGGTTTAAATAGTTATCCATTTATAGTATTTTATATTTTTAGGGATTTTATATTTTTCATTTCTTATACTTTTGACACTTCGAATATATCCGTTTTTTTGAAAGAAAACAGTTTTTCAAGTCTTTGGAGAAGTATAATTTCATTTTTATTAAATTATGGGGTTTCAATGGTTTGGTTAATATTTGTTTGATGGCCTTATTTATAAATTTTGGTTCTTTCGAGTAATTATTTGGTACTTACAGTTCATCTCCCAATCATTTGATATTTCGGGGTAATATATTTGTGTCATTGAAAAATTATTTTAGGATTTATTAATTAATGTTGTTGGAATCCTCTTGTGTTAATGATTTTTTAATGATCAGAAATCATATACATTCTATAAGTCTTGTTAATCCTGTTAAATCTATCTAAAGTCATGTGGAAATATGATTCCTTTCTTTATGATTTAAATAAACCAATCTAGGATCTTATGTGATATGTTGAATGATTGTAAACTTTTTTTTAGTTTGTGTTATAATGAATTTAAATGATAAATGACTAAGTTTAATTCATTATATGGATATCATTGTTTACATCTATATTCAGTTATTTGTCTAGGTCTGAGAAACCATGAGTCTTCCACCGGTTATGTTTTTCTGGAAAGGACCCAGACACCGTGACCAGACACCATGACCCAGACACCGTGACCCAGACAATGTGAGCAGACATCATGACCTAGACACCGTGACCTAGACACCATGACCAGAAACTATGACCTATACACCATGACCAGATGTCATGACCCACACACAGTGACCCAGACACCATGACAAGACACTGTGACGAGTCACCAGGAATCAGATAATATGACCTAACCCCATGATCCTAACACCGTATATGTGATACCACTTCCTAATCTCTATGGAAAATTTCCATTGAAAATTCTCACCATTCAAAGACGAATAATGAGACACCATTCCATAGATACACCACTTCTATATGACACCGTTTCTAGAAATACACTGACACACTTCTTTAATCTATTTTTTGTTTTTCAATTTAATCTCTAACAGTCTTATTTGAATCTTTTAAATACACTAACATAATTCATGTTTCTTTGTAGACATGTCACTTGATAGTATGTGGTACGAGGTGTAGAATAGATGCATCATATCGGATTTAATACATGCACTCCATGATTAAAAAGAACAACATGGCTAGAAAATAAGTAGAGGCGATGGGGAAAAAGTCTATGTAGAATAACGAATAAGAAAGATAATTTTTTAATGAAGAACCGAAACATGAAACTTGACACATCTGAAGAACACAGAAAGAATACTAGAATACTAGAGTTGAGAAAATATTCTCACTATCAACTCCACGAAAAACACGATCCAGATATAGCTGACTTGTGATACACTTTTTAAGCAAGAGGACTCGATTCCAGTATCTTTTTCATCATAGAATTCTAGAGCTACATAGACTAACACTCAGAGAACTTCTAACCTTATCACATCATTTTATCTCTTTTGTGTATTATTTTTATTTTTTGATCAGTGTGTGTGTGTCTGTATAAAAACATGCAATGTCTCCTTCATTAAAATGGAGGATAAAAGATATCCTTCCTCTCTCATATTTTTACCCTGGTTTATTCCCATGCATAAGTGTGGAAGAGGTACCTGTGTTACCTGATAGTTCATACCCATGAAGAACTGTGGAAGAGGTCATGTGACCGGGACAGTCCTGTGTACTATTGGTTACCTCGATCTAGGGTGTGGATAAGTTTATTAATATAAACTTCTTGGTGGTAGGTGATCACCAAATGGAGTGTATTAGGTTTCATCTTGAGACAGAACCAACATTTTCATATCCGATGTGTTTTTTAAATTATTTTACTCTGTTTTACTGTATAATTTCAAAATATCAAAATTTACTTTGATAGTTAATTATAGAAAGATGTTATAATTGTCTTTCCTTATTTTAATAACATCAAAAATAATGTTAATAACTGATATTATGATTAATAATACTTAATCAATGTTCTGATAAGGTATTTAAAAATTAAAACATTCATAACCGTATAAATTTGATTAATTGGGATTCATTTAAATTTATTGTGCAAAATTTCCAAGAATACATTCACTACTTGAAATTGGTGTTTTCCCAACAATTGTATCCCAACTATTTACAAAAACCATTGGGAAAGGGATCCTATACCAATGGTTTAACAAAACCTTTAGTATAGACCTTTTTAGAAGACCCTTTATCAACGGTTCTCTAGAATGGTTGGGAAAGGCTTCCTTGTAGGAGGATTTACCAATGGTTCTACAAAACCGTTGGGTAAAATTTGTATTTTAGAGGATTTTACCAATGGTTCTATATAAACTATTGGTATAGTAACTCTTTCCAGAAAAGTTTTCAAAAACCATTCGGAAAAGCTTCTCCAATTAAGCAGCCCCTCCTCAATCACTAACATAAGTGAATGTGCAGCAGCGGATGCCCTCCTCGATTGACTTCCCCCCTCTGAACTGCTAAATCTCCATCAGATCCATCTCAAATCAAGTATTTCCTTCTTTTTACACTTAAAATATTTTAGTGTTACCTTATTATTATAGTTATTTATATAATATTTTAGTTTTGGGTTTTTATTTTGATGTGTATTTTTTCTGTTTTGATTTAAACTATATTTTCTCCATCCTATTGGATCCATTTAATTAATTAAATCTTTTACCCTCCGATTGAGGTGAAATATCTTAGATTCATTTCTGTTGGATTCCATATTTTCTAAGTATGTGTTTTTATTATTTTTCTTCATTTTGTAATTAATTGTTACTTGTGAATTTCTTTATATGTTTTATTAATTTTTAACAACGTTTGGGGGGTGGGGGGCTGTCCGAGGGGTTGGGGGCTGTCTGGGGGTCAGGGGGGGTTTGGGGGTTGGGGGTGGTTCAGGGGGGGTCAAGGGGGGTGCTGTCGGAGGGGTTGGGGGCTGTCCGGGTGGTGTGGGGGTGTGGGGGGGGGGGGGGGCTGTCCGGGTTGAGGGGGGTTGTCCGAGGGGTCGGGGGGTGTTGTCGGGGGGGGGGGGTAAGGGTGGTCCAGGGGTTGGGGGGATTTTCAGGGTGAGGGGGGGCTATCCTGGGTGAGGGGGGCTGCCCGGGGGTCTGGGTGCTGTCCGGGTGGGGGGGAGGGGGGGGGGGCTGTATGGGGGTGGTTGGGCAGTCCGGTGGTGCAGGGGGTTGTCTGGGTGGTGCGAGGGGCTGTTCGGGGGGTGGGGGCTTTATAGGGGTGGAGGATGTCCGACGTGATGGGGGGGGTGCTGTCCAGGGTGGGGGGTGTTCTGGGGGTGGGGGCTATCCAGGGGTGGGGGCTGTCCGGTGGTTGGGGGGCTTCTCGGGGTTAGGGGGGTTGTCCAGGGTTAGGGGGTTGTTCGGGGGGTCGGGGGGGGGGGGGGGGTGTCCGAGTGGTGGGGGCTATCCGAGTTGACGGAGGGCTGTATGGGGATGGTTGGGAAGTTCATGTGGTGCGAGGGGCTGTCTGGGTGGGGCGGGGGCTGTCTGGGTGGTGCGGGGGGCTGTCTGGTATGTATATTTTTGAATTCAGTATAACTCTTTATTTTCTACCAAATATGGTAGCCTAATTATGTTATAATGGTTTGGAGGTGAGTGATGCTATATGAGATTTTGTGGGTTATTATGAAGAGTTTCATTACCATTAATTGATTGGTTCATAAAACATAAGTTGGTGCTGCATATATTAGGTAATTGGAATTGGTAAAATAAAATGTTTGTCTCGGATTTCCGAATCAAGAGTCTGTTTTTTATAACATAAGATTAGTTTCTATAATTCGAAGGACAACTACATAGGATTTATTTGGAATCCTGGCCAGAAGATGCTACCCCGCGAATGTCGCTGGACCGAGACAACTCGCCGTAGTCACGCCTTGGTCACCCCGTGGTCACGCTGCGGTCACACCGTAGTAATGCCATGATTTGGCCCTACTCCAGGTCGGCACCCTGTGGTGGTTCGCAGTCGTATCAGAATTTGATGTATGATACCTAGATATAGTTTTTGATACATTACCCACCCTCCTTCCTGGACATCCCCCTCGAACATCCCCCCCATCTACCTCAATCTGAGGGATGGTGTGGCCGGTACCACTCAAAGTGTCTTTATTTTGTTTAAAATGGATACACTTTTAAGTAAAAATATCTGGAATATGAAAAACTGTCCAAAAACATTAGGATTGTGTTGATACTTTTGGAAAACGATCCAAGGGTCATTTTTGACATGTACGAGTCAACCCTAACTCAATCCGAGGCGCGGTGTTGCCAGCACCACTCAAAGTGTATCACTTTTATTTGAAATGGACAAAATTTTAAGTGAAAACAATAACTGGCATACGGAAAGCTGACCAAAAGCATTCGGATTGTGTTTATACTTCAACAAAACGATCCATGGGTGAATTGTGAAATGGTCGGCCAGACGGCACGTCAATCGGTGGTGTCGTGTGAACACACTGACCAAAAATGCACTCCGCATGTCATAAATGGGCAAAACATGGGTTTTGTAGTCAAATTCAAGCTTAATGACATAGAAATGAATTTAAATCACATAAAACACCCTAATTATTATTCATGATGTGTACGAGAATATGACACATCATTCGGACGTATGGTTTGCGCTGCACGGCTGAATATATGTTTTTAGGTGTTTGTCGTGCTTTAAAAGCACGCGTAGGGTGGTCAAAACCGGCCGAACGACCCCAGAATGCCATGAAATCAGAAGACAACAAAACGTGGGTGCAATTTAAAATGGTCTAGTATACGAAACGTCAATCAGAGGTGTCGTGTGACCGCGTTGTCCGAAAACGCACTCCGCATGTCGTAAATGGAAAAAACATGCGTTTAACGGTCAAATGCAAGCCGAACAACATCATAATGACTTGAAATCAAATGAAAACACCCTAATTATTATTATTGAGATGTATGAGGAGATGTCACGACATTCGGACCTGCGGTTTGCACGACACGACTGAATATTTGTTTTTAGGTGTTTGGCGCGCTTAAAAAGCATGCATGGGGTGGTCGAAACCAGCCGAATGACCTCAGAATTCAATGAACATGGACAAAAACAAAGGGTGGGTTATTTTTGAAATGTTAGGCCAGACGGCATGTCAATCGGAGGTGTCATGTGACCGTGCTGGCCGAAAACTCACTCCACGTGTTGTAAATAGCCAAAACATGCATTTAACGTTCAAATGATTGCCGAACGTCATCAGAATGACTTTAAATCACATGAAAACACACTGATTATTATTATTGAGGTGTAAGAGGAGACAACAAGTCATTCAGATTCTCTTTTTGTGCGGAACAGATGAATATGTGTTTTTTAGGTGTTTGGTGCGCTTGAAAAACGCGCGTGGGGGGTCAAAACCAGCCAAACGACCTCAAAATGCCATGAAATCAAACGACAACAAAGGGTGGGTGAATTTGGAAATGGTCGTCTAGACGACACATAAAACGGAGTTGTCATGTGATTGCGCTAGTCGACAATGCACTCCGCATGTCGTAAATGGCCAAAACATGCGTTTAACGGTCAAATGCATTCTGAACAACATCAGAATGACTTGAAATCACACGAAAACACCCTTATTTTTATTAATGAGGTGTACGAGGAGAGGGAACATCATTAGGATGTTCGGTTTGGACGGCACGACTGAATATGTTTTTTTCACGTGTTTGGTGTGCTTGAAAAGCGCGCGTGGGGTGGTCAAAACCGGCCAAAAAACCTCATAATGCCATGAAATCGAATGACAACAATGGGTGGGTGAATTTTGAAATGATCGGCCAGAAGACACATCAATCAGAGGTTTCAGGTGACCGCACTAGCCGAAAACGCACTCCGCGTGTCTTAAATGGCCAAAACATGCGTTTAACGGTCTAATGCATGCCCAACAACATCGGAATGATTTGAAATCACACAAAAGAACCCTAATTATTATTCTTGAGGTGTACGAGGAGATGAAACATCAATCGAACATGCGGTTTTCATGACATGACTGAATGTGTGTTTTTTAGGTGTTTGGCATGCTTGAAAAGCGCGCGTGGGGTGGTCAAAACCGGCCGAATGACCTTGGAATGCCATGAAATTAGACGACAAAAAATGGAGTGTGAATTATGAAATTCGTGGCTAGAAGGCACGTCAATTGGAGGTGTTGTGCGACCGCGCTAGCCGAAAATGCACTAAGCATGTCGTAAATGGCCAAAACATGCGTTTAACGGTCAATTGCATGTCGAACGACATCAGAATGACTTGAAATCACATGAAAACACCCTAATTATTATTTGCGAGAATTATGAGGAGACGAAACGTCATTCAGACACGCGGTTTGCACGGCATGACTGAATATGTGTTTTTAGGTGTTTGGTGCATTTGAAAAGCATGCGTGGGGTGGTCTAAACTAGCCAAACGACATCAAAATGCTGTGAAATCGGACGACAACAAAGGCTGGATGAATTGTAAAATGGTCACCCAGACATCACATTAATCCGAGGTGTCATGTGACTGTGCTGGTAGAAAACACACTCCGTGTGTCGTAAATGGCCAAAACATGTGTTTAACGGTCAAATGCATGCTGAACAACATTAGAATGACTTGAAATCACATGAAAACACCGTAATTATTATTAGTGAGGTGTAAGAGGAGATGACACATCATTCAGACATGTGGTTTGTGCAGGACGACTGAATATGTATTTTTTAGGTGTTTGGCGCTCTTGAAAAGCACGCATGGGGTGGTCAAAACCATCCGAAAGACCTCGAAATTCAATGAAATCTGACGACAAAAAAGAGTGGGTGAATTGTAAAATGGTCGGACAGATGGCACGTCAATCAGAGGTGTCGTGTGACCGCGCTGGACGAAAAAGCACTCTGCGTGTCGTAAATGGCCAAAACATCTGTTTAACGATTAAATGCATTCCTAACAACATCAGAATAACTTGAAACCACAAGAAAACACCCTAATTATTATTTTTGTGTTGTACAAGGAGACGGTATGTCATTCGGACGTGTGGTTTGCACGGTATGGATGAATATGCATTTTTTAGGTGTTTGGTGCTCTTGAAAAGCGTGTGTGGGGTGGTCGAAACCAGCCGAATGACCTCAAAATGCAATGAAATTGGACGACAACAAATGGTGTGTGAATTGTAAAATGGTTGGCCAGAAGTCACATCAATCGGAGGTGTCGTGTGACCGGGCTGGCCGAAAACGCACTCTGCCTGTCGTAAATGGCCAAAACATGCATTTAACAGTCAAATGCATACCGAATGACATCAAAATGACTTGAAATCACACGAAAACACACTACTTATTATTCGTGAGGTGTACGAGGAGACAACACATCATTCAAATGCGTGGTTAGCATGACACAACTAAATATGTGTTTTTAGGTGTTTGGCGTAGTTGAAAAGCACACGTGGGGTGGTCGAAACTAGCCGAAAGACCTCAGAATTCCATGAAATCGGACAAACAAAGGGTGGGTGAATTGTGAAATGGTCTGTCAGACCGCATGTTAATCGAAGGGTTCATGTGACCGCGCTGGCCGAAAATGCACTCCGCCAGTCGTAAATGGCCAAAACATGCATCTAACAGTCAAATGCATGCAGAACGACATCTGAATGACTTGAAATCACACGAAAACACCCAAAATCGTGTTCTTGAGGTGTGTGAGGTGACGACATGTCATTTGGATGCGTGGATTGCACGAGACGATTTAATATATTTTTGTAGGTGTTTGGTGTGCTTGAAAAGCGCGCTTCGGGGGTTAAAACCAGTCAAACGACCTCGGAATGCCCTGTAATCAGACGACAACAAAGGGTGGGTGAATTTTGAAATTTTCCGCTAGACATCACATCAAGAGGAGGTGTCGTGTGACTACGCTGGCTGAAAACACACTCTATGTGTCGTAAATGGCCAAAATATGTGTTTAATGATCAAATGCATCCCGAAAGAAATTATAATGATTTTGAATCACACTAAAAAACCCTAATTATTATTACTGAGGTGTACGATGAGACGAAATGTCATTCGGATGTGCGTTTTGCATGACACAGCTGAATATTTGTTTTTAGGTGTTTGGCTCGTTTGAAAAGAGCGCGTGGGGTGGCCGAAAACGGACGAACAACTTCGGATTGTGTTGATACATTAGGAAAACAGTCCATGGGTCATTTGTGACATGTACAAGTCAACCACACCTCAATCCAAGGTGTTTTGTGGTCGACACCACTCAAAGTGTCACTCTTTGGTTTCAAAAGGACATCATTTTAGCTGAATACAACAACTGACATACGGAAAACCGACCAAATGCATTCGGATTCTGTTGAAACATTAGGACAATGATCCAAGGGTCATATGTGATGTGTAAAAGTCAACCCTGCATCAATCCGAGGGCTAGTGTAGCCGACACCACTAAATGTGTTTCTCTTTTGTTTTAAAAGGACATGATTTTAAGTGAAAACAACAATTGGCATACTTAAAATAGACCAAATGCATTCTGACTGTGTTGATACTTTAGGAAAACAATCCTTGGGTCATTTGTGATATATAAAAGTCAAACTTTCCTCAATCCGAGGTACAGTGTGGCCAACACCACTCAATGTGTCTCTCTTTTGTTTCAAAAGGACATCATTTTAATTGAAAACATCAACTGGAAAACAGAAAACTGACCAAATGCATTTGGATTGTATTGATACATTAGGAAAATAATCCATGGGTCATTTGAGAATTGTACGATTCAACCCCTTATAAATCTAAGGCATGGTGTGGCCGGTACCACTCTAACTGTGTCTCTTTTGTTTAAAATGGACTGGATTATAAGTGAAAGGAACAACTAGTATACGAAAAACTGATCAAACACATTCTCAATCTGTTGAAACATTAGGAAAACAGTCCATGGGTCATATGTGATGTGTACGAGTCAATTGCACCTCAATCTGATTCGAGGTGTGGCCAGACCACCCAAGGTGTCTCTCTTATGTTTAAAATGGACCACATTTTGAGTACATACGGAGAACCAACCAAACGGATTTTGATTGTGTTGATTCTTTTGAACAATGATCCATGGGTCATTTTTGACATGTTAGAGTCAACCCCACCTCAATTCGAGGCGTGGTGTGTCCGACACCACTCAAAGTGTCTCAATTTTATTTAATAATCACATCATTTTAAGTAAAAACAACAACTAACATACGAAAAACTGACCAAACGATTTTGGAATATGTTGATACTTTAGGAAGACAATGGATGGGTCATTTGTGACGTGTACGAGTTAAAATGCCCTCAATCCTAGGTATGGTGAGGCCGGTATCACTCCAGGTGTATGCATTTTGTTTAAAATGGACATCATTTCTAGTAAAAACATCTGGTATACGAAAAAACAATCAAATTATGAATTGAATTCTGGATTCCACATGTAATTATAATCTAAATGTTAAATTGAATTCTAAATGAATTATGTATGTTTATAATTATGCTATGAATTCTAATTTAATTCTGGATGTGTATAGTTACAGGATGCATTATATGTTAAATGTGTATGAATTTGTTCTGTATATGTATGTGTTAGTTGGTTATTGCAGGTAAAGTAATTTTATATGTATTTGTTAGTTGATTATTGCAGGTGCAATAATTGGAAATGTGAGGGAATTAGAAAGGAGAGGGAATGGACCCCCTGCTCTATGCCTGCTGGGCAAATTGCAGGCTGCTGTGCAATTTTCACAGCATAGGCTATGCCAATAGTTTCAAACCGTTGGCATAGGATTCTCTATATTTCGTTTCCCCTGGTTCTCTATGAACCATAGGTAAAAATCCTTTAACAGAGGTTTATAAACCATTGGGAAAGAAGTCATATGGTTGATTGTCCCAACGGTTCAAGCCAAACCATTGGGAAAAACTATCCCAACAGTTGTGCCAAACCATTGGGATAGGTTCATTTTTCTAACATATCACAATGGTTCTGTGTAAAACATTGGTAAAAGCATTCCCAATGGCATACATACCAATGGTTTTAACATCTATTGGTATAAGATATAGTTCTGCAAGCTTTCCCAACGGTTCAGAACCGTTGGGAAATTGTCCATTTCCAGTAGTGTTAGCATACGGAAAACCAAACAAACATATTCAGATTTTATTGATACTTCAGAAAAACAATCCATGGGTAAATTTTCCCATGTATGAGTAAATTGTGCCTCAATATGAAGCTTGATGTGGCCGACACCACTCAAAGTGTCTCACTTTTATTTGAAATGGAAAACATTTTATGTGAAAACAACAACTGAAATATGGAAAACCGACCAAACACATTTGGATTCTATTGAAACATCAGTAAAATGTTCCATCGTTCATTTTTGATGTGTATGAGTCAACCCCACCTCAATCCAAGGCACGGTGTGGCCGACACCACTCAAAGTATCTCTCTTTAGTTAAAAATGGACTTCATTTTAAGTGAAAACAACAACTGACGTACGGAAAACCAACCAAACACATTCAGATTCTATGGAACCTTTAGAACAATTATCCATGGGTCATTTATGAAAAGTACGAGTCAACCCCACCTCAATCTGGGGCACGGTGTGGCCAAAACCACTCTAAGTGTATATCTTTCATTTAAAATGGACTTCATTTTAAGTCAAAACAATAAATGACATACGAAAAACTTACCAAATGCATTCAAATTATATTGAAACATTAGTACAACAATCCAACGGTCATATTTGACTTTTACGAGTCAACACCGCCTCAATCCGAGGCCTGGTGTGGCCAGCACCACTCAAAGTGTCTCACATTTATTTGAAATGGACAACATTTTAATTGAAAACAACTACTAGTATACGGAAAACCGACCAAATGCATTCAGAATGTGTTGAAATTTTTGAAAAATGATTAATGGGTTATATGTGATGTGTATGAGTCAACCCTTCATTAATCTGAGGCATGAGGTGACCAGAACCACTCAAAGTGTCTCATTTTTATTGAAATGAACAACATTGTATGTGAGAACAACAACTGACATACAAAATACCAACCAAATGAATTCTTAATGTGTTGATGCATTATTTAATGATAAATGGGTCATATGTGACGTCTAAATGTCAACCCCACCTCAATCCAAGGTGCGGTGTGGATGGAACCACTCAAAGTTTCTCTCTTTTGTTTAAAATGGACATCATTTAAAGTAAAAACAACAACTGATATACGGAAAACTGACCAAATGAATTCAGATTCCATTGAAACTTTAGGAAAAAGATCCATGGGTCATATGTGATGTTTACAAATCAACACTTTTTAAATACAAGGTTCAGTGTGGCCATCACAACTCGAAGTGTCTCAGTTTTATATGAAATGAAAAACATCTTAAGTGAAAAGTACAACTGACATATGAAAAACTGACCAAATGCATTATTATTCTATTGAAACTTTTGGAAAACGATCCACGAGAAATATTTGATGTGTATTAGTGAAAATATCCTCAATTAGAGTCATGGTGTGGCCATAACCACTGAAAGTGTCTCTCTTTTGTTTCAAAGGGGCATAATTTTAAGTGAAAACAACAACTGACATACGGAAAACCGACCAAATGCATTCAAATTCCATTAAAACATTAGGAAAATTATCCATGAGTCATATGTGACGTGTATGAGTCAACCCTTACTCAATATAAGGCCCGGTGTGGGTGGAATAACTCAAAGTGTCTAACGTTTATTTGAAATGGATAACTTTTTAATTGAAAACAACTACTGGCATACAGAAAACTGATCAAATGCATTATTTTTTTTTGAAACATTAGAAAAAAGATCAATGAGTAATATGTGACATGCAAGAGCTAACATGGCTTAATCCGAGGCATGTTGTGGCCGACACCACTCAAAGTGTCTCATTTGTTTTTAAATGAACAACATTTTAAGTGAAAATAATAACTAGCATACGGAAAACTGATCAAATGCTTTCATAATATGTTGATACATTAGAAAGCGATCCATGGGTCATATGTAATGTATACGAGTCAACCCTGCCTCAATTGGAGGCACAGTGTGGGCGGTATCACTCCAAGTGTATGTATTTTGTTTAAAATTGACATCATTTTTAGTAAAAACTACTAGTATATGAAAAACCGAACAAAAGTATTCGGATTCTGTTGACACTTATTCATATTTTTATGTATTTTATTGATAATTGATGATTAAATTATGTTTGTATTAAATTATGAATTGAATTCCATATTCCACATATAATTATCAACTAAATTTTAAATTTAATTCTAAATCAATTATGTATGTTTATAATTACTTTATGAATTATGATTTAATTATGGATGTGTATAGTTCAAGAATGAATTATATGTTAAATATGTATGAATTTGTTCTCTATATGTATGTATTAGTTTGTTATTTCAAGTATAGTAATTGGAAAGGAGCAGAATTGACATCATTAGAGGCTGCTGTGCAATTTTCACTGCATAGCCTATGCCAACGGCTTCAAACCATTGGCATAGGATTCTGCACATTGGTATAAAACCTTTCCCAATGGTTTATAAACTGTTGGGAAAGGTTTCTAGGGATTTTTTTCCAACGGTTCAATGATAACCTTTGGAAAAAACCATTCCCAACAGTTTTGATACCATTGGGAAAAAGTTTATTTCTATAGTTTTACCAACGTTTTTGTGTAAACCGTTGGTAAAACGTATGCCAACGGTTGGCGAAACCATTGTAAAATGGTAATTTTAATAACCTATACCAACGGTTCTTCATAAACCATTGGGATAGTTTTTCCCAACAGCTTACTTCCCTACGGTTTGCAAAACCGATGGTATAACATATACAAACGATTCTGCAGTCTTTCCCAACGGTTCAGATCCATTGGGAAAGAACCCATTTCTAGTAGTGATTTCATATGAAAATGTTTATAGATACTCAATTCACCCCTCTCATGAGTACTCTACTCTAACCAACATTTGGAATCAAAGGTTAGTTTTTATGGATCTGTTTTTTAACCTATTCAACTGTGATTTTAGTTGTACTTTAAAGATCTGTAAATTTATATTAATTCTAAATTTCTTGCTCTTTAAAAGTATTTATTTACCATGGATAATATAAAGGAAGGTGATGTAACAAATATACCACCATTATTTAATAGATCTAATTATGATCAATGGAAAATTAAAATAAAAATGCATTTAGAAAGTATGAGCTTTGAAATCTGGTCTTCAATTATATATGACTATATGATTCTTACAACTAATATAATCACTTTGGTTGACCCTACAAAGATAGCCTATAATAATAATTGTGAATCCATGAATTATTTATATTTCTCTTTAGGATATGATGAATTTAATTGATTTTCTTCACGTTAAACTTCCCATTAATTTTGGGATACCATATCCGTTTCACATGAAGGAACTTCTTGTGTGAACTAAATAAGACTTTATAATTATACTATTAAACGTGAGAACTTTAAAATGAAACATGTTGATCTTATTTTTGACATGAATCTCAAGTTCGACAAAATTGTCAATACAATGGTTTCTCTTGGAAGAGAAATTACTACAAAAGAACAGATCCTAAGGATTATCCGATACCTACCTGACAGATTGAAAGGAACCAGAGTCTCTATTAGAGAATCTTTTGACATTAGCAAGTTAACTGTAAAATAACTCATTGGAAA
The DNA here is from genome assembly GCA_963277665.1 of Viscum album. NCBI lineage: Eukaryota > Viridiplantae > Streptophyta > Magnoliopsida > Santalales > Viscaceae > Viscum > Viscum album. The sequence goes on along the minus strand of OY728154.1, from coordinate 61,554,306 downwards.
ACTGATGATGATTGAAGTGGATCTAAAAGTCAACAAGGAAGAGGAGGATGAACCCAAAAAAATCAGTTTCATTCAAGACTATCACCTCTTAACACAATGATAAAAGAAAAATTAGAAGTCTCTATAAAAAGTTCTAACAGTGAATAATCATCACCTAATTGTGATTAGGAGATGACTCAATTATCTAGAAGGATTAAGAGATTTTACAAAAAGAATAAATTTCTCTGAAAGCCTAACTTCAAGGAAAGATATGATCAAAAGGTAAGATTGAAGAATGATTCGAAAAGAAGTGACACATTAGATGAGATAGTCTGTTATGAGAGTAACTGAAAGAGACATATAAAGGCTAACTGTCATAATCTCTAGTAAAAAAATAAATATGTGGATAAATATAGAATGTATAAAATGAAAATGAAATAAACATGAGGTGCTTATGAGGACAGTTCAAGTAACTCTTAATCTTCACATGATGAACATGATAACAAATCCAATATTTGTTTTATGACAAACACATCTGAGGTAACACATGAATCTCTTGTACACAATTCCTATTATTTACTAGATGAGAGTGACTATGAAAATATGTCTATGAAGAAATATTTGAACAATGTAATATTCTTGAAGAGACATCTGATAAACTAAAAGATAAATACAAATATATAAAGAATCAACATGATCTTTCCTCAACTATTAAAACTAAACATACTATAGATATAGATACAAATAATCAATTACTCAATGAAAGCGATGAACTAAATCTATCTAGTGAGGAATTGAAAAAGGATCATGAATGGTTTACTAATGGTGATGGTAATTTGGTACATATTCTTTATAAAAATATTTCTCCTAAATATACCAATGGCATTGGATATCAACCTGGTAATTTTTTTTGAAAGAAATAATTTTGTTTCTAAATATTGGACATACAACATTACTCCTAATTAGGGACAACATTCAGCTAGTTCAAGTTATGATACACTCTCTACTGTTTCAAACTGTTCTGGACCAAATAGTGATTATTTTTCATGTAAATTACATAATGCTTATAGGAATCATATGAAGAATATATGGGTTCCTAAATCACTAGTCACTAATAATATTGGTCCCAAATAGGTATGGGTACCAAAATCTATTTTTATCAGACTGTTTTGTAGGAATGATACTTAAAGGGCTCCTGTAAAAGCTTATTGTACTTGGACAGTTGGTATTCAATACACATGATAGTAGACTATTCATTCTTTAAGAATTTAATGAAAACTGATGGAGGACATGTCACCATTGGTGACAAGGACAATGGAAATATTATTGGCCTTGGCCATAGTAGTAACTCTTACATAGTTTTAATATCCAAAGTACTTTTTGTTGATGGATTGAAATATAATCTTCTTAGTATTTCACAACTATGTGATGATGGATTTCATGCTAAATTTGAAAATGATTCTTTAAATTTTTTAAATTCTAAAAATGAATTAGTATTTTCTACATTAAGAAATGAAAATGTATATTTGGTTAACATAGATCATTTAGTATCTCAACATATTTTAGGTTTAAGTGTATTTCAAAAAGGGACTTGGCTTTGTAATATTAGACTAGGAAACTGTAATATTCACACCCTAAGAAAGATAACTATAAAAGCTTTAGACAAAGACCTTCCCAAAATTGAGTTTCCAAATGATAATGTGTGTAATACTTTTCAAAATGGAAAGCAACACAAAATATCTTTCAAACCGAAGAAATAATTTTAAACCTCTCAACCTCTCAAATTGGTTTACATGGATTTGTTTCGACCATATTGAGTTTCTAGTTTAAATTGGATGCATTATGTTTATGTTGTTTTAGATGTCTTTTCTAGATATACATGGACTTTATTTTTGGATTAAAAAAGTGAATACTTCTATCATTTTACCAAATATTCGAAAACTATAGAAAATCATAGTGAATATAGAATTAAATCATTAAGAAGTGATCATAGTCATGAGTTTAAAAATCATGAGTTTGAATACTTTAGCTCACAAAATTGCTACTATCATAATTTATCTACCCTTAGAACACCTCAACAAAATGGAGTTGTAGAATGATGAAATTGAACCTTTCAAGAGATTGCTAGAACCATGCTCAGTGGATATGACTTACCTATTTATTTTTGAGTAGAAGCTATAAATACATAATTCAATATTATCAGTAGAGTGTTGATTAGGCCTATTATTAAAAGAACTCCATATTAGTTATGGAATAATAGAAAACCCAAATTAGGCTACATCCATGTTTTTGTTTGCAGTGTTGATATCTTTAATACCAGGGACAATCTTGAAAAATTCACATCTAAGAGTGATGGAGGAATATTTTTTGGATATTCAATATCTAGTAAAGTCAATAAAGTGTTTAAAAAATAAACTAAATTTGTGGAAGAATATTTATATGACATATTTGATTAAATAAGTCCACATGAGACTAAAACCACTCAAATGAATTTAGAGGATGATCTTTTAAATATGTACATTAATTCAAAATCCTCTTTCCATCCTGTAAAGGAATCTGTGAAAACATCCAGTTTCGGAAATTATTTAGATTAGAGTCATATTGAACCCGAACCTGCTAAAGAACCTGAAATAACTTGTCCTTCTTCTTCTAGAGATGTTATAACTCTTAAGAACCATCCTTTAGATGTTGTTGTAGGAGACATAGATAAAGAACTCAAACTAGTGTTTCTCTTAGAAATAATGTTGAACATCAAGTCATCTTGTCACAACATAAACCTATAAACATTAATGATTCCATTGAATATGAATTTTGGGTGATGGATATGTAAGAAGAAATTAATCAGTTTTAAATGAATGAAGTTTGGAAACTTGTTGACAGTCCTAAAGGCACATTTACCATATGCACTAAGTGGGTGTTTAGGAATAAGTTAGATGAAATTGGTAACATAGTTTGAAATAATACTAGACTCAATGCACAAGGCTATAGTCAAGAAGAAGGAATTGAATATAAAGAGACCCTTTCACCTATATCTAGACTTGTATCCCACAAAATTCTTCTTGCTTATGCAAAACATCTTGATTTCTAGCAATATCAGATAGATGATAAATTTGCATTTATAAATGGGTATATATATGAGGATGTATTTTTTGATCATCCCCTTGGTTATAGAAATACTCATTTTCTGAATCATATTTCTAAATTATCAAAATCTTTAAATGGTTTAAAACAAGATTCAAGAGCCTCGTATGATAGATTAAGTACTTTTCCTATTCCCAAGGGTTTTACAAAATTAATATCTAATCCTACCCTTTTTATAAAATGAATTTCCAATGATGTTTTAGTAGTTAAAATCTGTTTATATGAAAATATGTATGGATCTTCAAAAATTTATTTATGTATTTAATTATCTAAAATGATGCAAAAAAAATTTAAAATGAGTTTAATGGGTGAAATAAAATACTTTTTGTGATTTCAAATATTTCAAAATAATAATGGGATTATTTTCAATCAAAGAAAATATATTATAATTCTTTTAAAATGTTTAGGTTTGGATATCTCTAAAATTAGTGACACTCTAATGAGTACTACTTGTAAGTTGGATCTTGATGAAGATGAAAAATATGTTGATCAAACCACATACAAATGGATGATTAAAATCATACTCTACTTAACTATTAGCTGACCAGAAATTATGTTTTGTGTATGTATATGTGCTCATTTTCAAGAAAATCACAAGGAATACAATTTAAATATTGTTAAAATATTATTCAAATACCTCATACATAGACAAAATCTTTGACAATTCTATCCCGAAGGACAATAATTTGAGTTAGTGAGATATTTCGATGCTGACTTTGGTGGTTGTAAGTTAGATAGAAAAAGAACCTCTGGAACATGTCAATTTTTAGGAAAGTCACTAGTATCACGGTGTAGTAAGAAACAAAATTATGTAGCATTTTCTATTACAAAAGCTGAATACATAGCTGTTGGTAGTTTTTGTGCTCAAATTTTGTGGATGAAATACACATTACTGGATTTTGGATATCAATTTTGGCATGTAGCTATAAATTGTGACTATACAAGTGCTATTAACATCTCAAAAAATCTATTTTCACACTATAGGACAAAACATATTATGTAAGAAATCAATTTTTGAGAGACCATTAACAAAAATTTGATATCACATTAGAATTCATCAGAACTGAATATCAGCTTGTTGATATATAAACAAAAACCTTAAATTATGAAAGAATAAATTGCATCATAGTATAATTTGTAATGATAAATATGAAGTAGTATGTATACTATTTCACAGCTTACTTTTTCATAGTTTACAGCTTCAAAAGTCATTATCTAATAGATCAATATGTTAGGACCAAGCTGAAGGAAGAGATGGTTTACATGGATTGTCTTTTTTTGATCTTGAGGAAGTTTTTATAAAGGAAAGGCACCTTGAATTTCTAAGAATTTAGAAGCTGGAAGTTTGATGATTCGGAACCAACTATATTGAACATTCAGAGACTGGAGATTGAGAAGTTTGGAACCGAGTATATTGAACATTCAGAGTCTGGAGATTCAGACGTTCAGAACCAAGAATATTGAATATTCAGAACCTGATGTTTGAAGAATTCGGAGTCTGTAATTCAGAGTCTGGAAATTGAGGAGTTCAGAACTAGGAATTTTCATATTCTTGAAAGTTGGCTGATAGAAGATGTGAAGACATAAATTGTGATGATGCTTTGCTATTTTGTAACTCTAAATTGTGAGTATATACAAGTACTCATGATGTAAGAAAAATTTAATACAAGAAGTCATTTCAAGAATCAGGAAGAGTTGTTCCGAGAACCGGTGAAGTCGCAACGATGAACAGAATTTGCGGAGTCTACTTCCTGAACACAATTTACGGAGTCTACTTCCTGAACCGAATTTGCAGAGACTACTTCCTGAACAGAATTTGCAGATTCTACTTCCTGAACAGATTTTTTGGAGTCGACTTGCTGAAGAAGAAGTTCGTAGCGAGCAGTTTGGATTCGAATTATTAAATCTGAAGTTCATATAGGAATGTTCGGAGCCAACTTGCTGAAGAAGAAGTTCGTAGCAGAAATTTTAGAGTCGAAATTCTGAAGAAGATGTTCGTAGCGAAAAGTTCAGATTTGAATTGCTGAAGAAGAAGTTCATAGCGAGGAGTTCGGAGTCGACTTCTGGAACCTGATGTTCATAGCCGGAAGTGTATAGTCATGCCGAGAATTGAAGAAGTCGTATAAAGAACCAAAAGATGTTCCGAGAATCAGTAAGAGCCGTACCGAGAACCGGAATTCCTTACTGATAATTAGTTAAGTCGTAACAAAAATCTATACCGAGAAGTGATGAAGATTCTTTCCAAGAATTAGAAGTGATGCCAAAGAATCAAGAAGGGAAAATTCGAGAAAGTGATGCCGAGAAGACAGTTGAGTGGATCCGAGAATGTGATACCGAGAAACTTGGTCGGATCCGGAAAAGTCCAAAGCTCTAAATCAAGTGAAGCGGAAGAAGATTCGAGAAGATTCTAGAAGCGTTGAAAAAGTCATAATTACTCCATGATTTCAAGATAAATTGATTTTTGGATGAATTTTAGTGAGAGGTAAAATATTTTGGTTTCCTGCCTAAGCATACTTTGGAACACCTATAAAAGGAGATCCAAGTGTTAAGTAAGGGTTTGATGAAAAAGTAGAGAGAAAAGATCTGATAATATAGAGAGAGGAAGAAGTGTTTGGCTGACAGAGTTTCATTGCAGTTTCAATCGTAATGAGAATTTGATACTGGTTGACATCATATTGAGTTTCTCGGATAGATGAAATTCAGAGTGAAGAATTCGGAGTAGAGATTCAGAATGAGGAATCAGTACTAGCTTTCACTGTATTGAGTTTCTTAGAATGAGGAAGACTCGTATTGATGAATCAGTGTGAAGAAGAATGTTTGGAGTGAAGAATTTAGAGTGGAGATTCGGAATGGGGAATCAGTACTGGTTGTCATCGTACTATGTTTTTTTTAGACAGAAGACGATTCGGATTGAAGAATCGGATTGGGAAAATTCAGAATGAAGATTCGTAATGGGATGTTCGGACAATAATTGATCTATATCAAGTCCAAGGAATCCTTTCCTTTATTCTAGGTAAGGAAGTGAAGATTTGTGCTGAACTTGTTTACACTTGTGTACTTGAATGGAAGTGTAGGTAACAGAATTTGTTACAACAAAAAGAGACTTTTCCCTATTGTGCTAAGTGGGTGCACACGCACTGGAGCGATTGTTTCACAGTGCTTCACGAGTATAAGGGTATATCCTACTCATTGTAATCCAAGGATTTTTTTCATAGTGGATTGTATGGTTCTATATTGTTTCCAACCATATCAAGGATGTAGCTATTCTTACTGAATAGTGAACCTTGAAAATTGATGTGTTCCTTTGGATGTGTGCTAGTTTGTTTCTCAGCAGGGAATTATATCTTTAACAGGAGAAAAAGGTTGTTCTCAACATTAAGTGAACTTAAAAAGAAGAAAAGGGGTACCACTGATTCACCCCCCCTTTTAGTGGTTCATTACTCTAGCTAGGTCCTTTAATGTGGTATCAGAGCGAGGTTCCCTTTATTTTCCTTGCTAATGGAGAATCTGAATTCTGTGAACAGTAAAGGCATTCCAGTATTTTATGGGAAGAAATATCACATCTCGAAATATAAAATGCTACCGCATCTCAAGTCTATTAGTTATGAAGTCCTTGTAGCTGCAACAATTGGATTTCCTCTTATTGAAGACAATGTTCCACTTAAACCTGTTGACAAGAAGTTTCTTGAGAATTATGGAAGAGCCAATAATGCTATATTGTCTTCACTTTCTGAAAGTGAATAATTGAGAGTTAAAGGAGTGTCCACAACCAAAGGTATATGGGACAAACTGAAAAACTTATATGAAGGCAATACCGAAGTCAAGAAGGCAAAACTCCAATTCTGGAGATTGAAGTATGAAGACTTGAAGATGGGGGAGCATGAATCTATTGAGGATTTCTTCACCAGGGTAAACGATATTGTTAGTACCATCTGATGTCTTTGAGAAGAGATTAAAGAATATACTTTGGTGGAAAAGGTCATGAGTAATCTTCCTGATAAATTCGATACGAAGGTATCTTCATTAGAAAATAGAGACTCGGAGACTCTATCTCTTGATTATTTTCATATCACACTCATTACATAAGAGATGAGAAGGGAAAAGGTTATGAAGACCAAGATAAAGGTTGATAGAGAATTATCTTTCAAAGCCATGAAGAAGGAAAAGTCTCATAAGATCTTGATTGAAGAATATGGTGGTGTCTCTGACTCTGAAAGCGAGGTATGTTAAAATATTAATGATATTTTATCCTTGTTTTCAAAAAATGATAAAAGAGGCATAGGTAAATACAAGGGAAAACTTCCTTTGAAGTGTTTTGAAAGTGGAGGCATTGGCCACTTTGCGGCTAACTGTCCTTAAAGGGAGAATGAAGAAGATAGTGATGAATAACAAAGAAAGCCATTAAAGTTATGGAATAATCAGGGTGGTAAAAGAAAGTCAGTGAGAGAAAAGAAGTTATTCAAATCCAAGAGAAAAAGTTTTCTATCAGTAAATGAATAAGATGAAGAAAGTGATGCTGAATCTGAAAAATCAGTTGATAATGGTGTGGAAAATACATTAATTGCAACAGTGAACGATGAAGATTTCAAAAGCATCAGATGAGAAGAAGAATAAACTCAGCTTGAGATGCATCTGAAAGAAGAATTGAAGGAATGTTTAAGAAAGATCAGATGGCTGGAGAAGCTTAACAAAAAGTTGGAAGATGAATGTTCCTCAGTATCCAATCAAGACAATGATAAAGAAGAACTTGAAAAAGAGATTGAAAAATTGAAGGAGTCTCTTGAAGATGAGAAAAATCAAAATGACCAAATGAGAGTAAAGCTGAAGGCAAAAGAGGAAGAATTAGAGCTTGTTCAAAAGAAGCTCTTAGAAGTTGAATAAAAAAACAATTGTTTTCAAAACTCAACTACTGATGTTGGTGAAGGCTCTTAACAAGAACATTCTATGAAAATTCAACTGAAGAATAAAGTGGTTTTTGTGAAGAAGAAAGCTGAGAAAGTTTCTTATGTGGTCAAGAACAATGTTACTGGGAACTCTGAATTTTTAAGAAAACCTAAGTCTAACACTGCTGAAAAAAACCAAAATTATAGAAGTTATAATTTCAGCAGAGCATTCTTTCTAACAAAAGAATGGTTAGTGGGGCTGAAGAAAGAGAAAAACAGAAGTATCAGAACAAAAGATTTAGAGGAAGGTACTGTATTTATGGGTACTATTGGTATTGCGGTGGTGTAACACCCCAAGATTCCACAGAATGTTTTCCTTTGAATAATGCAATGGTGTGCATTGTACGCAACTTTGAGATTCTAACACACCACAACCAATCAAACAAGCCGTTATGAATAGAAATACCTACATTTTAAATTTTATAAATTATATATCTCAAAATGGACTTCATTTTTGGATTCGGAATATTGAAATTAGCCTAGGGTGAAATTTTGGTACTTTTCGGATAACTTTCATATTTTGATGAATAATGAAAATTACTAAATTTTAATTAAAAACAACTTTTTAATAGAAATAATTAATATTGATAAATTATGAATTTGAGTGGTTTTAAAGTATATTTAAAATATATTTTTACCATTTAATTCAATATTTGTCATTGGACATAATTTCACAATTAAACCAGACATAAACAAGTGCCAATCTTTTTATAGTTATTATCTCTTAAAAACGCGCTTTTTGTTTTGACAGCGGGAATTAATTTTAAATTAATTTCTGCCACTTCTGTGTTGGGAATTTGGAAAAATGGATTCCATATTTGGAATCAGGATGATCAAATTGTGTAAATAGGTAACTTTTATTTTTAGACATTTTGAATAATTATTTCGGTAAATATTTTGTTTACCATGGTTAAAGGGTAAATCCGGTATATAAGGGTTAAAAAATAATATTATAATAATAATAAATTACCATAAAACTTGTCCTAACCTTATTTGTTGATACAGGTCTGACCATGGGCATATTTGGGTCTATTTTGGGACCCCATGGTTCCACTTGTAAGTGATAGGGACACTTTATTTTAATTAAGTTAAAATGAATACAAAAATGACACAAGCACATATCTTTTAGAAAAACAATTTTTACATAGGGTTATATATGTCTGATTTTCGACTATAAATATTCATTAGAAATATAAACCTATTTCCTACATAATGATATTTTATTTATAATTTTTAGACATTATATAATTTAATTTATTTATGACACAATAGTGATATTGTAATTACCATAATAGTGAAAAATTAAAATTATTGATATTGTAGTTACCCAAATAAATATAAATTGAGCGTTTTTATAAATTCCACTAATTTTATAGGTCAATATCACATGTTAGGAATGAGTTAATTAACATTGTTCGAAGTAATAATTCTATTATAATTTTTAAAAAAATTAATTATTGAATAGTGTCAAAATTGAAAAAAAAGTGTTTTTAAAAATAATATTATATTATTAATTGATATTAAATTCCTACAAATATAAGGTTCGACCAAGAGACATATATAATGATAGGTGTATCATTAATTGACCACTTGGGGGTCTCTTGGATGTATATAGTATGTTTATTAACCATATCATATAGAAATACAAAGAGACATTGTAAAAGTGAAACTAATTAACGAAGAGTTAATACTTACTGATAAGGTTAATATAGTAACCCAAACCTGTCTAAATTCTATTGGTTGAGGGGTTTTCGACCCATCCCCACTTTAACCTTTAAATAATCCACTTTGGAGCCATTATAAATCGAATATGAATTTATTATAAAATAATATTTCTTGCTTTTCCAAAGGTACCCCTCACCCTCTTATAAAAGGAAACTCCTACTTCTCATTAATTCACACCTTCAATGACTTTTGTCTCAGACAAACTCTGCCTAAATACTCTCTAAACGTTCCACACTTCATCCTAGAGGCCTTAATTTAGTCATAAATCCAACTTAAGATCCCTTTTGATCAAATCAAAATGAAGAACCCGAAGAGGAGGTAATGATTTCACCACACTTTTCCAAGTTCCTTTCTTCATACACTTCTTCCTTCTTTTTTATTAACATTATAAAATAATAATTGCAGTATATTATATATACTGTGATGTTATTATAAATATGGTGCAACCATATTCAGTATTGTATCCATCTTTTAAATAACATGTCACCATACGTGCGTACATACGGCTTACCGTCTCCACGTCGTGGTGTAATTGTCATTCAATAAATTATTATTTGGATGGGTATAATAATGATGTATAATTCATGTAAATAATAAATATAACATGATAATTATTCTTTCTATATGGTATACCATCCAATTATATATTATTTTAACACCAAACGAATGATATTGTCGCTCATGCGTACGTACGGACTACCGTCTCCACGAACACGATGAGATTCATTCTCCATCGTATCCATTCAAGTATAATTATCATTTGATTATTTAAAAATAATGTTTAAGGACTTGATATCATTCTGTATATGAATAAGATACAACATATCCATGACAAACATGTCTTACGTAACAAAACATATAAAAGAAAACGAGTAAGTTAACACCCGAAACAACGATAATACTAAGATATTATTAACAAATCAATGTTAAAAGATCATATATGATATCATATTAATGTAAATGATTCTTTTATAATTCAATAACAATTATTTCACCATTATACAGGAGGTTCACCTATCGTCGACCATGGAAAAAGTACAAAGTAAGGGGTTTCTTATCTCACTTTTAATTCCGTGAGAATTCCATTGTTCACCACTTATTTATTGCATGTTGAGTGTGTACTACCCATGATTGTATTCATTGTGTAATATACTTTAATTTATGAATATTTAAATCATCATTTTATTATCCTTATTTCAAGGGTGTATGTTTTGTAAGTTACCAAATCAATAAGGGAATTTGAAATTTCAATTTCCATTTATTCGGCTTTACGCAAACTTCATTGATTATTTTACTCCGAGATTATGTGTGGAATCACTATTCATTTGCTTATGGAATTATTTCCACTCCCCTTTTCTTTGGATATACTTTTGATACACATAATCACTCCATTAATAATTTCTCAAGTCATCGATATGAATTTGATAAGAGTAATTTTAACTCATTCTCCATTTGTTGAGTTAAACATCCAAGTCATTGGTGTTGTTTTTTCAAGATTATGTGTGAATTTCCTTTGATTATTTTACACTAAATATCCAATCATATTTGGTTTATTTATATTTTTCACACATAACTATGTCATTCATTTATCCTTAACTTAATGATACCACCTTTATGAGAGATTTCATCTCAATTTACATTCCATTGAGACTTCTTTGTTGTTATACACCAAATCACTTTTATGTGGTGTATATAATATACTTTGACATGGTATATCATGAATCCCTTTATTCTCATGATATTACAAAGTTTTGATTACCTCAATTATTTGTATTCAAGTGTCTCTCTATTGGTTAGAAACTCTAACTGAAATACCATTTTTAAATGTTATAAAGACTTATTCTTCTAAATCTTTCTCATTAATGTCCATGTTTTAAAAAAATGGTGTTAAGAATTTATTAATATAGACATTAATGTTTTAAAATTAAAACTTCTTTTAAACGTTTTGAAGTGTTATGAGACACTTTGATTCAAAAATCTATTTTTAAACGGCTTCTTGACAAATTGTGTGACTTTTAAATATTTTCAAGAAAACGGGGATATTTTTCTCAAATAGTTTTGATGGTTATTTTCATCTTTGTCAATATCATTCATTTTTATCTATTGAGGTTAATATGATACAATAAAATATTCCATTTTTTATTGAATGAGTTATGTTTGACTGTGGATGTGCTATTTTTATACAATTCATGGTTTGTGGTTAAAGTATTGACATTTCGTATGCTATTTTTAATACGAATGACTATGTTATGTTTAAACATGTTCATATGAGGAATGCATTGGACTTAGTAAGATATGGGTGGATCCTTCTATAGCTCCTCGATGCATCGGTAGGTCTCATGAGACAAACTAGTGTCTTGGCACAAGGCCTTGAAAAAAATCTTATTTGTAGTCTTGGCATGAGGCCTTGGATATGTGGTTATGATAGTCTGGAATTATGCATTCCATCATTATGAAAGTGGTTATTGATATTTCATGTGATTATTCTATTAGTAGAATATCCATTTGAATAAGTAAATGGCATTATTTCCTTTTATTTTTGCAATACTATGTTGAAGTTCATGTTTAAAAGGCTTTTGTTTTAGTTATACATTTCCTTCAATGTTTATTCTTATTTATGAATGTTTCGGCTATATTTTTATCCTTACTCGGCATTTGAGCTCACCCCTTTTCTATGTTTTATTTTTCCCAGGATGTAATTTATAAATGACCTGTAGGGATAGTATGAGGGGATATTAAGACAAGATGTTGTTGTAGTTTTTTTACCTTATGATATAATGTAATTCGTATAAATATATCTAGTGTTTCCAAGACTACTAAATTAATCGGTCATTCGAGACTTGATCCTTTGTGATCATGCCCATGTTATGTAATAATGCACCGACTCTGGGTAACTGGGGTCGGGGCGTTACAGTTTGTATCAGAGGAAGTTTAGTACAAACCTTGGAAGCTAGATTGAGATAAACTCTGATTAGAGCACGTAGACCTAAGATGAAATTTGAGGATTAGTATAGAAGAACATCCTAGAATTTTGGTATTGTAGAGAAGTTGTGAGTTTTCCGAGCAATACATCCCTCTCAGGATACGAGCAGGTAGAGGTGGCTCTGGCACATATGTACCTAGGGGTAAAACCCAAAAACACCTCTTTGAGCTAGACTCGAATGGGAACTGGTGCACGACAACGGGCCTTGCTGCACTCTTGGTTACAACACTACCTAGGGATATACTTAGGATAATTTACATTTTCTTTACAAACCGATTTGAATTATTATATATATAAGGTGAGATTAAATGACCTTGGTTAATCCTAATGTGTTTCAAATTGAGAATATGGTGACATGTTAATCTCTAAATGATTTTTTGACTACTGTTACTCACACAATGCTTTCTGGATTTAGTCAATGGTTGGATTCCAAGGAAGTCATAGTGACATCGAGAATGATGTACAAGGTGGCAATGGTGGTGGCAATGAGAAAAAAAAAATAGAATGTTGATAGGCGTAAAAGATACCGTCTTTATGCCAAATAAATTTTCCAAAAATATGATCAACAATATATATATATATATTAACCAATCCCTGGACTCCAAAAAGAAGAGAAAGGTGATGAATGATAAGAGCTCCAGCAGTGGAGAACATGGAGAATGGAATCCTAAATTTCCTTCATGCAGGAAATGTGGAAGGAGACACCCAGGAAAGTGTCTCAATGGGACAAAGAAATGCTTTACGTGCGGGAAGGAAGCACATAAAGTGAAGAATTGCCAAAGAAAAATGAAGAGTACTATGGAAGAAGATAAAAAGGGTCCCAAGAGTCCATTTACAATCATTTTCCATAAATGTAGGGGACCTGGCCATTACCTGAGGGAATTCACTATTCTATAGGATATTTTTTTGGTCAAAGAAGAAGCTATGTGGAAATAAATGGTTGGATAAATGTTTAAAAAGTATTAGTGCTCCTTGTTGATGGGTTTACTTTGGAATAATTTTCTCTTGTATTTTTAACCCTGCAGTTTTCCATGTGAGAATGATATTTGAGGAAGAATTAACTTTTCTCTTGTGGATATAGTTATAAATAACCATTTAGTTTTATATGATCGTTGGGTTTGAGGCAATTATAAGTTATTATAATTTGGGATGAAAATGCAAGGTATGAGATAAGATTTGTGGTTAAATTATGTTATGGTTATTTTACGGAATTTATCTCATTTTGGTAATGTTATAAAATATGGTTTTTGAAAAAGACAATGCACAGACCGTGTGATAACCCTTCGCGTCGGACAAAGCTATGGGAATAAAACCCACAACCAAAGTACGATTGGGATTTATCACCTACCACAAGACTACGTGAAGTCCCTGGTTAGTGTGACCATTATTTTTAGTTAAATGATTTTATTGATCAATAATAATTTGATTTGGGATTTTGTGTCTTATCAAATGAATACCCTTAGTATAGGAAAATGATTTGGTGATTAAGTGATAAATGTTATTTTGGAAGTTGTTCACTTTCTTGTGAACACTATATGCCCAAGGAAAATAGAATATTATGGGATTTAATTTGAGGAGTAATGGTGGATTGTTATCTATGTTTTTATTATGGATATATAGTTATTTGGGTTATTTATGGAAATGATTAAGTTAACTACTTTTAAGTCTATGACATTAAGAGTAATTAATGTCATTTGGAGATACAATTGAACGTGGAAGACGACATTTTTATAAGTTTGGGATTTCAATATTAGTTTGGATTATATTGAAGGAATTTAAAGACAATTGATTATTGAATGGTATTTATTTAAATTTGGGGTATTTATTGTTTAATTTTAGAAATTAAGATTAGTGTTTTTTTCTCTAATGGAATATCCATTTGGGGGATCATTAGATATTATACTAAACATTTAGGTTTTGATTAATCTATAAGGGAAAGGAAAATATATTGTTTATCCCACATGGATCATGTATTTCTATAGATGTTTATTCTAGATCTTCCATTGTGACCAAGTCTTCTGGAATACTCATTTTTCAAAAAAAATGAGTTAGTGGTAAATAGTTATTAAAGAATGAAACTATACTTAAAAATTATGTATATCTCTTTATGTTCTTATTCAATATCATAAATTAATTCCTTGTCCTTATTTAATGTAACTTAAAACATAAAAATGTTGTCCGTTTACTTTTCCTACTGGGAGACTATGGACCGTTTGTCCCAACACAAGTTTGTGATTTTCTTATTGTTAACTTTCTCTTGATCATGTTTTCCATCCCTCTCCATCAGAACTGAACACTTAGTTTATCATCCATATCCATGTTTTCCTACAAGGAATCCTAGTATGGGTTATCTTGGGTGACCTTTATACCTCTCTTACTTTCTATTTACATTATTTTATCAGGCCCAATTTTAAAAAAATTCCGAGGATTCAATTTATTGAAGGAGGGGAGACTGTAACACCCCAAGATTCCATGGAACGTTTCCCTTTGAATAATGCAATGGTGTGCATTATACGCAACTTTGAGATTCTAACACACCACAACCAATCAAACTAGTCGTTATGAATAGTAATACCTAATTTTTGAAATTTTATAAATTCTATCTCTCAAAATGTACTTCATTTTTAGATTCGGAATATCAAAATTATCCTAGGGTGAATGTTTGGTACTTTTCAGAGAACTTTCATATTTTCATGAATAGTGAATATTACTAAATTTTAATTAAAAACAATGTTTTTAATCGAAATAATTAATATTGATAAATTATAAATTTGAGTGGTTTTAAAGTATACATAGAATATATTTTTACCATTTAATCCAATTTTTGTCATTGGACATAATTTCACAATTAAACCAGACATAAACAAGTGTCAATCTTTTGATAGTTATTATCTCTTAAAAACACGCTTTTTGTTTTGACAGCGGGAATTAATTTTAAATTAATTTCTAGCACTTCTACATTGGGAATTTGGATAAATGTATTCCATATTTGGAATCAGGAAGTTCAAATTGTGTAAATAGATAACTTTTATTTTCAGACAGTTTGAATAATTATTTCGGTAAATATTTTATTTACCATGGTTAAATGGTAAATCCGGTAAATAAGGGTTAAAAAATAATATTATAATAATAAAAAATTACCCTAAAACGTTTCCTAACCTTATTGGTTGATACATATCTGACAATGGGAATATTTGGGTCGATTTTAGGACCTCATGGTGCCACTTGTAAGTGATAGGGACACTTTATTTTAATTAAGATAAAATGAATACAAAAATGACCCAAGCATATATCTTTTAGAAAAACAATTTTTACATAGGGTTATATATGTTGGATATTCAACTATAAATATTAATTAGAAATCTAAACATATTTCCTACATAATGATATTTTATTTATAATTTTTATACATTAAATAATTTAATTTATTTAAGACGCAATAGTGATGTAGTAATTAACATAATAGTGAAGAATTAAAATGATTGATATTGTAGATTCCCAAATAAATATAATTTCAGACTATTTATGAATTAAACTAATTTTCTAGGTTAATATGACATATTTGAAATGAGTTAATTAACGTTTTTCTAAGTAATCATTCTGTTATTATTTTTTTAAAAATCAATTATTGAATAGTGTCAAAATTGACCTAAAAGTGTTTTAAAACAAATATTATATTATTAATTGATATTAAATTCCTAAAAATCTATAGCTCGGCCAAGAGACTTATATAATGATTGGTGTATCATTAATGGACCACTTGGGGGTCTCTTGGATGTATATGTAAGTTTATTAACCATATAATATAAAAATACAAAGAGACATTGTAAAAGTTAAACTAATTAACTAAGAGTTAATACTTAATGATAAGGTTAATATAGTAACCCAAACCTGTCTAAATTCGATTGGTTGAGTCGTTTTCGACCCATCCCCACCTTAACCTTTAAATAATACACTTTCTATCTATTAGAAACTGTATATGAATTTATTATAAAATAATATTTCTAGCTTTTCCAAAGGTGCCCCTCACCCCTCTTATAAAAGGGAACTCCTCCTTATCATTAATTAACACCTTCAAAGCCTTTTGGCTCAGCCAAACTCTGCCTAAATACTCTCTCAACTTCCCTCATTTCATCCTAGAGGCCTTCCTTTAGTCAGAAAGCCTACCTATGATACCTTTTGATCAAATCAAAAGGAAGAACCCGAAGAGGAGGTAATGATTTCACCACCCTTTTCCAAGTTCCTTTCTTCTTCCACTTCTTCCATCTTTGTTATTACCATTCTAAAATAATAATTTCAGTATCTTATATATACTGTAATGTTATTATATATATGGTACAACCATATTCATTATTGTATCCATCCTTTGAATAACATGTCACCATACGTGCGTACGTACGGCTTACCGTCTCCACGTCGTGGTGTAATTGTCATTCAATAAATTATTATTTGGATGGGTATAATAATGATGTGTAATTCATACATATAATAAATATAACATGATAATTATTCTTTCTATATGGCATACCATCCAATTATATATTATTTTAACATCAAAAGAATGATATTGTCGCTCGTGTGTACATACGGACTACCGTCTGCACGAACACGATGAGATTCATTCTCCATCGTATCCATTCAATTATAATTATCATTTGATTATTTAAAAATAATGTTTAAGGACTTGATATAATTCAGTATATGAATAATATACATCTTATCCATGAAAAACATGGCTTACGTAACAAAACATATAAAATAAAATGAGTAAGTTAACACCCGAAACAATGATAATACTAAGATATTATTAACAAATAAATGTTAAAAGATCATATATGAAATCATATTAATGTAAATGATTCTTTTATAATTCAATAACAATTATTTCACCATTATACAGGAGGTTAAACTACCGTCGACCAAGGAAAAAGTACAAAGTAAGGGGTTTCTTATCTCACTTTTAATTCTGTGAGAATTCCATTGTTCACCACATATTTATTGCATGTGGTGTGTGTACTTTCCATGATTGTATTCATTGTGTAATATACTTTAATTTAGGTATATTTACATCATCATTGTATTATCCTTCTTTCATGGGTTTATGTTTCGTAAGTTACCAAATCAATAAAGGAATTTGAAATTTCAATTTCCATTTATTCATCTTTACGCAAACTTCATTGTTTATTTTACTCCGAGATTATGTGTGGAATCACTATTCATTTACTTATGTCATAATTTCTACTCCCCTTTTCTTTGGATATACTTTTGATACACATAATCACTCCATTGATTATTTCTCAAGTCATCGATATGAATTTGATAAGAGTAATTTTTAACTCATTCTCCATTTGTTGAGTTAAACATCCAATTCATTGGTGTTGTTTTTACAAGATTATGTGTGAATGTACTTTGATTGTTTTAAAATGAATATCCAATTATATTTAGTGTATTTATATTTGTCACACATAACTATGTCGTTGATTTATCCTTAACTAAAGGATACGGCCTTTATGAGAGATTTCATATCAATTTGCATTCCATTGAGACCTCCTTGTAGTTATAAACCAAATAACATTTATGTGGTGTATATAATGTACTTTGACATAGTATATCATGAATCCATTAATTCTCGTGATATTAAAAAGTTTTGATTACCTCAATTATTTGTATTTAAGTGTCTCTATTTTGGTTAGAAACTCTAACTAAAATACCATTTTAAATGGTATAAAGACTTATTCTTCAAAATCTTGCTCATTAATGTCCATGTTTTAAAAAAATGGTTTTAAGAATTTATTTATATGGACATTAAAGTTTTAAATTTAAAAATGCTTTTAGAAGTTTCGAAGTGGTATGGGACACTTTGATTCAAAAATCTATTTTGAAACGGCTTCTTGACAAATAGTGTTACTTTTAAATGTTTTCAAGAAAAGGGGGATATTTATCTCAAATAGTTTTGATGGTTATTTTCATCTATGTCAATATCATTCATTATTATCGATTAAGGTTAATATGATACAATACAATCTTCCATATTGTATCGAATGAGTTATGTTTGACTGTGGATGTGCTATTTTTATACCATTCATGGTTTGTGGTTAAAGTATTGACATTTCGTATGCTAGTTTTAATACGAATGTTTATGTTATGTTTAAAAATGTTCATATGAGGAATGCATTGGACTTATTATGTGATGGGTGGAGCCTGCTATAGTTCCTCGATGCATCGGTAGGTCTCATTAGACAAACTAGTGTCTTGGTACAAGGCATTGAAAAAATCTTATTTGTAGTCTTGGCACGAGGCCTTGGCTGGGTGGTTATGATAGTCTGGCATTATGAATTCCATCATTATGAAAGTGGTTATTGATATTGAATGTGATTATTCGATTAGTAGAATATCCATATGAATAAGTAAATGGAATTATTTCATTTTAGTTTTTCCATACTATATAGAAGTTCAAGTTTAAAAGGCTTTTGTTTTAGTTATACATTGCCTTCAATTTTTATTCTTATTTATGAATGTTTCTGCTATATTGTTATCCTTAATGGGCATTTGAGCTCACCCCTTTTCTATGTTTTATTTTTCCAAGGATGCGAGGAAATAATTTATGAATGACCTTTAGGGATTGTATGAGGGGATATGAAGACAAGATGTTGTAGTAGTTTTTTACCTTATGCTGTAATGTAAGACTTATGAATATATCTAGTGTTTCCAAGACTACTAAACTAATCAGTCTTTCTAGACTTAATCCTTTGTGATCATGCCAATGTTATGTAATAATGCACAGACTTTGGGTAATTGGGGTCGGGGCATTACAGGTGGATTCAGGAATACAAAAAACATGTGTTGGTTCAATCAACAATATTACCACCACCCCAGAATTTATGAAAGGCAGAGATTGAGTGGGAGTCAATCTCTTCAAAGGAATAAGAATGAAAAGGTTTTCTTGAAGAAATTTGAGAAAAATGAAGTCAAGACATAAAAAAGTTCCAGCCTCTGGAGACTATTTGGGAATGGTGTGAACAACCTAGACATCATGCAAAAGGATGTTTTGTGTTGTTACCTACTCAAAAAAATGTTCATAATTCTCAGAAGCTGAAGGAAAAGAAAGAAGTGATAGAAGAAAAAGCTTTTGTTGTTGAAACTACTCTAGAAGTTAGAAAGGAAGAACGACCTTGGATACTTGATAGTGGGTGTTCTTCACATAATACAGGAGACTTGAAGTTTCTAAAGAATGTGAAAAAGTTTAAAGAAGGCACTGTGACATTTGGAAATCATGAATCTTTAAAAATCAATGGTTTTGGATTATCCATCATTGGGATGGAAATATTTATGTCCAAGAAAACTATATATGTTGATGGGCTGAAGCACAACATGCTGAGTGTATCACAATTGTGTGATGAGGGTAACAAAGTTATCTTCAATAAAGATGGATTTTTTGAGAAAAGTGAGGAATATGAGGATATTGTTACGAGAGGACAACCAACTAAAGGAAATCTGTTTCAAGTTGGAAATCCACAAAACTCTTGTTACATGAGCATAGTAGAAGAAAATTAGTTGTGGCATAGAAGACTTGGGCACATGTGTCAATGAAATATGAGCATGTTATCTCAAAGGGACTGTGTACGAGATATTCTAGATTTTCCAAGAAGAAGAGATTGGTGTTGCACTACCTATCAGAAAGGAAAGATTACAAGTGTTGCGCATAAGAAGGTGGATATTTGTTCTAAACAACCCCTTGATCTAATAAATTCTGATATATGTGGGACGATGAGTAAAAAATAAACAAATGGAGACAAGTACTTTATCACTTTCATTGATGATTTTACTCGCATTACATGTGTAATGTTTATGAATCACAAGTCAGATGCCCTGAAAATGTTTAAAAGCTTCAGAAGGAAAGCTGAGAAAGAATGTGAGTACTCTGTGAAGAAGTTGAGAACAGATAATGGTGGTGAGTATAGAAGTGAATAATTTAAATACTATCTTAAGAAGCATGGGATTCAGCATGAATATAGTGAACTATATACACCTCAACAAAATGGGGTTACTGAAAGGAAGAACAAAAGCTTGGTGGAAATGGGAAGAACCATGTTGCTTGAACAAGGTCTTACTCATTACTTTTGGAGGCGAGCTACAAGTAAAACTGTGTATATTAAAAATCGATGTTTCTACAGGCCTCGATCAAACAAAACTCCATATGAACTTTTCTATGGAATTACTCCATGTATGAAGCATGCGAAAGTTTTTGGGAGCCCATGCATTATAAAAAAGAAAGGTGGAAGTAGTGGAAAATTAGAGCAGAAAGGAGAAGATCGAATATTTCTTGGATATGCACCAGATGGAAGAGGTTATAGATACTTTAACAAAGAAACAATAAGAATTGTGGATGTAGTTAATGTAAAAGTCATTGAAACTCTGGGAAAAGATAAGCATGTACAGACAAACAAGGAAGATGAGGAAGATGAAGTTAATGATTCTGATAAGGATGCAATGAATTGTAATCCTAATCAAGATGAAGAATTAGATTCATCCATATCATGTGATGAGGAAGGCGCACGAAAAAGTTAGCCAAGGGTGATGAAACAAGTGAAAGATCAGAATATTATTGGTGATAAATGTCACACGGTTCTAACAAGAAGAACAAGAAATTCTATATCACATACTTCCTTGTATTCCAAAGTGGAACCAAATAATGTTAAAGAAGCATTTGAGCATCCAGAATGGGTTCAAGACATGAATGCAGAATTGGACCAGATTGAAAAGAATGACACATGGGAACTCGTACCCAAGCCTGAATATAAGAACATTATTGGAAACAAATGGGTCTTTTGGAACAAGTTGAATGATGAAGGTGAAGTTATTAGAAATAAAGCAATATTGGTTTGTAAAGGCTACTCTCAGATTGATGGAATTGACTTTGAAGAAAATTATTCTCTGGTAGCCAGATTAGAAACTATCTGAATCTTTCGTGCTCTTTCTGCCCAACGAGGCTACAAAATCTTTCAAATTGATGTTAAATCCGCATTTCTTAATGGTGATCTCATAGAAGAAGTTTATATTGAGAAACCATGTGTCTTTGTTATTGGGAAGAATGAAAGTTATGTGTGCCGGTTGAAGAAAGCCTTGTATGGGCTAAAGAAAGCTCCTAGAGCATGGTACCCCAAACTGGATACTTGCTTAAAAGAGATGAACTTCAAGAAATGAAGAGATGATAGCAATCAGTACATCAAGTAAAGCCAACATCTTTCTCTCATTGTGATTGTCTATGTTGATGACATTATTTTTGCTCGGAATGATGAAAGGTGTTGTGAAAGGTTTGCTGAAGAAATGAAGAATGTCTTTGAGATGTCTATATTGGGTGAAATGAGATAATTTCTTGGGTTACATATTTTCCAGCAAAAAGAATTCATTTTTCTCTCCCAAGAAAAGAATGTTAAGGAACTTCTTAAGAAGTTTGGGATGGAAAACACAAAACCTGTATCAACTCCTATCTTAATGGGAATGAAGCTAAGCAAAGATGATGAAGCAAAAGAAGTTGATCAGAAAGAATATCGAAAGCTGATTAGAAGTTTATTATACTTGACTGCATCAAGGCCAGATATTGTTTTTACTATTACATTATGTGTAAGATTCCAGAGTGATCCTAAAGAATCATATCTTGTTGCTGGAAAATGAATTCTCATATACATAAAAGGAACAACAGAATTAGGAATTAATTATAGTGGTTCAAATAACATTGATTTTTTTGGCTATTTAGATGCAGATTGGGCAGGAAATGTTGATGATAGAAGATCCACATCTAGTAGAGTGTTCTTTATGGGAAAAAGTTGTGTTGGCTGGCACTCAAAGAAACAGAATTCTGTTACACTCAGTACAGATGAAGCTCAATATGTTGTTTCAACCATGGCTGATACTCAACTTATCTGGATGAAAACACAGTTGGAATATTTGTTAGTTTAAGTGAAGTTACCCGTGCTCCTGGGTTATGATAATCAAATCATAATTAATCTTACCAAAAATCCAGTCCAACATTCATGATTGAAGCATATTGACATCAAATATCATTTTATCAAAGAGCATGTGGAAAAGAATGAAATGAAACTTGAATATGTTTCATCTATTGAACAAGTTGTAGATATTTTCAATAAACCATTGCCGAAGGAATCATTCTCAAGATTGAGGTTGAACATGGGTGTCCAAACTCTTTCTCTTCAAGGATAAGGTATGTTATTCTGTCCCCTCATTCTTCTTAACTTTGGATTGTTTTGTCCAGGGGGAGAAGTTGTTTGTATCATAAATCTATTTGATTAAAGAGAGAGTTGTAGGTAAGCTGGGAAATCAGCACTGCATGTGTATGTGAACTTTTCTAACTATTTGTTGGAGTGGTTGTATGAAAGAACTTTATGTTGTTTTCAGGATGTATGAAGCTGAAGATGTATAAAGATAAAGATGTCATTTTTCACTACCTATGGACAACATGGTTTTGCTATCAATTATTCTTATTTCCTATAATGAGTTAGATCACGTAGGCATAGAATTATTGATAACTAATCCATTACTTGAAGTTACAAAGTTTGGGGATTTATGAAAACTTGGTTGACAACAATATCCAAATGGGGAGATTGTTAGGTCAAAGATGAAGGAAGATATTGTTTACATGGATTGTCTTTTGTTGATCCTGAGTAAGGTTTCATAAAGGAAAGGCACCTTGAATTTCTAAGAATTCGAAAGCTTGAAGTTTGATGATTCAGAAGCAAGTATATTGAACATTCAAATTATGGAGATGCAGAAGTTCAGAACCGAGTATATTGGACAGTCGGAGTCTGGATATTGAGAAGTTCAGATCCAAGAATATTGGACATTCGGAACCTGTTGTTTGATGAATTCAGAGTTTCGAATTCAGATTCTAGAAATTAAGAAGTTCAGAACTAGGAATTTGCATATTCTTGAAAGTTGGCTGATAGGAGATATGAAGACATTAATTGTGACGATGCTTTGCTATTTTATAAATATAAATTGTTATTATATGAAAGTACTCACGATGCAAGCAAAATTTGGTACGAGAAGTCATTTCGAGAATCAGGAAGAGCTGTTCCAAGAACCGGTGATGTCGCAACGATGAATAGAACTTGCGGAGTCTACTTCCTGAACAGAATTTGTGGAGTCTACTTCCTGAATAGAATTTGTGGAGTATACTTCCTGAATAGAATTTGCGAAGTCTACTTCTTGAACAGATTTTTCGGAGTTGACTTACTGAAGAAGAAGTTCGTATCGAGAAGTTTGGAGTCGACTTCCTGAATCTAAATTCCATAGCTTATTGTTCGGAGTCGACTTGCTGAAGAAGATGTTCATAGAGGAAAGTTCGGAGTCGACTTGGTGAAAAAGAAGTTCGTAGTGGAAATTTCGGAGTCGACTTGCTGAAGAAGAAGATTGTAGAGAGAAGTTCTAAGTCGACTTCCTAAACCTGACGTTCGTAGCCAGAAGTGCAGAGTCATGCCGAGAATCAAAGAAGTCGTATCAAGAACCAAATGTTGTACCAAGAATCAGGAAGAGCCATACCAAGAACCAAAATTCCGTACCGCAAATTGGAGAATTCGTAACGAAAAGCCATACCAAGAAGTGATGAAGAGTCTTTCCAAGAATTAGAAGTGATTCCAAAGAATCAAGAAGGGTGAATCCGATAAAGTGATGTCGAGAAGACAGATGAGTGGATCCGAGAATTTGATACAGAGAAACATGGTCAGATCCTGTAAAGGCCAAAGATCTAAATCATGCGAAGGGGAAGAAGATTTGAGAAGATTATAGAAGCGTTGACAAAGTCTTAATTACACCGAGATTTCAGGAGAAATTGAGATTTGGATGATTTTAAGTGAGCGGGGAAATATTTTGGTTTCCCGCTTAAGCATACTTTGGAGCACCTATAAAAGGAGAGGCAGGTGTTAAGTAAGGGTGTGATGAAAAACTCGAGAGAAAAACTATGATAATCTAGAGTGAGGAAGAAGTATTTGGCCGACAGAGCTTCATTGCAGTTTCAATCATAACAAGAATTTGATACTGGTTGACATCGTATTGAGTTTCTCAGATTGAAGAAATTCAAAGTGAAGAATTTGGAGTAGAGATTCAGAATGGGGAATTAGTACTGGATTTCTCCGTATTGAGTTTCTCAGACTAAGGAAGACTCGGATTGAAGAATCATAGTGATGAAGAATATTCAGAGTGAAGAATTTGGAGTGGAGATTCGGAATGGGGAATTAGTACGGGCTGTCATCATATTGAGTTTCTCAGACTGAAGAAGATTCGGATTGAAGAATCAGATTGGGATAATTTAGAGTGGAGATTCAGAATGGGACGTTCGAACTATAATTGATCTATCTCAAGTCGAAGGAGTCCTTACCTCTCTTATAGGTAAGGAAGTGTAGATTTGTGCTGAACTTTCTTACACTTGTGTATTTGAAAGGAAGTGCAGGTAACATAAGTTGTTACAAGAAAGGAGACTTTTCCCTATTGTGCTAAGAGGTTGCACACGCACTAGAGAGATTGTTTCACAGTGCTTCATGAGTGTAAGGGTATATCCTACTCGTTGTAATCCATTGATTGTTTTCTTAGTGGATTGTATAGTGTTGGATTGTTTCCAACCATACCAAGGATGTAGCTATTCTTATTGAATAGTGAATATTGTAAATTGTTGTGTTCCTTGGGATGTGTGCTTGTTTGTTCCTCAGTAGGGAATTATATATTTATCATGAGAAAAAGGTTGTTCTCAACATTAAGGTAATTTAAAAGAAGATAAAGGGGTACCACTAATTCACCCCCCTCTCAGTGGTTCATTACTCCAGCTGGGTCCTTACACTATAGTTTTATTGACTTAAGAATTCTTTTTTCATGTTTATGTTCATATAGCCACTATTTCTCTATTACTATTTTGCATTTACTATGACAAACAATATAGTTTCGTAGTTTAGAAATCACACAGTAAACAACTCACCATGAACGCCTATTATGGTCTCCCCATGAAAGTCTGTTACAGTCTCACTAAGAAAGCTTATTACAGTCTCACCGTGAATGTCGGTTATGGTCTCACAAAAAAACTATTTATTGTTTCCCTTACATATTATAACTTATATCACGGTAATTAATTATTTCACCATTTAACATTCTCATGATTTTGATACCACAATGCATGATATCCCTAAATGATAAAATGAATTATGTTCCACTCCTTTCTTCACTCGATTTTTCTTCTCTCAAACCGTACACCCTCTTTCTACATTTCTCTATCTTGAACAATCGTTGAATGCCCAGAATCAAATTTCCATCATCATCAACCCCAGAGAAGTGAATTTCAAATAATAAGATGAATATAGAACAATAGTTATCACTCGAAGATCCTTTGAATCCGAACTTGGTGAATAGAGTAGTCTGCCCTGAAAAAGAAATCTTCCTTGAGTGGCTGCTATCAAGTAATTGTATAATATTAAAAGTATATAGAGAAAAAGGATGGCCGAATTGGTTCACAAAGAAGGATAATTTGATTTACCAGAAATTAGTTTCACATTTTAATCAGAATGTTCAATTCAATTTTCATATTTTATATGGCTTTGTTGTGAGAAGTTGGATCAATGGCGAGAGTTTCATGTTTTGTTTGAGGCTATGGGTTGCATGCCAAAGGATACTTCGTGAGAGTATTTGTGGGGACTAATAGAGAGGTCCTATACCTCCAAGTGAGATCTTTATTTTTGAAGAAGCAATGGGAAGCTTAACTGGGAATAAAACATTGAGGAGATCTATAGATGCTAAGTTAGGTGGTGAAACTAGGCTTCTGTTAAAATTTGTTCTGAATCTATTTAGTCCCAAAAAGGTGGTTTTTCTACACTAATGTATCATGCTGTATTTTTGATTCATCTCATGAAAAGTGGAGATAATATAAACCTATAAAAATATTTTATACTTCATATGTGTGAGTTTATCAAGACAACCTCCATGTCAGCCTCTCTATTTTACTCAAGATTAATCTCAGTTATGCTTCATATAAAAGGATTGGTTGGAAAAGATGAATAAGATAATAAGGACTATGATTTTTGTCTTTCAAAAGTTACAGTAAAGAAAATTAAATCCGTTGTAATCCATGGAGAAAATCATGGGTGGACGATAATGACAGGGTGTATGAAATGTTCAACCCGGTGGAACACTCTTCAATACGTAAGGATATTACTTATCCTGGTTTGGAACTAGATGAAATTGTTGAGTATTTTGTTGAAGAAGAAAAGGGAAAGGTTGTTTTACCTACATGGGATACTATTTTGGATGAGAAAGACAATGAACCTGTTCTCCAAAACATAACTAAGAATGAAATGCATGTTTTTAAAGAATTTACTAATTTGGAAGAACAAAATTTTACTGAAGAATAATTTATTGCTAAGGTAAATGACATGGATACTGTAGAAGTGTATATATATTAGGTTCTTTATCTTGTGCAAGAATATGCTCTTGAGGAACACCCAGAGGAAAATGATGTTCCTGAAATTATTCCATATGCTGAAGAGTGAATGGAGAATTCCTTTTAGTTGGATAGAAAGGATAAGGCTGAGGATATTGTGGATAACATCTTGGAAATTGATCAAGGATCAAAATCAATTAGGCTTTATAAAGATACACATATTGTGGGGGAGAATCCCCCCAGTCTGTAAAGTGTTGAAGTACCTAAACCAGGTGATTCAAGATCTATGGATACATGGTATAAATGTTTTAGTTATTTTTGTGTTAATGTCTCCCAGGAAGCCTCAATGAAAGTTATAGATTTGTATACTATATTTTAATTGAAACTAGTATCTTCTCTTGATTTTATAGGTGACAAGAAACCTAATCCTGTATCGGATACTATTTCTGATCCTCTACAATAACCTTTATACTTTCTGAGTAAGGATGATTTGAAAGATTTTGCAGCTACCCTGTTGGATGGAGTTGAAAAAAACATGAATATCAAACTAGTTCATGTAACCAATTTTAGTGAAAAATTTGTTTCCCTATTGTTTGAAAAACTCATATGGTATATTAATCCCAAGATACTTCAGAAGATTCAAGATACCAGAATTGAGAACAAATAGTTAAGTGATAAAGTAATGACTCTCAGATGTATGGTTGAAGAAATATAGAGGGTGATGACCTCAATATTAGAACCTATTTCTCATATTGTTGAGGAAATTTTAGTCAGATTCCATAGGAAGTTGCCCCCCTAATTCAACCTAATATAAACTCCTTGGATGTAAAGGTAGCTAAAAGAAAAAAAAATATTGTTCATGATTTTCATGAACTTTTTATATGTCTTAACATGTTGAATGATGAGTTTTAGGGATGTCTCCAGAAAGATCTAAATCAACTGAAGTACCTTACATTATTGGTTATTATCTCTCATGCCTATGGGATATCCTCTAAACCCTATTTGGACAGTGATTTACTTAGAACACTTGTCAAAGAAGAACATCAGGCAGTGCTTAGTGGTTTTGACAAAGAATCCCTATCTAAAGTTGTCATGAATAATGAAAAAGTCCTTGATTTGGTGAAAATTCAATCCAAAATTGCAATTGATGCTCTGAAAGAGATTACTATGAAGTTGGAATTCTACAACAATAGGATATTTTCAAAGCATGAAATGACTAACCACTTCATATACCTTGTAGAGAATCTAATAATCCCTCTTGTCACTCAGGATTTCAAAACTCACGTCTAAAAGCTCGAAGATTTCACTCATATGTTGGAAAAGTTTATGGAGAACAAATATGACTTTTAAAAAGCCATGTAGTATTGTGGTGAGATTATTTCATCCTTCATCATGATTTTGATTCCTTATCATTATGTACAAAGTACTGATATTGTGGCTCCTGTAGCTACAACCCTGAGATCTGGTTTTCGAAACTTTTCATTCTCTTCTCCTACCTCTACATTATGTCTATCTCTCGGGCTCTGAGTCAGACCAGACCTGTTATTCTTGATCAACAGTAGCCTCGGTCTTCCACTGCACCTACCTTGGCCACTTATATCTTTGAATACATCCCTTTACCTTCCCTACCAACTATTTTACTCCCTTCTTCCACTTCCACCTCTGCTCCAATGGCTTCCTCTTCTAATGTAGCTACCAAGGTCAAAGAGAAGACAAGACAGTGCTGAAGAAAATTGAATACTATCTTTTTATAGAGATGATTTATGTATTTTTGTTGTTTACTATTTGTAATAACACATTTTTATCTAATTAATTATGAACTCTTCTTATCTATACTCTTCTTTACATCTTTACTCTTTTTTGTAATCCCAAAAGGGGGAGAAATATGTATTCTATATACACACTAAGGATAAGGCACATTAACAAAGAATAGATATCTCACTCACATGATTTGTGATCATAAAAAGGGGGAAATTTTTGGGCTCCTCATGTGTCACTAATTTTTTAATGATCACAAATCCTATAAATTCTGAAAAGATTTTTAATCATGTTTAATATATCTAAAATCATGTGTACGTATGATTAGTTCATTTATGTTTTAAATAACTCTATCCAAGATATTAAGTGATATGTTGAATGATTGTAAATTTTTTTTTATTTTTTTTTATAGTGGATTTCATTGACAAACAGTTAAGTTTAATTCATTCTTTAGATACCACTCTTTAGGTATGTATATAGATATTTGGCTAAGTCTGAGAAACCATGATTCTGCCATTGGTTATGTTTTTCAATCAAAGGACCCAGACACCGTGACCAGACATCATGACCCATACACTGTGACCCAAACACCGTGACCAGACACTGTGACCCATACACCGTGACCAAAACCCCATGAAGAGACACCATAACTAGAAACTATGACCCATACATTGTGACGAGAAACCATAACCCAAAAAATTTGACCATACACTGTGACCCAGACACCGTGACCCAGACATTGTGACTAGACACATTGACCAACCACTTTGAATTAGATACTATAACCTGCCACTGTGATCCTAACATGAATCTGTGATACTGGTTCCAAATCACTATACAACTATGCCATCATAACTCTCTCACCGCTTAAAGACAAAGATGGAGACACTGTTTAATGGAGTCACCGTTTTAAGTGAAACCATTTCCAGATAGATTGCGACACCGTTCTTTATTATGTTTGTCATTTTTCAATTTAATCTCTAATGTTCATATTTTAATATCTTAAATACATTGACATAATTAATGTTTCTTTGTAGACATGTCACCAGATAGTATGAGGTATGAGGTGCAGAGTACATGCATCCTTTCGGCTCCAACGTATGCACTCCATGATTAAAAAGTAAAATGTGACTTGAAAGGAAGTTGAGAAGATATAAAAACAAGTGTGTGAGAAATAACAAAGAAGCACCTGCATTATTGAATGAAGAACCAACACATGAAACTAAAAACTTGTGAAGAAAACATGATGCATACTAGAATCCTAGAGTCGAGAACATTTTCTCACTATCAACTACATGAAAGACATGAGCCAGATTTAGCTAACATTCAATACTCTATTTTTTGCTAGAGACTCGATTCCTACATCTACTTCATCCAAGAATTCCAGAACTGCATAGAATAACACTCAAAGCACTTCAAACCTTATCTCATCCCTTTTTATTTGTTTTTTAATATTTTTAGCTTTCGAGTAGTGTGTGTGTGGTTCTGTATAAAAATACACACTCTCTTCTACATTAAACTAGAGGATATAATATATCATTTCTCTCCCATCTTTTTACCCTTGTTTTTTCCCAGGAATAAGTGTGGAAGAGGTCCTTGTGTGACTTGGTAGTTCATAACCAAGAAGAACTATGGAAGAGATCGTGTGACATGGATAGTCTTGTGTACTTTTGTTTTCTACGATCTAGGATGAGGATCATTTTTATTAATATAAACTTCCTTTTGGCATGTGATCACCAAGTGGAGTGGATTAGTTCTCATCTTGAGACTTAACCACTTGTTTAATATTTGTTGTTTTTTTAATTAAATTTACACTGTTTTACTGTATAATTCATAAATCACTAATTTTACATTGATAATTAATCTTATAAAAAAGTTATAATTTTTTCCTTATTAAAATTACTTCAAATGTAATGTTAATAACTGATATTAATATTACTGATAGTTAATAAATTTTCTGAGAAGCTATTTAAACATTCAAACTTTCATAACTGTATTACATTGATTAACTGGGATGTATTTAAATTTATTAAAGAACATTTCTAAGAAAAATTTTTTAATAGAAATTTATATAGATACTCAATTCTACCCCTCTTGATTACTCTACATTGACCAACAAACGTCATTTGGGACATCATAAAAATGATAGTGTTTTACCGTCTTTGGTTGATTAGTTTTTTTGTTGGCCTTTTAACTTGAACTTCATTGATTGGGAGTCCAAGGGTTTAAAATATGTTTGATAGATTTAATTTTGGAAACCTAGGTTGGAGTTTTCTTTATTGGTGATTAGATTTAGTTTAATTTGGTTTTTTTATTTAGATGATTTTGGTTACATAGAATTTACATATTGGTTTTTAAATAGTTCCCAATAAAAACTAACGTTTCTCCTTGACAATCTCAAAAAAGTGATTAGATAGATTCATGATATATTATAATAATTTGATAATAATTTTAATAAAATTTATAAATAATCGTTTACATAATGAAGAATTATTACCCTGAACTATTATAAATTTTTTTCATTAATGGTGACTGTAAATAAAATTACAAATTGGGTTTGGATCATTGAATCTATCTATGGTTTAAGACATTAAAAAAATAGTAAATTATGTTTTCTAAAGTGTGGTTCATTTTGGTACAGGGGCTATGCCAAAAAGTTACTTCAAATTCCTCTAAAACCATCAATTTTTATTAGAGATTCTTCATTTAGGTTTATAATTATTTATTTAGTTTTTTATTTTATATATTAAATTACGTTTTGTTTTTATTTACAGGTTTATCTCATTAATTAATTATTTAATTTATATTCTTTTGACATTTTAATATTCTTCACTCAAGATTTATATAATTCTTAAGGAATAATAATAGATGAATAAAAATTAGTTATTCCATTAAGAGTTTCCAAATATAATGCCTCATATATTTGGTGACTTAGCCAAGGTGCATGTGGTGTACCCAAGTTCACTACACCTAGATGTGTCGTAGGATAGATGATGCCCCGCATAGTTGTTACATGTAATGTATCTTATGTACATCACATTTTGACTCGGCCAACCAGGAACATGGTTTTTCAAACTACAAGATATGTAGTTGGTGTACATGTCTTATAGTCACTACACTAAAATCAGTATTTGTCCAAAATTATTTAGCCAATTTTTTTCAAACCACTACAAAATAAAATTTAAAATTTTATATGATATTTTTTAAAATACCACCTCTAAATATATACATATATTTACAAAAAAACCTTTCCCTTCGCCATAATTCAACTCCCACTAAAATATCCCTCTCCCCCCTTTCCCCTAACTAGATCCGTCTCCCATGATAGTCATCTCCTGATACTTCAGTACTAATCACTCTCTTCCACTACTCGATTCCTCGTCCTCTACCTCATGGTCTACCTCACTCGCCTTTCCCCCTCCACAAACCTTGTCCCTGAATGTCACGTTTCTCCACCTATGAGATATACCATTTTAATTTTTCAATGACTTCAACTACTAATTCATAATTTTACTCTCATTACAATATAATATATTTCATATAGAACTATATATTCATTCCTCCTCATTTTGGAATGTCAAATCTTTTGATTATTTTGATTAAATGTTAAGAGAAATTAATAGTGTAATGGGTCACTAAAATTAAATTAAATTATAAAACACAGATTATATGTTGGTAAAAGTAATTCACAGTAATCCCTAAAGTATTGTGGAAATATATGTTGTTAAAAACACTGCCTTTTAGAAAATACATTTTTTTCATAATCCATTAACTCCTACTCTTGTAACATCATTTCTTCGGGCCTAACATTGTGGTTTTGCGTACCTAAATCAATATTCTCATATTGAACTATTTCCAGTTTAAATATCTGTATCTATAATTTAAATCATTAAATATTTCATATATATATAATATAAAAAATATAATATAGAATTTAAATTCAATCCAAACATTAATTTAAATAATATACATCACACCTAACATATTTAATCCATCATTGGAAAATATTCAATATGAGTATTTTAATTAATAATACATATAAAGCCAAATAATTATAGTCAATATAATTTATGGATCGTAATGAAATATAGAAACTCCATCCAGTAATCACATTTATCCATTATTGATAACATATCAAAATAATGCAGTTATACTATACCTAAAAAAATAGAAAACATAATAGATAATAAAAAAAGACAGAATTTCAAAATTAGTATTCAATGTAATGATCTAATAAAAGGAATTCATTATATTATTGATTTTAAATAAATTAGTATTTTTTCTTTAATGAATAGAGTATTTATTATATGTTTTATTTTATTTATTGAAGTGTATGATCTTTTTTATATATGGATAATAT
Organism: Viscum album; assembly: GCA_963277665.1. Lineage (NCBI taxonomy): Eukaryota > Viridiplantae > Streptophyta > Magnoliopsida > Santalales > Viscaceae > Viscum > Viscum album. The sequence goes on along the minus strand of OY728154.1, from coordinate 61,520,980 downwards.
CTGGATCAAATTATAAAGGAATAGAACATAGTATTCTAAAGGTTAAAATGAGTTTTTAGATTTTACAATATCCAATCGATCTTTTGGTTGGAAAATTATTTTTCTATTCACTAAATATAAATATAAAATATGGTTGGAGAGAAATGAAGTTTATAAACACTTAATATTGAATCAATTAGAAAATAATTAAATGTTTTTGTTCTGGAATGGAAATTTCAATATTTTAATTTTTTTATCATTTATGTTAGTCAACAGAATAACCCCCAAATAATGATGACAATGGACTATGAAACTCAGAAACTTATAAATGATGATTCCAAAAATGCAGTGAAACATCATGAGAATAAAAAAATATTAGTACAACCATTTATGGGTGATATAAACATTAACTTGGGAAATTATGTTTTAGGGACCATAATAAAAACATATGAAGTTTTTAAAATTTTAGTGTGTCCTTATCCTTATGTTGTGAGAATAATATAAGAGAGAATATTATTGAATAAAAAACTAAATTTCATGATTTATTTGATTATGGAAATCAAGATATACATAGATTATGTCTGAAATATTTTAAAATATATTTTCTACTAAACTTGTACCATATCCATTAACTATACATTATAACAAATAAGGTTTCCATGATATTGGATTTTTTTCATGGCTCATTTCCTAAATCTATGATCCTCGAGTCTATTTATGATATTAATAAGTTATTAAAGAACTTGTTATGATTTATATAAACATAAATACTTGTGTCAATGATTGTATTCATTATTGGGGAGAGTATTCAAGTTGACCAAAGAGAAAAAATGTACAACTTCTAGATAGAAGTTAATGGATAATACTGGAATTGTAAATAAAGATAATGAAATGAAGAAAAATAAAGATAAAACACCTATACTTGTTTCTATTTACATCCCTTTTAACCATCAATTATAAAGATTATGCATGCCATTGAAAATCTATAAGAACATGATGTGTCTTGAAATAGAAAATAAAAATGATGGGATAGTGCGACATCTAATAAATTTAAAATTGTGGAATTAATTTTATTCATTACATTTAGATTTATCAACCAATACAAGGAATGTGTTATTCAAATTGACTATTATTAGACTCTACTCATTCAAGACATTGAGTAGAAATTATAGTATTTTGCCTATTTTTTTGATCTTTTACAATCTACCTCCATGGATATGTATGAAACAAAAATTATTTATCATAGCGATGATTAATCATTGAAAAAAATGCATAGAAATTGTATTGTGTATGATAGAAACTTATAATTTAAGAATTGTATGATTTATTGAGAAACAATTTTGAAAACTATCATACAGATTCTAGAAAATATTTCCAAATTCATGCTATTTTAATGTCAAATATCATTGAATTTTATGGGATTGGTAAAATATCAGTTGATACACTTATGATGGATTGGATTGTATTATTTGTTAATTTTATTTAGAGATTTAATGACTAAATTATAGTAAAAAATAATCATTCTAATTTCATATTATATTTCATGATGTATCTCATATATTTTAATTGAACAATTCAAAATTAAATGGTTACATTGATTATAAAACAGCTCCCATTTTTTTTGAATATTTCTAAAATATTGGCATAACTAGAAAATATTAATTGAGAATTTTGGAAGGATCGTCATTTTAATGATCTTGGGAAATGATTTCTAAGTTAATCATGAGTTGAAATTAGAACATAAAATGGAATAAAAATGTATATTCACCAAAATTATTTATTGGGAATTTAATTTGCTCTTTAATAATCCCATATTTTTCTATATTTAGAGAAATTATTGTGAAAATATAATACTCACATTACTTCATGAGAATTGAAAATTGAAGGACCATATCAATGCTTAGAAGATTGAATATAAATCCTGATCCATATTGAGATGATAATGAAGAGTGTGCTATAATAATTTTTTCAATGAAAACTGTGGAAAAAATTATATTACATTTAATTTTAAAACATGTGAAAGTATTTTATGGAAATTCAATTAACATATCAAGGTGTGTCTATTTATAGAATCATAATGTTCATGGATTGATAAGTCAAAATTAACCTCTTCTATTATAGATGTTAATACCATTGTAACTTCATACATTTTTACCATAAAATTTTAATTCTATCATACTCCAATTCTACTCATTACTCAGAAAAAAATGTGAGAAAAACTCTAAAACAAGATAAGTATAGAAAGCATCAGAATAGAGTTCAATAGACACCTTGTGTAAAGCTGATGGTCTTTCATTTTTTTCATTTTTGCTATATTAATTCATTTAACAATGAATATAGTCCATGAAATTGAATTAGGTGGTATTATACAATATCAATGGATATATCCAATTGATTGGTTCATTATTCATATGATTTTAATTTTATGTAAATAATTCATGACATTATTAAATACGTTACTATGTTTTATTCATTTTATTTTATATATACCTCTGACATTTGAAATCACACATGAAAAATAATACTCAACCTGAAGAATTTATTTATAATGGTTATATAGTAAAGTATTTTCCTAAATATTTTTCTAAATACTTTTTGATATTGAGATATTATTTAATACATTAGTATGTGTTGATTACATATCAAATTAATCGCAACTACATGGGAAATAAAAAATCATTCCTACTATTGGATGACCAATTAAAAGGATCTAAAATATTACACTAACAGAAATTGTATAATTAAAACCACATAGATATGTGCTAATAAATAGAGAAATTTTAGAATCATTTATTTAATATATTAGGATTCAAACAAATATATGCATGAGAAGTTGAACATGCAATTAAAAATATATAACAAAATATTTTAATAAAGATCTTTTAGAATGGATTGCATGTCGTATAAGTTTGTAAATACTGAAATATACAATGATATTAGGTATATATATATATTTATTTAAAATATAATAATTTACATTACATTTGTTAGATCCAGAATATTGATACTCTTGATGAGTTTTTAGAATATTTAATATTTCTGTTCTAAGATCCTCGGATGATGTTATATTGTTTGATTCTTATAATGTGACTGGCTTCAAATTTCATTAATTTGTTATGGATGAGGGATAAAAGTAGTGTTATATTTATATTTTTTGGGATAAGATAATATAGAAAGTTGATTTATATAATTATATAAAACTACCGTGTCAATTTTATAATTTGTTTTATTCAAATGAATGTGTGCTAATATTACTAGAGGTATTAAATGAAAATGCTTGGAATTTACTAATGTGAAATTATATCACACGATGGATGTTAGTGAACATGATGTAGAGTATCTATATATCTTCACATCATAAGAGAAAATGTTATATTACATATATGATGTCATGGATGAAGGGTGGACTGTAGTTTTTTAGATAAAGAAAAGATTAATGTATCATATGGGTGATGAAGTGGATGATTTGAACTATAACATTGGATTCCATAAATAAAATGAAATTGATATATTTATCAATCATGATTTAGAAAATATTAGTCCTTAGTGGGTTGATTTCATTGAATAAGTAATGATAAATCAAGGTAATGAGAATATTGATGTTAAAACTGATTTTATTCACAATCATCCATTAACTTATCATCTAAATTTTTCATATGTTATTAACTTTATGTACTTTCGATCTATTATCATATTTTAATTTATTTTTATGCATGATTTGTCAAATTTTTAAAATGATAATTCCATATCTATTTGTATGTGTATTAATCCATTAACATATATATGTATATTATATTTGATAGTACATTTCATTTTTTTATCATTTTAGAATGTCTTTTTATGAATTAAACATTAAAAATATATGTTTTTAATTTATTTTCACATGTTTATATGATAGGTATGTAAATGAAGAATATATCCACTAATTTTAATATACTACCAATTGACTTTCCCCTGACCATTTAGGCGTTATCTTTATTTTTGAATGACTCATCAAGATCCCTTTATATTGTGTCTAGGATGCCATCAATCATGCATCCATAAGTGTCTAGTATTCCATAAATCTATCTCCCATCAGCATATGAAACACTATAACCAATTTTAGAAAGTTCAACATGCAATGAACATGTAGCGATGTAATATGTGGTAGCTTTTATTTCTTTATTGTGGGATTTGAGGGTCACGGTTATAGGTACAAATTCTTATGTGAATAATTTTATTTCAATTTTTTTATTCTAATAATAATTTTTTTTCATAAATTATGGAATCAATGGAAATATTGAGACAATAATCGATAGTATTGATTTATAAAAGCTGAATGGATTAAAGTTAATTGTGATAATTGATTGTTAGGTAGTTCCCATGGATGATGTTGTAATAAGATTTTCTAAATTCAAGGGATGTTAGTAGCTAAGTTGCTGACCCTTCAAATTATATATTCTTATTGGAAGAATTTTCCACAATCCTGGAAGAATGAGGTGTTTTATTTTCATGTAACGATAATTGTAATACGCAACACGTAGATTGAAATTCATTACTTAATTAAATTAATATATTTTTAAATTTAATATATTTGTATAGATAATCATAGACTTTATAATTACTGATCTTATCAAACACAAGTGTATGTTAAAAAATTGTACAAGAAAAGTAATGATTTTAACTAATGATTTTGGAATTAATTAATTGACACATTATTGACCACTAATTAGATGTATGATAAAGTACCTTGGGGGATACCTGAGAGCCGAAGAAAGTGTTTTCTGATACCAAAATCCTTGTGAAGTACAAGGTATTGGAAAATATATTAATATATTAATCTCATTATATATATATATATACATGCATATAAGAATGATATGACATTGCATAAATTACGATTAAATGACCTATTATTTGTTTTAGGATGTTTCAAAGTAAAATGTATCAATACAAGTGAAAACATCACCCCCCACACTACTGGTTCAAAGATATTTTAAAGAAAAAAATCCATTATGCAAATATCTTCATAAATTAAAATATTTTTATGGTATTTTTATTACATTAGTATTTTAAAATATTTATTTATCTCTATTTAATTTAGATAATAAATATAGGGAACCAAGTCTCCCAGATGAAACTTTGGTTGGATGTTTATATGAAATTTGATTTGAGTCATGTGAATCTCCTTCCAAATACATTGGAAATGTATTCATTATTAATTGCAATTGTTTACACAAAATTATTCAAAAATGAAATAACATATGAAACTAATGATATCAAATTGACATTTCATTTATGTTAATAATAATATAGTCAATAAAAAGTTTTGTTTTATTTTATAAAAATAATTATATGTTAGATTTTTTGGCATAAATAGTCAATTAGAACATAGTTGAATAACTTATGTAGTTAGTAATATATTCCATCTCTCATAGGTTCACAAATTATTTTTATTTTTCACTTTATTAACATATATTACTTTTACTTTTACTAATACTTTAGTTTTAGGTAAACATAAAATATATATGAGATTCCCAACCCATGTAATCCTTCTTGGTCTACCATGATTATCCAATTGGTCAGGTCCTTGAGAAAGATCATACTAGTTACAAGTATAGGATGGGTTCTTAGCCATTACTATATGAGGTATTTGATAAGTCATTAGGGACTAAAAAAACATATATCTAGTTTGGTGATACTCCCCACCTCAATATTCATATAGGTAGTTTCTTGCAATGAAAAAAAATTAAAAATGGGTGATCAAATAGAGTAATTGGAGACTCATAAATTGAGTTAGGTTGAAAACGGAATTTATCTACAAAAATCATTGGGTATGTTATATTAAAAAATGATTGGTTGTGTACCCAGTGACATTGCATTGATGGATGGTTTGAGTCAGCAGGTAAATCACAAAAGTTAATTACCAAGTAACAACACAAATATTTTATTGGGTTTATGTTGAATTTAAAATATACATAAATGTGTAATTTTTAAGAAAATGTTCTTATACGTGTTGAGATAATGGAGTGGAGAAAAATATGGAAATAGATATAGAGACAATGATGATCTTAGTTCATCAGGTAGCGATGGGGCTTGACTTTTTATTCTTTGATGTTGTAAAAACAATTATCCATAAATTATTTATTGAATTGAACATATTTTTTTAATTTAAATATGTGTTCTTTCAATAATAATGGGTTCATTTTTATCTATTTTGGTTTTTTATGTGGACATTTCTATGTTTTTTGGGGGGACAAAAAATTTATTTTTTATATTATTTTTGAAAATCTATATATAGCGACATTTTAAAAGACCAATATATATGGAAATATAAATATTGTATTAAACTTTCATTGTATATTATTAAATATATAAGTAACTTATATCTCATATACATTGCTAAAATATTCATAATAATACCGTCTCTAAAGAATTTTCAAAACACCACTAAAAAATGACTCACAACTATTCCCAAAAGCAACCACTAAAATTAAGAAAACAATTTGGGATGATTCATGATGAAAGTTTTAGTATTGGTTTCTTGGATGCATCATGATATAATTTGGAGGTGGTATAAAAAACTCTAAATTAAAAAATTATGTTAGTCACCATATTCAATGTTGTAAGTCAATATGGTTTGACAGTAAAATTCACACTAATAATGTGGTCAAATACAAAATTTATGCCAGCTGAGAATGACATCCCATTACATTAATAAAACACACAATGTGTAGCTATCCTAAATATCATGTGAAGAATTAATACCTATGTCTGAGGAACACATAGAGTCAATAAGTAACCATCATAGACACATGATAGGTGGATTAGACATTATATAGGTTGTTAAAACACACATTGTAATCCAGATGTCATATATGCCAAGTCCCTAGACATTTATCTTGAATACAAAGCAAGTGATAAACACGGAGTGTATCTGGTTAGTTCATTTTATATAATATCCTAAAAAAATTTGAGTATAATTATATTAAAATAATTTATTGTAATATTAAAACCCAATTATAGTATCAACACCGTATTTTTTTGACTCTGTAATAAATGTTTTGAAGAATTAATAAATGCTAAATTAATTAATATGAAATATATGTAATTATTGTTCATAGTGTTTATTTTCCCTAAATAAATTTGTTATGGGTATCTCCATGAGACATCAGATGATCATTAAGATAAATAGAATTAATTATTTAATTAATTTATATAAGTGAGTTTATCCTAAAAATAATAAATTAATTCAAGTGAATGTTAGACAATGTACCTTTTCATATTCAATTTCATGTGTATGAACACACATGATGTTTACTAGGCCATTATATTCTTTGGTATTATTTTATTTTATTTTATGATATAGGGTTTTTATTTATTTATAATTATGTAAAATATTATTGAATCAGTTTTATAAATACCTCTTTTATTATATAGGAAATGTGTGTCCATGGTTATTTATGTAACTCCCCTTAAACTATACTTTAGTTCCATTTACATACAAGTGAGTTGTAAACATATTTAATAAAATAATAATATCATGTTTCATGGAGATAGTTCAGGATGAAACTGAGAAGAAACCAATCCAGGTGATACACAGATAGAAAGGTGTAATTCCACAACTCATGCTAGGACTAGTATAAGGTGTTTAACACTTGGTTTATATATTGATTTATTATCCTATAAATAATTTTACAATTATATAAGATGATTATTAGATTATTTATCTATTTATTTATTTCTTATGAAAGATTTATTTTATGGATTCAATACAATGATCAAATTAATAAAATGACTAATATGAAAATATATATTTTAAAAAAAGGGTCATGTATAAATGTGTTTTTGATACATGGTTAATCACTTATGTAAAATACAAGTAATATTAATAGGAAATGAAAAGGATAAAAAAATAAAAATTTCATGGACAGTAAAATAGAATCCCTCAAGTTAATATTATTTTAGTACATCAACCATTGTCTAAATTAAGATAAAATTGTAGTTAATGTTTCATTTTAGACCATATTCAGGGAAAATATAAATGACCAGAGATACATAACTATGTTTATGGTTTAACTTAACTAAACTTTTGTTAAATTTAATGGCCTTAGAATTTTCAGTACAAATTTGTAGGAAACTTTTGAGGAAATACCAGTTAGGATTTATAGATTAGGGAGTTTACTCAATGGTTCATGTATTTTCCATTTGGTAATTGGAAATACTGCCTTCCTAAATACCTTCAAATAGATTTCATGGCCATAGTCTTGAACAAAAATAAAAGAAAATATGGATCCTTTATCATAAAATGTCTTGAGTGATGGTATATTCTAATTTCAATAGTGAGGACTATTGAGACATGAAAAAATAGTGGAAGACTTAATAAAATTAAAATTATTATTATCTCCCAAATAAGTTATAATGATGAAAATTAAACATAATATTCTTTTTTAATATTGTATAATAATGGAATGTTTTTAACCACATTATATATATGGACAATTTTGATGAAATACTATATCCTTAATGGATGTAACATTAAGTAATGGTTTATATGGCTATATATAATATTGTTCCATGAATAGAAGTATTAGATGTTAGAATCCTCAATGACTAATCCACCTATTGAGGAGGAGAGTGATGAGGAGTTCACTATTATTGATAAATAGACCAGCTACATAACTGTTTTTTACTGTTTAATGATTTTATCAGTGTCTAATAAACCCATGAAGTCATATGAAAACATCGATTCATGTATAATTCTCTGAAAACTATGTGGTATTTATCCGAAGATAGGTATTTATAAACAATTTTAGCTATCCAAGGAACTATTTCAGAGTAAACATGGAGAATGTGTTTCATCTAGGCCTTACATTTCCAAAATCATTGGATACATTAAGAACCTGGAGGCATAGGGTTTAAGATTTTAGATGAACTGTGAACTAATCTCATTCATTAATCACTTCCTCAAGGATTATCTATTTTTTAGTTAATTGTAATATGAACAACATGAAAAATTAACTTCTATATCATATCACACTACTTATCCAAGTTAATAAAGAGATAAAGTGAGGAAATATTTTTATCATTATGGTAAACAAAAGGAAGGGCCATAAAAATGGCTCTCAATATAAAACATCTTTTAAACATTGTTCCATGAAGAGAAGGATCAAGGTATTGTCTAGGGAAAATGATATTACTAGTTTCTAATGTTAAACAAAGGTCCACTGCAAGGAAAAATACACCTTGGAAATGTACCAAGGGATTGCATCGATTCTGGTTGTTCTCGAGTGTGATTTATCTATTTATATAAAATGGTTGCTACATATATCATGGGTTTCTCATATATGTATACAAATATAAGATCTATTTTATTTAGATAGATTAAATAGGGTGACACTGAATTTTAACAGCCATAATATATGGAAATATTAATGTGCCTATTGGGGACTACCACATCACATTGTTGATGAGAATGATATTTCTTTTTTTAAGGTTTTTACTATGTTCCACTTGTTATGTTATAAATTATGTATATATCCATACATGATACATATGGATTTATTTTTAAATTTATGAATGAATTTTTCTTCTTTAATAACGATAGAATTGTTTCTGTAAAGGAATATTTAAATAATGGTCTTTATGATTTAGATTACTTATGTGTTAGATTACAGAAACCATGTAATGAAAATTTATTACAAAAATAGTTCACTTGACTCATAAAATAACCAACCATGGAATTCCTAGTAAGGTCATGAAAGGAAAATCTTTGGACTAAATTACACCAATATTTATATTTATATTCTTTTGAATGATAACCAATTGGTGTATATCACACCTATTTATAAGGTAAAATTAACAAATACCCATTTGGTAGAAAAGATGAATAGGATAGTTAGCTTCTATATTTTATTCATAATGATGTTTGTGGACCCTTTACATTTAAATAAAGGGATGGGTAATCATACATCATAAATTTGATTGAGTATTTAAGTAGATATGGATATTTATACATAATAAAATATAAGTCAGGTTCCTTTGATAGATTTATGGAATAGAAGAATAATGTTAAGAACTGGATTGGTAAGGATATTATAAAACTCTAATTAGACCATGGGGGATAATATCTCAATTAATAATTCATTTATCATCAATATGTGTTTTTGATTATATCATTACTAACTCGTCATACACTGTAGATGAATGGTCAAAGTGAAAGGGAAAACCACACCTTTTTGTCACGGTGAGATCAATAATGAGTCATTCTAGTGTTCTATTATCCTTTTGGGGATATGCATTACAAAAACCACCATAGATACTAAAACAAGTGAAATCTAGAGAAGAAGATAGTATTAAATATGAGCTTTTTTTAAATAATCTCATATTTTCACATATATGAGTGTGGGTTTCTGAAGCATTTGTTAAGGCTATTTCTAGAAACAGACTTGCACCCCGAGGCACTAAGTTTATCATTATATGGTATCTGAATGAAACTAAATGGCATTACCTAAATGGAAAATCATACAAGAATTATTTGGTTATCATAAGTCCCACATTTCTTGAATGGGATCACATATCTAAAAGAGATAGTGTGATTTGGATAGACAACTTTAAATCCTAGGATCAAGATATAATAGAGTAGGCATAAGTAAGAATAAAATAATTTGTTAGGGAAAAAAAGTTCTGGAGACATAATAATTGTATAGGAGTACAAGAGTGGTTAGGGGACATGAAAGATATGGTTTTCTAATTTTTGAGGATATTTATTCGTTATTATTTAATAATTATTATCCTTTAACACCCAAGATGTAAGTGGTACATATGTTTCCAAGTTGAAATTAGATACGAATTATGAAATATATTCCATATATAAAAACAAATTTTTTATTATGGGAGATCCTATTATGGATGTAAATAACATTTTCTCTAAATGGGTATTCAAGAAGAAACCAGATTTGATAGACATGTGAATACATATAAGGCAGAACTAGTTGCAAAGGGGTTCAAAAAAATCATGGCAAAGACTTTGATGAAGTTTTTTACCAGTTATTATGAAGACATTAATTATAATTATACGTACCATAGAGACTTATGATGAAAATAGGATTTGGAAAATGGGTTTTAAAATCGGCTTTTTTAATAAAATCCTTTAAGAAGATAATTATATGATACCAATAGATAGTTTTGGGACTCTAAAATATTCTAACAGGTAATGCAAGTTTCAAAAATCTTTTTATGGACTAAAGAATGAATCCATCTCATAAAACATTCAGTTTGATGAATCCATAATAAAATTGTGTTTCATAAATAATAAATGAAAAATTTTGTATCTATAAATGGTTTAGTTGGTGTGTATTGTTCTTCATAATAATTTCTGTTAATGAAATAATACTTATTGAAAATGAAATACCATTACTACATTTTGTTAATTCTAGGTTAATCACATGATTTTCCATGAAGGACATAGGTGGAGAAAATACATTTTTTGGATCAATATTCATTGTGATAGAGCCATGAGGATATTTAGACCAAGTAGAAGTACATAAATAGAAAAGATACAAAATTAGTTCAGTATGGAACAATATAAGAGGGGCTTGTTCAAGAAATATATTCCATTCATCTTTCCAATAAAATGTGTTGTTAGACACATAAGGAATGAAAATGGATATCAAATATATTATAAGGATTAAAAATGGGGTCATTCATATATGATATTTTATATACAACGCTATATGTAACCTATACCTATGTGTTACAGGAATATATCAAGCTGAAGCTGGTGACTGCCATTGGATGGTAGGGAATACTATCCATAAGTATCTCAATCATACTAAGGATATAGTCCTATTCTACTAAGGATATGCAGAAATAATCATAATATGATAAAAATATTATAGATTCAAAATAGATAAAGATGATATGAAGTCATATTTGGGACACATATTCACTCTTAAAGGAGGTTTTGTTAGATAAAAGATATCAAATTATATTGTAGTTATAGATTCTACAACAGATTCACAGTATATTGTGACCTCTAATGTAGATAATGAATTATTTTGGATATGTAAATTTTTTCTAGAGCTTGTAGTGGTGCCTAGAAATAATGAACATATTACAGTTTATTGTTATAATTATACAACAATGTCTCTTGTAAAAGAGGCAAGGTTACCTGAAAAGATGAAGAACATACTTAAAAATTATTATATCTTGATGAAATTTTATTAAAGAGTAGACATCTAGTGTGTAGAGTATCTATAGAATACAACTTGAAATAAAAATTTACTAAACTTCTAAGTCATCGAAAACATAATCAACCTATGAGGTCTAGCATAAAAAAGCCAACATAATTTCTATCTATTATAAGTGGCAGTCTAATGAATATGGTGTTCTAGAACCAACTATTTATACCTTGGATTACATGCTTATTCTAGGATTTAAATATTTATTAAACATATTTTTATTTTTTCATGAATTTTATGTAATAATGTCGTAGAGTACCTATTGAATTGAAAAGGTCATAAAAATTCCCCACATGGATGAGAACCTTGAAATGTGATTTTTAAATTCATAAATATAGTTTCTCGATCTGTTAAAATTTTTTATGGGACATATAGAATGTTAAATATCTATTGTGAGTACTCATGATAATATGAGACTTCTTCTTATAAAGTTCATATTTGTTAATTTTCAAGATCAGAGATTATTAGAGTAAAACTGCTTATAAGAATTCATCGTGTTTTTTTCATAAGATATTACTATATTTGAGTGTGTGTAATGGTCCTTTGACTATAAAATTATTATTAATACATGTCTTGGCTATCATACTTTGGTGTATTGCATGAACCATGGTGATATAGTTGATGGAGAAGTTAGATAAGTTCTGTGTATCATGAATGTTATATTCCCCAGCTAGGATCAATGTATCACCAAGAGGGGGAGGGGTGAATCAATGATATATTTTTATCTACAGTTTCATTTATTTTGAAACAAAATTCAAATCCTATTAATTATTTACAACATTTCTAAAAAACAATCACATATCCATAGGAACAGAATAATTTAAAAGGTTCTCTATAGAGAAAGAGTAGCTATTTCCTTGGTATGGTTTGGAACAATTCAATACCACAAAATCTACTAGAAAAGAAAACTTTTTTGTGGATACAGACAAGTAAGATATTTCTTTAAACATTTGTAGAACTATGATTAATACAATAGTGTATGTAATTCTTCTAGCACAAAATATGTAATGTGAGTTTTTGGAACAAGTTAGGAAACATTCCCAAATTTATTCAAACATGTTATTATCCAACCTTATCAACTTTGAATTATTATTACACTCAAAAAATTCTTCACATTCCTACATAGCAGCATGTAAGAACATATCTGGAATTCATAATGATACTTTTTATGATACCCCAGTCCGATTTCTCAATCTGATTGTTTATTCTAGAAACATAATTCTTCTGGCATCCAACTAACACAATCCTAAACTACTTTATCTCGGTCTGGAAGTCTTTGTTTAATTCTCTACTCTAGTGATCTTGTATAGTATGATAATCACAAAATATTATCTTCCTTATTCTTATTTTTTCTAAAAAACTTCCTCAAGAATTCTCAATCCAAAAATCACTTTTCTAAAATAGTATAACGTATCTATCTTCACTTGAACATGAATAGTATTCTAATCATTCAGAAACTACAATGCACTATTTCTATTTATAGGTGTGCCAAAAGGTTTTAGGAAAGAATATGAATTTTTTCCACAAAACTAAATTTCTTGAAAGTTGAATTTTACCATAATTTTGACTCTATCTATGAATTCATCCAGACTACTATACTCTTCTCAATTCTTCTCTAAACATCATGAATCTTGTCTGAGTTTCATCCAACTTCATAATTTCAAACAATTATTCATTCTGATTCAAATTTTCATTTATATTTCTTCATTACAATGAATTCTTATGGTATCTTTGATTTTCATGAACTATTTTCTAATACATAAGAACTGAATAATTCTCATTACAGTTACTCAATGAAAATAAAAAACATTATAACACTTTTTCCATAATAATAATCAAAACTTCTAATGATATTATCTCTTCTTGGTAGAACATAAATAATATCAAAACCCCCCATTGAGAAACACATTCACAAACTCTTTAAACAATTATCCTTTTCATATTTTACTTATAGTGATAATTTTGTGTCCAATGAAGATTTCAGTGTCATATCACATCTGATGGATTGGTTGTTTTCTCACACTGATAGATCAGTGTCACCTCCACTATGAATAGTTATCACCACATATTTTATAATAAATCTTGATCCACTAATAAAATAAAAAAAAATTATATTTTCTCTCTTTACTCACATGATTTAAAAACATAATTTTTTTTACACTTGAAAATTTTTTAGAAAACCAACATATGGTTTATGAAAGTGGTTGACTATATTTTTTTATATGTATCTTGTTGATTGGTCATTGAATTTCCTACATTAATTGGTACTAAATACTACACTTATTTTCATTTTCTTTGGTCTCAAAAACTACTAAAAAAAACAATCATTCCTCAAATTGACAGTTGGCACAACAAATTCGATGGATTGGTATCAGATATGTTTTACTTCAAAAAGTTATTTCATATATTAGTATGATACAGACAAACATCCATTATCTACCATCCTCATTATTTGAAGACTTGTATCTCTAGGACTAATGTTATGACTAAAAACTTGAATCTTATTATTCTCATGTTTCAAAAAAACTTCACAGACTACAAACAATTCTTCATCTGATGATCTTGCAACATTAAATTGAGATAATAAGACTTTGTCTCCAAACATTATTTTTCGACAAACTCCACCTTGTTTCATGACATATTCATGACATTGAGAACACTATAATTGTAATAACATCATCTAACTTATATTAGAAAATATTGTGAATTCCCATCCTTCTAGTGTCTTATTTCTTTACAATCAAACATCTGACCAATTAAAAACACTCTTTATACCCTTTCCTTCAAAAGGATTTAATCAAAATATTCTCAGAATCATATTATTATTGATACCATACTAGAAAAAATCATTGAAAAATTTAGTATATATACTTTTATACTCAATTATAATTTCTCATTATAATCGAAACATTAGTTATGGACACAATGTGAGTTTGATGAAACTTTTATCCTTGAAAAAATCATCACAACTCTATGGGATTTCTTATTCATTTTGTGTTCGATGCTTTTATTATGATGAAACCTTTCATCCCTTTAGTATGAGCATCAAAACATACTAATTGAGTTGATTTACAATCTTAACAAAAAAATACTTTCAGTACAAAATTATTCTATCTTCCAAAAACAACCTATTTTAAAATTTTCCCCAACAATATCCCCGTCTGGGATTAGTTTTCCTCCATGTTTTAGAAATCACTAAACATTGAAACCTAATGAAATCGATTACTTATCAGTGAATTATAATCTTACATGAGATAACCCATTGCAGGAAACAATAATCATTGACAGAAAACCTTACTTTCCACAAGTAGGGACACATGAAGCTTCTTCATCTATTCCAACATTCATTACCTTATTTCTTCATGAATTTCTTTACTTCATTAAATTATCTATAAATATAGGTTTCCTATAACCAATCCATCAAATTGTTTAAATAGTTCACACACTTACATGCTGAATTCAAATCTTACCCACAAATACCCTACATATATGATTCTTTAAAATGTTAAGCACGTATCAATGGATATATTTATGAAAATATTCAATCCCTTGAAAACCCTATAGAATGAATCGATCAGATAGAAGAAAGAAACACTAACCTCAACTATGAAGAAAAATATATTGGACACCCATGTTCAACCTCAATTTGATAAAAATTCCATTGGTAAAGGTTTTGTGAAATGTCCCCAACTTGTTTCATTATAGGAACATACTATAGATTGAGATCATTGTTTTTAACATTGCCTTTGATGATGTTGTGTCTGATATCAATATGTTTTTTATAAGAATGTTTTATCATATTTCTTATGAGGTTAAAGGAATGTTTATTTTCACAACCCAATAGAAAGGGTAACTTTACTTGAACATGTAATTCTTCCAATTGAGTCTTATTACACATAAGTTGGGTAGCATCATGGGTAGAAGAAACATAACTAGATTAATCCATTCTATGTCTTCATGAATTTTGATTAATAGTAAGCTAATAAAGAAAAACCTTTACAAGAAAGAAAAATCTACCAGATGTTGATCTTTTATCATCAATATTTCATTACCAATAATCATCTATATAAAAAAACAAATCAATAAATTATAAGCTATCATACCTGATCATGAAATCTGTTGTTCCTTTAATATATCCAAGAAATCATTTTCCATCGAATAGATGTGAATATTTTTGAAAAATATGAAAATTTTTACATAAGGTAACAACATAAACAATTTAAAGTCTTAAGAGAGTCAAATAAATTAAATTAGTGAGCTATAAAAATTAATTAGAGTTAACTCCCACAGGTTCTCTATATTTACTCAATGAAATTCTGAAAAAAATTAGTGGGGAATTTTTCTTAAGGATCCCATTCCAAACATCTAAAAAGTTCCTTAGAATAATTTTCTTGGGAAATAAATATGTGTTTCTTTTTTAGAGACATTTAACCCGATAAAATATTTCACTTCACCCATCATGGAAATATCCAAAAAATCATTCATCACTTTAACTAATATTTCACATGTTATATGATTATTCTAAAAAAATATTTTTTTGTCAACATAATAAATTAAAAATTAAGAAAATTTATGACTTTATTTGGTGTATAGATTACTATCAACTCTTCATTTCTTCAAACACATATTTCATATGAAGGTATCTAGTTTAAAATACCATTACCACTAAGTTTATTTTATAAAATTCGAATATTTTTTCAGCATAAACACATAACATTAATCCTCTCCCTAAAAAAATCCACATGGTAGTATAATGTAAAATTCTTCATTTAATTATCCAATATGAAATTAAAAAATAACATCAATCTGAAATATTTCTTATCCTCATCATGAAAAAATAATAATAATGATTCTTATAGTTTATAACCTAACCACTAGAGAAATATTATCATCAAAATAAATCCCATAAATCTGTGAGTAACCATTAGACACTATTATTTCATTCTTTATTATCAATTAACCATCATCATTTAACTTATTTAGTAATGACCTCTTTGTACAAATAATTTATTTTCATTGGGATTAGGTATGAGTTCGAAAGTATTATTTTTCTAAATTTTATATGATTCTTAATTCATATCTTGAACACATTATTGATTTTTCAAAGCATCATTCTGTTATTTCATCTCAAAATTTACATTTAATTAAGTATGTATAAATGATTTTTTATTGTTTGAAAATTAATATATTTATATCAAAATATTTTATGATATTTCACATGTTTCCTCAGTCTAGGATGTTATTTTTTTGGTACTTCCTTATTACTAAAAATATTTTAGTCTTATTCTTATTCTTGAGTAGAATAAAATTTGTTTCTATCCAAATCCGAATACTTAAAAAAATTCATTCATCCTATTAAACCTCCTTATCTTCAAGAGTTTCTTTATCAGGCTTCTCATTCTTTTCAATATCTATTATATCAATAGAGTAAAATAATGTTCCCGTATATTTGGGGAAACATATATATCATCTTCCTTTAAAATCATAGCTTATAAAAATTCATTTTCACCTATCAATTCAAACCTTCCAATGTTCATACAATAATTATTTATGATGCATGGACTCCCAAAAACTCATAATAATTTCAAACATAGAGTTTTTTCATAAAAAAATTCATATAGAGTCATATCTAAAATTTTCCTATAGCAACATCAATTTTGAGTATAAATAGTATTGCTTATGGATTGCATCCAAAATAAATTATAGAGACCATGTTTGGGTAACATAGTCCATCCCATTTAAATCAGAATTTTATTTTCTTATTTCTAAAAAACCATTTTTAGAAGTGTATTATGTAATAAAATAGTCCTTAATTCCATGATTATTAAGAAAACTATATAAATATTCATTTTTATATTAACTACCATTGTATTTTCACAACAACTTCACTGAGTACTCACTATCCTTCTTAGATTTTCTCTTGATATTTTTAATCATTGTTAGATCATTGCAATTATGTTTCATATACATAACACAGGTAAAATGAATAAAGTCATCAATGAATGTAATAAAGTATGTATCTATGCGAGTTTATTTCGTTGTCGTTGGCCCAAAAATATCTTAGTGAATATGTTCAAGTGGATATTTTGAAAAAATTTAAACTTTATTATGCATAGAGATTGTAATATTTCCATTATGTAAAATTTTTCAACATAAATATCTTTTTCTTGACAAATCAAGAAGTCTACAAACATTTTCTCTCATTGAGAAATTTAACCTATTTCTCTAACACATGTGTCCCTTTATTTTCTGTGAAAAATGATACTATTATATTATACTAATTATACAAGAGTTTTGAAACTCACAAATATAGAACAAATTTCCTTTTGTATGTTGGCCTCTTCTAACAATCTTTTTATCATCCCCAAATTTCACGAAAAACTCATATTTTTTTTGGAAATTAATTTTTTTCCTTCATTACATGTGGTGAAACAAATTGAAATTTGAGTTTCATCCCATTAAAAAATAAATAATTCATATACATTAATGTTTCATCCCCGGTAATAGATAACATAACTACTTTAATTATGAGGGAGTCATCATTTCCAAATGTCACTATTCCTTCTTGGAAGTCATTCAAATTATTTAATAATTATAAGCCTCTTTTCATATGACAAAATTATCCAGTATCTAAGATCTCAATTTGTTGTACCATTGTAGATTTTGGAGTGGTTTCTACAACAATATATTTTACTTTTATATTATCTTTCATCAAACATAGCTTTTAAGAGTTATTATAAACATTTTTTTATTCTAGTAAAAATACAAGACTTCCTTTTGAAATATATTCATGTTATTCAAATATTTAAATAATATTTTCCAAAGGTTGAAATCTATCTTTCATAGAAACCTTTTAATTTATCTTCAAAACACCCCCCTTACAATTATTCCTTTGAGAGGATTGAATCCCTCTCAAATTTTTTTCATCTATAATTTGTTGAATAGTTGTAATGTTGTTTATTAAACGAAAACATATTTTGTGTGTGTTAAAATCCATTAAATATTAGTAGTATCCAATGAAATAATATTTAACATTGTAATATCCATACTATCCGAATATGGGAGAATGTTTCTCAAAACCCTTCTTTTCATTAAATTTAAAACATTGGTTATTTACAATATTATTATTCTCAACATAAACCTTATTCTTCAAGTCAGTTTGCTTTTTATACTTATCTTGTGAAGAAGTTTTATGAACTTTTTCGAACTCATTATTTTTTGAAACACTTGAAATCTATATTTTATTTATTTTGGAAACATACATAACTATAATAGTTTTCATCTTTTTAAAAACAATTTTAAATTTCTTCTTAACCATTGAAGGTAAATATTGATCCTTCTCACATTCAACCATTCCATAACATTCAAGAACTTCATAGATGGTGTATTTGAAACTAGTAACCCTCTGCTCATATTTAGATTGATTTTATTGAAATGGTTCTATTTTTTATTCTCTTTCTTTTCATATAACATCCAAATGTTCATTCTGATTCTTTTCTTTCTCATTTTATTTCTTCAAATCATTGACTTATTTCATAAAATTAACATTCTCATTAGAAATACATATGTTATTTTTTGTGGAGGAAAATTCATTTTTAAATTTCCAGATTTCATTAACAATCCTTCCAATATTCCACAAACATTTGATCAATTAATATTTTAGATTAAATTATAATCAATTTTCTTCTTATTTAGAACTAGTTCATTGGAACTCTAAATTCCTAACTATTTTAATGAAAGTATTTTCTTCAACATTTTTAGTAGAGTTTTTTGATATGACTTTAATGTATTCTTCTTCTACATATTAAAAAATGTCTCCATTTGTATTTGTAGATTTTTCTATTTCCCTTTAAAATATGTTTTAGTATTACCACCTGGTTTCTTCCATAATCCTCACTTCCTTTTACCATCTTCATCAATATTTTATACATTCATTTTTAGGGGTGGTTTTTGAACAATATTTCCAATAGATCCACATTTAATGCATTTTAAAGTAATTTTCCCTTTATAATTTTCTATACCTTTTAACATTTTTAGAATAAAATCGATAAAAATTTATCAACATTTTTACATACCACATTATCAAAATCAGAGTCTCCATATTATTATTCTTCAAAAATATTCCTACATTATTATTTTAGGGAATCATTAAAAAAATTCTCTATCTATGTTTTTCTACATTCATAATATTATCCCATATCGTTTTCTAAGATATGTGATTACTATCAAAATCATCAAGATATAAAGATTTTGTATATCTATCTTCAAAAAAGGAGACTTTGCCATTAATCTTGTCAAGGAGAATTATCATGATATTTTAAACAATATTATAACATTCTTACTTTCCACCAAGACATAAAATATTTATAACAATTTCTGTCACCATGGTAAAGACGTCACCAACTATTTCATAGTCACTGATAATGATATCTTCATACTTTACCCACTATATTTGAATATTTTCTTTCTTTACTTTTGTATTTCCTTCATAAATGTTCTTTAACTTATCTCAGATACCATTGGGGGTGGAAACACTATTCATTCATAGAAATTTACTTTAAAAACGTGATAATATTAATGTGTTCATAGATCATCCAATATTCTATAGATTCTTATTACCCACAGATTTATGATAAATGTTTTCGTCAATAAGAAGAAATTGACCAATACCTATTTCTATAACATCATAACCAAGAGACATAAGATAAGGGAAAATTTTATCCTTCTATATATGATAGTTCTTCCCATAGAATATCATAAGCCCTTTATTGTTCACACAATTCAAATTTTCCATTTCAAATTCTATTAAAAAACTTCAGTAAAGAGTAACGAAAGGGAAACTTCCCTCTGATAACAAATGATATTTCCCCAACAAGGATTAATGAATCAATAAGGGGAGGAGATGGTGAACCAGTGATATAATTTTTATTTAAACTTCCTTTCTTTTGAAAAAACCTTCACCTTCTATTAAATATTTATCCCATTGCTAAAAACAAAATAATCTACCGTCTATAAGAACACAAGAATTTAAAAGGGTCACTACACAATAAGAGTAGTTACATCCTTGGTAAGGTTTTGGAAATAATAAAATACCACAAAATAAAATATAAAACAATAATTTTTGTGGATACAATCTTGTATGATATACCCTTCAACTTGTGTGGAACTATGATCAATATAACACAGAATATGATTTTTTCATCAAAAAATAAGTAATATAAATATTTTGGAAAATTTTTAGAAACATTCACCAATTTCTTAAAGACATGTTTCTATAAAACCTTATCAAATTTCAATTTTGATATCATTAAGAAATTATTCACTTTCCTATCTATCCACTTGTAAGAACTTATCTAAACATAATAATGATACACAATTATAAACCGCCGTATGATTCATCAATATAATTTATCAGTATATAAATATAATAATTACATAATTCCACTGATACAATTAAAAATTTATTTTATCTTTATCCATAAATCTCATCATAATTCTCTATTTTGATGACCTGGTTTGGTTTCATAATCACAAAATACAATATTTCTTACACTTCATTTTTCTGAAAAACATCATCATGAATTATCAATATCAAAACACAATCTCTATAAAACAATTAAACCTATCTCTTCACCCACATATGAACAAAATTATGATTTCTTTAGAAATTAGAATTCATTATCTTCCTTTTTTTAGTGTTATAAAAGTTTTTAAAAGGGGATATTAAAAGTTTTATATAATAAAACATTTCCTAAAACAATAATTTATCCTTCATTTCATATCCATTTTTTAATTCTATATCACTTATAAACTCTTCTCAATTATTCTTAAAACATTTCTAATCTTCCCAATGATTTATCATGATTCAGACATTCTAAAAATTATTCAGTCTACTTTTAATTTTCAATAAAATTTCTTCATTACAATAAAGACATGTGCTCACTCTTACATTATTGGTCCATATTCTAATACATTAGAAATGATGAATTATAATTATGATGACCACTTTAAAACATAAACAATTTAAACCATACTTTTATAATCATAATAAAAACATCTAAATATATTACACTTTTTGGTAAAACATAAATAGCTTCAAAACCCCCCTTTGACAAACACTTCCACGAACTCTTTAATCAATTATCCTATTCTTCTATTCCGCAGACCAATGATTCTATGTCGGATGAATTTATAAATGTCATACTGCATCTGATAGATCAATATTTTTCTCCCTCTGAGTGGTTGGTGTGATATCTAGTCCATTGAGTCTCTGCCACAAATTTTTTGAGGACTCTTTACTCCCTTATAAAATAAATAGGAGTTGTTATTTTTCTATTGACTCACATACTATGGAAACATGAACTCATTTCTTCTTGAAATATTTAAATACAACCAAAATACGTTTTATAGAAATAGTTTACTACATTTTTTATTCATATGGTTTATTGGTCAACGAATTTCCTACACAAATTGGTTTAACAAACTCCACTTATTTTTTTTTCCAAAAAACTCATAATATAAAAAAATTCAACCTATGATTGATCTGTTGAACTCTATATCTGATTGACTGGTATAAAATATATTAAATTCTAAAAAATCTTCCCATTTATAATTATAATACAAGGGAAATTCCATTATTTTCTATATTCATTCACCAAATTTTTGTATCTCATTTTTATTGGTCTTACTAAAAACTAGTATCTTAATCTTATGACATTTCCAAAAAACAACCAATCCCTTAAAAAAAGGCTACATCTGAAGATCTCATGCTGATAAACTGTGATCAGAATAATTTTCCTTGAAAATTTCTTCTTCCAAAAAATCCTACTTGTGTAATGAATTATTAATGACCTTGAGGACATTTGAATCAATGTATAATCATATCACATACGTTAGAAATTATTATGACTTTCCATCCTACTAGTTTGTTCTTTCTATCCAATCAAACATCAAATCAATGTGCAAATAACTGTCCTCCCCCTTTCATTCATAATAATTTCATCATATGTTTGTAAAAAAACAAATGATTATTATGAAATTATTGAATAATATATAATCATTATATTTAGTGTGGATACATTCATACTCTCTTACAATTTATGATTACAATCAAAACCTTCATTCTGGACCCATGTTGAGTCTAATGGACCTTTTCTACAAGAAAAATTCTTCACACCTAATGGAATTTCTTAATAATTTTTCATTTGATCTCTTGATTATGATGAAACCTTTCATCCATTCAGTTCAATCATAAATAATTACAAAGAGAATTTATTTCATTTGTTAACCAGAAGATAGATTACTTTCAACAAAATAAACTTATATATGAAAACAATTACTTCCAAAATGGTACCAAAAAAATGATGTGTTATTAATTAATAAGTTGAGGAAATGTTTCTTGCATTCATATTTATGGAAGTTGATATCTCATCCATTTTACTGAAGTTTATCTTTAACATCAAATTCCCTAAACATAGTGTAACAAAGAGTTTATTTCAGATTGTTAAAGGAATATGTATCAGTGACCCAGGTTGATGTCATATCTCTACAACCTACTTGATGAGATATTATGATAATGGGATTATATAATATATTAAGTGTTCACATATGGTTATAAAATTTAGGTAATTAACTTCTTTATCTTTGTTTCCTTGATCCATTTTTAGATAACAATCATGAACTTTAGGTGAGCCCACCAAATACCAATGATAATATATTCTAGAGGGTCACAGAAAAAGGGTTCTCGTAATTATCAATTAAATTATATTTGAATTTAATTATTGTAATACATATTTTTCTCAAGACTAATGAATAATTTTGTTCAGGTTTTATTGAATTTAAATAAAGAATAAAAACATATTCATACTGTAATTGTTAAATTTCATGAATATATATTATTTATTTATTTCATTTTTATTCACAGTGTAATAAATAATTAATAGTCATTAATAAATAATTTATTTAATTACATGAATATTTTATAAATATTTATTCAGCAGACAATGAATAAATTTTTTGTTTTATTCCAAAAATTTGAAATTTATCCAACAGACATTGAATTGAATATTTTTTTATGAATAATTATTTAATTAAAATATTCATTTTGGTATTAAATAAAATATATGAATGAGGAGTGGACCATGATTGTGTCTAGTGATAGATATTAATTTTCAAGATGGTAAAATATTATTTATCATTGAGCCACATAGCACACACCATAAAAGAATAACATTATTATTATATGTAATGGGGTTATATAAGGTTTATTATACTATTTACGGGCCATAAAGAAATTAAAAATATATTTTAACCATAATCCTAACTCTATAAATAGATGAAATCTCTTATGATATTGGGTTGATGAAGAATTGGGAATCATTTTTCATAAATAATTATCTTTAGATTCCACTATCTCTCATCCTCTAATGAACGATAATGTGACATCATGAACGAGAATCCACTCAATGGTGCCTTGAACTAATGGGACCCTAGGATTCCTGTGTTCCTCCTCATATGCTAGAGGATTCTGAATAATAGAGAGGGTCTATGTTAGTATAGAGGGGATAGTATACCTTTTAATTTGTGTGTACCACATTAGTATAATCATATCAATAAATAAAGGAAGCATATTAAATAACTGATCAATTTAATAATAACATCATTCATATAAATAACCAAGTGGTCTCATCTGATAGTATCATATACAAGAGATGATCATGAAATACTACACATAAGGAATAAAATACATTGAAATAGATATCCACTAGAATACATGTTTAAAAATTATAAAACATATACCAAATATAACATCAAGAGGCATATCATGATTCAGTTCTCCCCTTTTCAAATGAAACAATATGTTAAGAATACCCCGGAGAGAAATTTCCCCTATCCCTACTTGCATCCATGAAGTATTTGTGGGTAACAAACAACGACTCAAAAACTATGTGAGATAACACTCAGCAGGCCGCCACCAATGAGGTCTATAACATGTCTAGAAAGTGTATATAATCTAAAATAGTGTGAAGATATAACAAGAGTACAAGTAATTATAATAGAAGTTATATTATCAAATCATTCAAGTCTCACTATGATAATGAAAATAAATCATAAAGGTTATCTATAATCATGGTATGTCTCACTAATGGTCTATTCTACGTAATAACATTTCTAGAAAAATGTCCAAGTAAATCAGATCCAATGAGTAGGAAATTCTAAAGCATAAAAATAATCTATTTAAAATAATGAACCACATTACAGGAGTACATATTTCCAATTCATTCTAGTGGATCATTAGATCCTAGGAGTAGAAATTTCCAAAGAATCATAAAAAGTAAAATAAATCGAATCCATGGAGTAGAAATTTGGATGGCATCCTATTGAGCTAAGAAATCTAGATCAAAGGAGTTGTAATTTCTGAGGCATCCTATAAATAATAATCATTGGAGTAGAAATTTCTATGGAATTCAAGTGGGTATGATCTTTAGAGTAAAGGAGTCCAACGAATCCTAATAGGAAAAATAAATATGACCCATAGATTAGATAAGTCCCATAAATCCAAGTGGTTTATTATGGCCATACCATGAACCATCCATTCAAATCATAAAAAAATCATTCAACATTCATAAACCATTTCATTAATAATTTCATTGATCATTTCACTAATCCCTTTTAATCATATACAACCCATGGTATAATAGATTTTATGCCTTTTGTATAAAATTTTTCCTGATGCTATTAGTCACCAAAAACCATTGAAAAGCCAATTTCTTACCATATCTAATTCCAAATAATGTAAAATGAGATCAACACACCATAAGGGATGAATAATCATGGTCCAAGGGAAGAACACGCCCCATAGGTAGTTCAATTTGAAGTTGAAAACCTCAATTATTGATGATAGTTGTCATGGGAAATCTCATAAATGATATCAATATTTAATTTAATGATCTATCAATTTAGGTTTTAATACTTTAAAAATTAAGCATGGAACACAATGAAAATAAGGCATATACAACAAAATTTAAGGTAAAAGGTATGGAACACTAACCTTAATATGATAGAAACATAATCATCCATTATCATCCTATAATTTGGTATACATCATAATAAAATGGAAGAATAGATAAATTACATGAAAATATGAAATCATATCCTCCACAAAAATTACTCCACCAATAGGAAGAGAAATGGAGGACGGTGAAAGTGGACTACAGAACTCATCAACGGTCATACCACTAGCACAATACTAGAATCAGACATCAAAAAATGAAACTAGATCAAAGACTATGTTGAAGCCTTGAGGAGGCTTCAATAAGAGAAATAATGGATGGCCTCTAAAGGAATAAAATAAATATGAAGGTTAAATCATAAAATGAATTATTATAAACATGTCATTTCACATTAAAAAACATGGTCAAATAGTATATCCACATAGTTTTCCAAAATTTGTGCCAACTGGGTGCCAATCTCCACCTCATGACCCACTATCATGGTCATGGTGCCCAGTTACATAAACCATGTGCCAACCATACAGTTCCCATTTGATAAAAAAAATATAACACATGATAGGCATGAAACCTAGGTCGCATAGTTAGGTTAAAACAAAAGATTTATACTGAAAAAATTATACATACCATTGAAAAAATACGTGTTCTTAAAACCA
The DNA here is from genome assembly GCA_963277665.1 of Viscum album. Classification (NCBI taxonomy): domain Eukaryota; kingdom Viridiplantae; phylum Streptophyta; class Magnoliopsida; order Santalales; family Viscaceae; genus Viscum; species Viscum album. Next base: position 61,494,115 of record OY728154.1, on the reverse strand, counting down.
CCAATCTTTAAAGAAACTCATCCCTACGTTGGACTATTGTGGGTAGTATCGAATCATTTGTGAAAATCTACATCCACTAATCACATATGTTTGCCACCTTATCCCATGTATCATATTATACATAGATATACTACCATAGTACCGAAACCAAATTAATTGACCTTCCTCGAAGAACCTTTGTGATATGATCATAAATATATATATTATTATAGTCAAATGAAGCATGTTCCTCCAACTCAACCACATTTGGTTGAAGAACATGTCACCAATCAGAATGATATCGGTGATGATAAGATATATAGAAGATGACATGCATGGTCTGATACCACTAGGGTAACTATAATTGATTGGATATCAGCCTCACTCTATTGACAACCATTAATGTCCCACCATGATAATATGAATCATTTCCATGTTTCCATATCTGTACATGACCCGGTAAAGGATAAATTGAAAGAAAAATAGATCCCTAGACTCAAAATAAATGGTTTCTTGATTATAGGGTCATATGAATGATGCATATATTGTTTAGTCAGCATGTTATTTCTAATTATATAAACCATATATGTAGTATCTTACATGATACATAGTCCATGTAGTGTTTCCTGCCCTAAATATAACTAGAAAAAAGGTAATCTCCATACCCTACCATATAATTCCATCTATGGAACAGTGTAGATAGTATCCTGAAGGTGATTATTGAATGAAAATATTACTATGGGTATATGTATTTCCCATGAACTCAAAAATCCAAGTAAATATGCATAGAGCACTTTGTCTAAAACCTGAATCATATGTTGTGTTTGACTGTCATTCTAAGGGTGATAGGTCAAGCTCAGAAGTAACTGTGTACCCAAGTTCTTATGTAACCCATTCTAGAAACTAAAATGTGAAATGAAAATCCATATCATATATAATGGAACATTGATACCCTTGAATGTTTATAAACTCCTTGATGTATAGCATCCCAATCTCATCTAGAGTAAAGGTCTCTTTAACATTCAAGAAGTTGGGGATCTTCATCAATCACTCAACAACTACCCAAACTATATTGTTTACTTGAGGAAATGTAGTAAAACCTATCATAAAGTCAATTTTGAAACAATATCATTTCCACACTGGAATTGAAAATGGATATCAGATTCCCACCACTCACTGGTGTGCTGGCTTCACCTACTAATAGGTGGAACACTGAGTAAAAAATCTGACTATATCCCATTTCATACTAGGCCACAAATACTAGTGAAGTAAGTGTACATTCATCAGGGTGATGTCAACATGTATCACAAAAACTAAGGTATGAAATTATTTCATAAAATCCTCTCATTTATATACTAGAACCCAGATACACCAAAGTATACCCATAATTTTATCCTCATTAATAGTCCAATTAGGTTTCAATTCCTTACATCCCATTCCCTCCCATAGGACCAAACCTTCAGAATCAAATAGTTTTATCATCCTCATCCAATCATGAAGGGTAGAGGTCAACACCAAGGTTGAGAGCGATGTATTCATGTGACTATACTATACCTTCAAGTTAATCTTATAAAATTATTCCATATGATACTAGTCACTATTGTCCTTTGGTATAACCTATATCTCAGCCCTCCTACTTAGAGAATCAACAACTATATTGAACTTTGTGATCATATAAACAAGATTGATGTAACACACTATAGGCATTCAACCCACCTTCATTGAATCAAGTTAATGTTATATAGTTTAAATTTATACTTGGGACTTTTATGGTTATAATACCTCACAAAACCCTCACCCAATAAGTAAATATTCTAATAGTGAAAGGAATGGACATCAGTGGCGAGCTAATGATCTTGTGTTGAGTAGTTTCTCTCATGTGTCCTAAATAAAATAGACCTATATGTTACAACTCTCTCCTTATGTATCATATTTTCTACAATCCCTATATCAAATTCACTAAAATCACTAAATATCTTATGTCTGAATCCAGAAGAGTTGAAATTGACATTGAAGATAGTATTCCTCTTAGTTCTGAAATGATTTATTTTAGGGTTCAGAACATATAAACATCACATCCTTCTTAGTTAAGCGTGTATGAGGTGATTTTAATCATGATGAGTCTTTAATGATGCACCATTAATAACCATGTATCCTCTAGAAACTCTGTACATCAAATATGTTCTTGGGGTTCTCCTAAGAAACTATAACTCTCACCTTATTTGGGTCAACTGATACTCTTGTCTCTATGGTAATGTGTCCTAAGAAGATAACATTATCAATTAATTGTGGAACTTTATGATCATACATATAACATATAATCTATTAGTGAATACAATAAAATATCAATATGTTTGGAATGGTTGTGTGGAGAGTGATAATACACCAATACTTCATCCATAAATACCACCACAAATTGATTGAAATCCAAATTCATCAGTTCTATAAAGAATTTGGTATATTCATAAGACTGAAATACATGACCAAATACACATACAATATATGTATACAATGAAATCTTATATGTGGTATATCTAATGCTCTATCATGAACATGATGATAACACAACCTTAGATCAATCTTTTAGAACACCCAATTACCATAGATATTGTCGAAGAGATCATCTATTGAAAGTAAATGATACTAATTTTTAACCATCAACTGATACAATTTAAGTTAATCTCAATATAATTGAAGGGATTCACATACCTTTTTCGTGAAAGGGACTAGAGAACCCCATATAGAAGTACTTGGCATATAAACCCATTTGTATCCAAGTCCTCTAGCTTGCTTTAGAGATCCTACAACAAATATTATCCATCATATAAAGAGGATTGTTTAATGGTGTACCTATATTCACTGGCTCGATGGAAAAATATACCTCTCTCATAGGACGTAATAAGGAAAAGTCATATAATAAAACATACATTAAATGATCAACCACTGGATGTAAATTTACCTAAATTGTTCCCTAATCATACATATATAAACTAGACATCTATGTTTTCATCCCACCCATACAATTATGATTGGTTCTATCTTGAATTTCAGGGATATATCATTCATCGTTGTGATTAAAACATCCACCATCTGGTGTTGTGAAGGTAACACATCAGTGATATAATTCTACATTAGATTGAATGGGAACCAACCTTTCCATCCTGAGAATGATACCAAACCCAGTCATCTCAATGAAAACATGGTCCCACACAAGGAGACACCCACCTATATTAAGGGGAAACTCCTTACATGTGAATTTAGTATCTAATAAAATCCCAAATGGTGTATCGAGTATCATCAGACCATAATAAAATTAAACATTAATCCCAAGGATCTCCACAGCTGTAACATATAAGAAGGAATGAGAAACACCTTTATATAAAGGGTAGAATACTAATGTAAAGGATAATAGAATAATATCTCTCCCCCTAGAAGGTCCGGAATTACGATCCCTTGGTATCAAACACACTATATACAATTGGAATAATATTCTACCGTGTTATATAAGATGACTAACATCAAAAATTTCTCCCTTCTGGAACGATAAAACTAGTTTCTAGATACCTCATCCATGAATACCACCTTGTCCTGAATGGCTATCCATACAGCAGATTCTTATCTAACATGTTGCTATTGATCCCACTCCGGAATTTCGATTCAGTGTATACCAAATATTCCTGGATGATGGAGGAACAATTCTTCAAAAGTTCTTCATAAGACCCCTCCTACAATAGGCTTGACACTCTACTGATTTTTTATCACAACGAATCTTCATTTTTCTATGAATATCAAACTGATGATAGACAAAAACTAAGAGAACTCCATATCTAGATGGAATTATTCCCAAGATCAGTGTCAAATCAATGATTCCTTCCACATGAATTTGTTCCACTAAGTCAAGAAGCTAAACTACTCTACTATGCACCCCATGCTTCCCTTGGGTTATGTTCAATAATAAGTTAATTATTTACTATCTCAGATTTGGTAGTAATCCAAAAGACATTCACATGTGATTAGATGTCATACATAATACCATTTTTAAATCTCCTGGATTTCCATAAATCATCACATAATAAAAATGGTGTGATGCATAATATCTTTATAAAATGTGATGAATAGTCAATGATAGATAACATGAACTTTTCAAAGTGCGTAAATTCTCATGATGTATCACCCTAATGTCTTGGGGTAAGAATAATCATATATGTGTACCTGTAAATCCCTCCAATCCATATCCTGGTGATGATTTTTCTTAGTAGTCACATCCTCTCATAACTTAGTGGGATATCAATGAATATAAATAGGGATATACATGCTCTTCTAAGTGGTGTTTCAAGATGATTGAAATTTCACTGCATGGACTCCTTCCATGACTCTTCAACCTATGGTTTACCAACCCTCAAAAATGTGGGTAGAAGCTACTGCCAGAACTCACATGCAAGCTCTTCTATAATTAAGGAAGGCTATAGGGCTCCCTGAATAGTCTACATGAAGATAATTAGGCCCTCTCAAAACATAGAATCGGCACCCACATCATGTATAACATGAAGTCCCTCAAATGGCACTACCGGATGTTCTATTGGTCGCCTGGTACCCACCACCTTATAGAGCATGGTTGCTTCCACTATCTTGGAACATGACGTGAAGCCTTCATGGTGGCATGTCTATATAAATTCCAATCACACGAATCTGAAAATATTTTTTGGTTGTAGGATTACATATATATGAATAGGATAGAAACAATCATTCTTATACACATGTTACACCCCTCTTCATACTCCTAAATCTATGTCTAGGCAACATATAGATCATATGATAAGAAAGAGACACTACCTATTACTCACTACTAAAGTCAGGTCAGGGTAATGTTATCTTTTATATGTCTAAGGTCCCAATATACCAAGTGTCAATTTAAAGTTGTTGAGGAAATAAATCTTTAAATTGGAATTTTAATTCCAATTGGATGGTTACTATCTCATTTTAGAATATTGTTTTTATACACATTTGTATATAGATTTTCTTGAAAGGGTAAAACTATGTGGAGCACCCCTTATAATTTATAAGGCCCCATAAAACTTATAAATTGCATTGTGGTGTTAATTTAATCATAACCACTCATTTATCATTTACCTACCTGAATTGTTTTCCAAATTTTATGGACATCCAAATTATTTAACTAAAACATGCGGTAAGAAATATACACTATATGTAAACATGGCATGAAATAATTCATGTCATATAAATCCTGAAGTTCTTATAATGAAGCTTGATATAATATTTCCTTCCCATAATAGGCCATGGGTAAAAATATATAATGATAAGGAACATCACACCTCAAGTGAATTACCCAATGGTGAAGTAAAATCAACTTTAAATTGAATAAACTTGAATAACATTTCCTGTCCCAGGTTATTTAAACATTCACTATTTGTGGGTTAGCAACTCACAAGAACATGATCATAACAAAATCAAAACAATTCATATTTCTCATTAAAACTTATCAAAATAGTAATGAAATTAAAATAAATTCTTTGATATGACTTTGTGAAATCCTAAATTGGGAGACACTAAATGGTGCCTCATGCTAGTGGGTCACATAGCCTCATGTGTGCCTCCCGGTATGCTAGTGGCTACCGATATATAGTGAGGATCCATGGTGGAATAGTGTGAAGACAATACCCTCATGATTAGAGTGAATCAAAACATTGTAATCATATCAATCAATTGAGGAAGCAAATAAAATAATTGAACATTTAAATAATAACATCCTTAAAATAAATAACCTTGTACTCTCATCCAAGAGTGGCATATACATGTGATGATCATATAATTCTATACAAATAACATGAAATATATCGAAAGATGCATCTAATACAATTAATTTATCAAAATTAGAAATAGAAGAAAAAGAAATTATCCCATATTACATCATTATCCATTGACCGATCATGTTCTCCCCTGATACTATGAAAAAACCAATTAAGAATCACCAAGAGGGAAATTTTTCTTTTCCATAACACCATCCATGAACTCTATATAAATACTAAATGGCGACATAGATAGGGTGGGATATAATGCTAAGTATCCCACCACCAATTACGTCTATAAGAAGTCAATTATATGTATATTGTAACAGCCCAAGATTTTATGAAAAATATTCTTTTTAATTTCACTAATGTCTTGTGTTGTACGCTAAACCAAAAGGAGCTTGCACAACACACATCCTTGACTTGCCTTGCATTACACGCAATCACGACCTTCCTCGATAACGTGCGTAATACGCAATACCGAGTTTCACTAAACAACGATATGCTATTAAAATATTATTAAAACTAGCCGTTATGAATAGTAATAACCACTTTTTGAAATTTTGTAAATCTTATTTTTCAAAATGGACTTCATTTTTGGATTCAGAATATCGAAATTAGCTTAGGGTGAAATTTTGGTAATTTTCGGATAACTTTCATATTTTGATGAATAGTGAAAATTACTAAATTTTAGTTAAAAACAACTTTTTCAATTGAAATAATTAATAGTGATAAATTATTAATTTTAGTTGTTTTAAAGTATATTTAGAATATATTTTTACAATTTAATACAATGTTGGTCATTGGATGTAATCTCACATTTAAACCAGACATAAACAAGTGTCAATCTTTTGATGGATATTGTTTCTTAAAAACACGCTATTTGTTTTAACAGTGGGATTTAATTATAAAATTAATTAATGAAACTTCTATGTTATGAATTTGGTAAAATAGACTTCATTTTTGAATTAGGAATATGAAATATAGTTTAGGATGAAATTTTGGCATTGTTCTGAAAAACATCAATTTTTGATGAATAGTGAAACTACAAGTGGTAGTTAAAAAACTGAATTTTTCATAAAACTTAATTTTACCGCTTCTGTGAATGGAATTTTAGAAATCCGAGACACACAGTTGATGTCAGTAAGTAAAATGTGGTTCATTGAGATGAAAATAATTTTTGGTGAATAGTAACTTTTTACTTTTATTTACCACGGTTAAAAGTAAATAGGGTAATTAAGTGTAAAAATGATATTATTATTACCCTAAAATATGTTCTAATTCTATTAGACAAGTGTAATTCGATCAAACACAATCTTAGGAATAAAATATGACCACTTAGGCCCACTTGGATTAGATTAGGACATTTATTATTAATTTATTTAAAGAAGGGTTAAAATAGTTAAAATCTATGTTTAATAAGTAAAACATTTTTAATATGGGGTTCTACATAAGATAAATTCGGATATAAATATTCCTTAGAAAGATACAAAGATTTCATACATAATGGTATTTTATTATTAATTTTTAGACATCAAATAATATAATTTATTCATGTCACAATGATGATGCAGTAATTATCTTATTAACAAATATTGACATAATTGATGTTATAAACACCAAAATAAATGTAATTTTAGACTTTTTATAAATCCCACTAATTTTATAGGTTACTATGATATATTAGTGTTGCTTTAATCAACTTTTTTTGAACATATAATTCTGTTATGACTTTCACAAAAATCATATATCAAATAGTGTCAAAATTGACACAAAATAGTTTTTTAATCAAATATTATATTAGTAATTGTTATTTTATTCCTAAAAATCTATGATTCGGCCAAATGACTTATATAAGGATATATATATTAATAATAAACAATTTGGGGTTCGTTTGGAATGATATAGTAAGTGTATTAACCATATAGTGTAAGCAAACAAAAAGACCCGGTAAAAGTTAAATTATTTAACTTAGAGTTAAATATAATTGATAAGGTAAAAATAATAACCTAGACTTGTCTAAATCATATTTGATGATATGATTTAGACCCATCCCCACTTTATCTTCCAAATAAGACCATTTGGAACCATTATAAACCGATTTTGACTTTAATATAAAATAATATTTTGAGATATCCCTAAAGTGTCCCTCTTCTCCCTTATAAAAGGGAACCTCCTCCCCCTCCCCCTCACACCAATTTGAGCACTCAAGCTCGTCCAAACCCTGCCAAAATCCCTTCTTAACTTCCCTATAATAATACTAGAGGTCCTTCTCTTCTTCAAAGACCAATCTTAGTTCCCTAAGTGGAGGATACAAAGAGGTGTTCCAAAGAAGAGGTAATATCCATTACCGATCTTTTCAATTTCTTTCTTCTTCAACTTATTCTTATTTAGTTGTTTCATGATAAAGTAATAACATCAGTATTTATTATATACTGATATGTTATTATAAATATGAAACAGCTCTAATTAACCTCTTATCCATCCTACGGAGAAAGGAAATCATCGCGCGTGCGTACGTACGGAATACCGTCTCCACGCCGTGGTGTAATCTATTTTCCGTCACCACATTAATTGGATGGGTATAATGGTGTAATGAGTAACTATACATGATTATTATAAAGTTATATTGATACTGAAATAGTATACATACACTTCAACACAATTCCACGACCATGGGAACGATATCATCGCTCGTGCGTACGTACGGACTACCTTCTCCACGACGCGATGAGATTCATTCTCAATGATTAACCATTCATGAATGATTATAAAGTATATATAATAAGTACTAATGAAATATATGACATAATAAGGATACTGTATTTATGTATATTTATGTCATCTACTTAATTCCATTCAATTCAATATGGAAATGAAAACAGCGTTCATGCGTACGTACGGACTACCGTCTCCATGAACGGTGTATTTCATTTCATTTATCGATATATTATATATATATATATATTCTGAATATATATTATATATAAATCATGTTTTACATTCTGGATATAAGTAATCATGATCCAAGTAATCATATTAATAATTACAAGTTAAAAACACGAATGACAAATGAGATGATTTTAACCAAAACACTACTTTAACATGAATTTACAAAAGAACAGGTAATATAAAGTCATAAGTGGACAATATATGATATAATAACAATGAATATGATTCTGGAATAAGTCAATAACATGATTGAAATCATTATACAGGAGGTTCGGACACTTACAAAGCAAGTCGGACCTAAGGTAAGGGAATTATCACAATCTCATTTTTATCCGAGATTGTTTATTCATAAGTATTTATTGGGGTGTATTTTATCATCCACATCCATGTTACCTCAATATGTAATGTTGTTTCCATACACTTACAATAGTTTAAATCCAATTTTACCCTTCGGTGAGTTTTTAGTAAATAATATGAAAGGAGTCTTTTTTCGTTTTTTCGTATGAGGTACTTTTTGACTTTTCCGACAAAAGTACGAAGAATGTTTTTTTAGCTTATACAGCATGAATGGATTTTTAAAACATTATTTCCAAGAAGCATCCTTTACAAGTTTTAAAGTTTATTTTTAATCAACTTCTTTTATTTTAAAGTCGTATGACATGTTATGAAAGGAAAACTGTTTTTGAAGAAGAAAAGATATTTTCCTCAAGAATGGAGTTCAAGTGTTTTATCAAAATTATTTTCCATCTAAGATAATAAAGGGTTTTGTTTTTATCCCTATTATTAAATTGATTTGATCATGTTGTGATGGAATTATTTTTATAAATTCCTTTATCTTATATGAAATGTTTTATGATGTCACGATGTTTAAGACTCCCATTTTTATTACATGGGTTATGCAATGATGTATGATTTATGATTTTGTGGCAAATATAAGAATGGTATCATTATGAGATGGGTGGGACCTATATCTCCCTCCAATGCATTGGGTAAAGATTTCATATCTCATGAGATAGACATGGCTGGAATGGTAGGTTATACCGGTTCAGTGAAACAGGACTGAAATGAGGGTGACTCGATTCAGAAAGGGACTTTGTCCACTAAGATAGTCATGGCAATGAGTCAAGACTAACAAGAAATGATTCTCTATGATTATGTGTGTATTCCACAAAGTTTCATGTTTTATGTTATGCTTATTCGGATTTCATTTCACTACTATGATTTATCGCATGTTATGAAATTATGCTCTCTTTTGTAGGTTATGATTTCCAAAAGTTACGTTCTTATGAATATGATGTGATTGATTTTTCTTTTGTTTACCTTTACTGAGCATTTGAGATCACCCTTTTATGTTTTCTTTTCCCCAGTATATAAAGAAAAGTTTTAGGTAAAAAAAGGGAAGATATTTATGGGAGATATTAAAGATCTTTCACCACGATTAGAAGATTACGTTCTGAGTTTGGAAACTAGGATGCAAAAACGTTAGTGATATCCCTAGAGATATTTCTAAGGTATGTCTAGGGATGTCCCTAAGGATAATTATACGTATAGGTTATAGTGCTATAACTACGTAATGATCATAGAATTAAGCCTAAGATGTTAGATATTGAAGGTACTCCCCCTTTATTATGTTGTTTTCCCTAGCATGATTTTTTCCTCTCACACTATTATTTTTGGGTTTTAGACGATGGCTGGAACCCAAAGGAACCGTGTTGATCAATGCAATGGAAAATGCAATGATTGTCCTCCTGAACAAACAAATGTTATGGGAGATGGAGTGAAAAATCTTATTTCTATCCTTACAGAAGCTATGAATCATTCTGGACTTCCAAATGATTAGAGAACGGAACAATATTATATTGAGTCCTTAATGAGGCAACGTCCACCTTCATTCAGTGGGACTTCCGATCCACTTGTTGCTGAACAATGGATCAGTACCACTGAAAATATATTTTCAGTTCTTCAATGTTCTGAACATGATAATGTCATCTTAGCAGTATATTGTTTGGAAGGTGACGCTGATCAATGGTGGAATCTTATCAAGAATACGAGGCCAAGAGATGAAATTGAGTCCATGGAATGGGATGAGTTAAAGAACTTGTTTTTCAGTAAGTACATCCCTCGTATTCTTCGAACAAAGATGGAAAATGAGTTTCTTGAGCTGAAGCAGAAGGATGATGAATCTGTTGGTATATACGAAGAAAATTTTACAAGACTTGCAGGGTATGCATCTAGCATTATCATCCAACCTAAAAGTAAAGTTGATCGATTTTTCAGTGGCTTAAAACCAAGTCATAGAAGGGCATTAGCTATAAGATACTTCAGTACCTATGAAGAAATTGTGCGTTGCGCTATCAAGGAAGAAATGGAAGTTGGGGTTACATATCCATCTTATGGTTTTGACAAGAAACGAAAGATGGAGTTCAAGGAGAAATCTCAGAATAATGGTGAAAAGAAGATGAATGTTTCCTTATGCACAAAGTGTGGAAAGAATCATGGTGGAGATTGTCTTAAAGGGACTAGAAAATGTTTTAAGTGTGGAAAAGAAGGTCATCGAGCAGCTAAGTGTCGAAGTAATGGAAAAAGGGATTCTAATGATGTGAATAAAGCAAACACTGCAGAGAACGCACAACCAACACTTCAATGCTTCAAGTGCAAGGAAATGGGGCATTATGCTTATAAATGCCCTAATCCAAGGGTTAGTGATGATCGACATGAGCAACCGCTTAAGGCAAAGGACAAAGGGAAGTCACATGCGATCACTATTGGAAATGTTGAATATGAAAACGATGTGGTGGAATGATTAAGTGTTTATGTAATGGGATTCCAAATAATGTTGTATCATGGAATATTGGAATATTTATGTATTGGTCTAATGTGTTATTCAAAGTGATTGAGATATTATGCGCATAATGAAGGGAAAACGAGAAAATGAAATGTTTAACAGTATTCATGAGCTCATGATTGATATAAGGACTAAGTGATATCATGGTTTGAGTATATAGAATTTTGAGGATTTTGATATGTGGAATGTGTTAACTTTTAACTGCATTCATGTTTTCACTAAGTTTCAATGGGTATTCAAGAGAATACATGATTAAGGACTTTGAATGTTTGGAATGTGACAAAAAAACATATCTTATGCTATATGGGGATCAACGATGGTATTAAATCTCTGGTAATCATTTTCACTATGTTATGAGAGTGGACTGCAGTATTATAAATAAGCCTAAAGATTGGAATGGATTATGTTGGACATAAGTTAGTATTATTTAAGGATAGAAGTTTTTTTGATATTATTGATGTGATGTTATAGTAATATAGTTTTAGAAAAAGGACAACCTACAGGACGGGCGACAGCCCATCGCGTCGGACAAGGCTGTGGGAATCGAACCCACAACCGAAGTGCGACTGGCCTTTATCGCCTACCACTGACCTACAGGAAGTCCCTGTTTAGTAGAAACTAGTTTTATTATATTAAGCAGTATGATATATGAAGTATAAGTCCATTTTAGGAACCATATATGATTAATCTCACTATAGAATGACTTATGTATATTTAATAACTTTTGTTAACCTTTTGTTTGAGACAGATGGAATGACCCGTCATTCTATCGCATGATCTGCTAACACTTCACAAATAACAAATTCAACTTCATTTATCTAAGAGATGAAGTGGAAATTGTTCAAGGCACGAACAACAGTGAGGTTGTACCAAAATAAAGTTAGTATTTATTCTAATTCAAATTCTTTAACATTAGGGAAACGATCTTGAAAACCAAAAATGTTGTCTTAGTGATCTTATATCTGATGAATCAGATGGTACCTTAGATCGTCACAAATTTATGGCTTTGTGATTTCTGGCTTTTCCATAGCCATGTTCTCTACCACTCTCCATCAGAACATGATGGTTAGATTTCTCTTCATGTCCATATTTTCACCTATGTGGAAACCCAGTGATTAGTTTATTTGGGTAACCGTTAAGTTTCATACTTTTGTTTTTAAATATTGGTTTTGGTATTCCTTTTTACGATGTGGGTTTCTATTAAAGAAACTTTCGAATAGTAAACCATTTATAACCCCGACAAATTTCGAGGGAGAAATTCATTTTAAGGGGGGTAGAATGTAACAGCCCAAGATTTTATGAAAATTATTCTTTTTCATTTCACTAATGTCTTGTGTTGTACGCTACACCAAAAGGAGCTTGCACAACACGCATCCTTGACTTGCCTTGCATTACACGCAATCGCGACCTTCCTCGATAGCGTGTGTAATACGCAATACCGAGTTTCACTAAACAACGATATGCTATTAAAATATTATTAAAACTAGCCGTTATGAACAGTAATAACCACTTTTTGAAATTTTTGAAATCTTATTTTTCAAAATGGACTTCATTTTTGGATTCAGAATATCGAAATTAGATTAGGGTGAAATTTTGGTAATTTTCGGATAACTTTCATATTTTGATGAATAGTGAAAATTACTAAATTTTAGTTAAAAACAAATTTTTCAATCGAAATAATTAATAGTGATGAATTATTAATTTTAGTTGTTTTAAAGTATATTTATAATATATTTTTACAATTTAATATAATGTTGGTCATTGGATGTAATCTCACATTTAAACCAGACATAAACAAGTGTCAATCTTTTGATAGATATTGTTTCTTAAAAACGCGCTATTTGTTTTAACAGCGCGATTTAATTATAAAATTAATTAATGAAACTTCTATGTTATGAATTAGGTAAAATAGACTTCATTTTTGAATTTGGAATATGAAATATAGTTTAGGATGAAATTTTGGCATTGTTCTGAAAAACATCAATTTTTGATGAATAGTGAAACTACTAAGTGGTAGTTAAAAAAACTGAATTTTTCATAAAACTTAATTTTACCGCTTCTGTGAATGGAATTTCAAAAATCCGATAGACACGGTTGATGTTAGTTAGTAAAATGTGGTTCAATGAGATGAAAATAATTTTTGGTGAATAGTAACTTTTTACTTTTATTTACCGCGATTAAAAGTAAATAGGGTAAAATGATATTATTATTACCCTAACACATGTTCTAATTATATTGGACAAGTGTAATTCGATAAAAAACAATCTTAGGAATAAAATATGACCACTTAGGCCCACTTGGATTAGATTAGGACATTTATTATTAATTTATTTAAAGAAGGGTTAAAATAGTTAAAATCTATGTTTAATAAGTAAAACATTTTAAATATGGGGTTATACATATGCTAAATTCGACTATAAATATTCATTAGAAAGATAAAAAGATTTCCGACATAATGGTAGTTTATTTGTAATTTTTAGACATCAAATAAGTTAATTTATTCATGTCACAAAGATGATGGAGTAATTATCTTATTAATAAAATATTGACATAATTGATGTTATAAACACCAAAATAAATGTAATTTGAGACTTTTTATAAATCCCACTAATTTTATCGGTTACTATGATATATTAGTGTTGATTTAAGCAACTTGTTTTGAACATATAATTCTGGTATGACTTTCACAAAAATCATATATCAAATAGTGTCAAAATTGACACAAAATAGTTTTTAAATCAAATATTATATTAGTAATTGTTATTTTATTCCTAAAAATATAAGGTTCGGCCAAATGACTTAGATAAGTATATATATATTAATACTAAACAATTTGGGGTTCGTTTGGCATGATATAGTAAGTGAATTAACCATATAGTGTAAGAAAACAAAAAGACACGGTAAAAGTTAAATTATTTAACTTAGAGTTAAATCTAATTGATAAGGTTAAAATAATAACCTAAACTTGTCTAAATCCTATTGGTTGATAGGAATTCGACCCATCCCCACTTTAGATTCGAAATAAGACCCTTTGGAACCATTATAAACCGATTTTGACTTTAATATAAAATAATATTTTGAGATATCCCTAAAGTGCCCCTCTTCTCCCTTATAAAAGGGCACCTCCTCCCCCTCCTCCTCACACCAATTTGAGCCCTCATGCTCGGCCAACCCCTGCCAAAATCCCTTCTCCACTTCCCTAGAATAATCCTAGAGGTTTTTCTCTTCTTCAAAGACCAATCTTAGTTCCCTAAGTGGAGGATTCAAAGAGGTGTTCCAAAGAAGAGGTAATATCCATTACCGATCTTTTCAATTTCATTCTTCTTCAACCTCTTCTTATTTAGTTGTATCATGATAAAGTAATAAAATAATTATTTATTATATACTTATTTGTTATTATAAATATGAAACAACTCTAATTAACCTTCTATCCATCCTACGGAGAAAGGAAATCACCGCGCGTGCGTACGTACGGAATACTGTCTCCACGCCGTGGTGTAATCTATTTTCCGTCACCACCTTAATTGGATGGGTATAATGGTGTAATGAGTAACTATACATGATTGTTATAAAGTGATATTGATACTGAAATATTATACATACACTTCAACACAATTCCACGACCATGGGAACGATATCATCGCTCGTGCGTACGTACGGACTACCGTCTCCACGACGCGATGAGATTCATTCTCAATGATTAACCATTCATGAATGATTATAAAGTATATATAATAAGTACTAATAAAATATATTACATAATAATTATACTTGATTTATGTATATTTATGTCATCTACTTAATTTCATTCAATTCAATAAGAAAACGAAAACAGCGTTCATGCGTACGTACGGACTACCGTCTCCATGAACGGTGTATTTCATTCCATTTATCGATATTATATATATATATATATATATATTATGAATATATATTATATATAAATCATGTTTTACATTCTGGATATAAGTAATCATGATCCATGTAATCATATTAATAATTACAAGTTAAAAACACGAACGACAAATGAGACGATTTTACCCAAAACGCTACTTTAACATTAATTTACAAAAGAACGGGTAATATAAAGTCATAAGTGGACCATATATGATATAATAATAATGAATATGATTCTGTAATAAGTCAATAACATTATTGAAATCATTATACAGGAGGTTCGGACACTTACAAAGAAAGTCGGACCTAAGGTAAGGGAAATATCACAATCTCAATTTTATCCGAGATTGTTTATTCGTAAGTATTTATTGGGGTGTATTTTATCATCCACATCCATGTTCCATCAATATGTAATATTTTTTCCATCCACTTAAAATATTTTAAATCCAATTTTACCCTTCAGTGAGTTATTAGTAAAGAATATGAAAGGAATCTTTTGTCGTTTTTTCGTATGAGGTACTTTTTGACTTTTCCGACAAAAGTACGAAGAATGTTTTTTTAGCTTATACAGCATGAATGTATTTTTAAAACATTATTTCCAAGAATCTTCCTTTACAAGTTTTCAAGTTTATTTTTAATCAACTTCTTTTATTTTAAAGTCGTATGACATGTTATGAAAGGAACAATGCTTTTGAATAAGAAAGGATATTTTCCTCAAGAATGGAGTTCAAGTGTTTTATCAAAATTATTTTCCATCTAAGATAATAAATGGTTCTGTTTTTATCCCTATTTTTACATTGATTTGATCATGTTGTGATGGAATTATTTTTATGTATTCCTTTATCTTATATGAAATGTTTTATGATGTCACGATGTTTAAGATTCCCATTTTTATTACATGGGTTATGCAATGATGTATGATTTATGATTTTGTGGCACACATAAGAATGGTATCATTATGAGATGGGTGGGACCTATATCTCCCTCCAATGCATTACGTAAAGATTTCATATCTCATGAGATAGACATGGCTGGAATGGTAGGTTATACCGGTTCAGTGAAACAGGACTGAAACAAGGGTGACTCGATTCAGAAAGGGACTTTTTCCAAAAAGATAGTCTTGGCAATGAGTCATGACTAACAAGAAATGATTCTCTATGATTATGTGTGTATGCCACAATGTTTCATGTTTTATGTTATGCTTGTTGGGATTTCATTTCACTACTATGATTTATCCCATGTTATGAAATTTTGCTCTCTTTTACAGGTTAAGATTTCCAAAAGTTATGTTCTTATGAATATGATGTGATTGATTTTTCTTTTGTTTACCCTTACTGAGCATTTGATCTCACCCTTTTATGTTTTCTTTTCCACAGGATATAAAGAAAGGTTTTAGGTAAAAAAGGGGAATATCTTTATGGGATATATTGAAGATCTTTCACCACGATTAGAAGATTACGTTCCGAGTTTCCAAAGACACTAAACTATTACGGTCCTTGTGTGTGTTTTTGTTATGTACTAAGTATTCCGCAAAAGTAATGTAATGTCCATGTACGTCAGGATACGGGTCTCTACATATATAATCTAAAGTAGTGCACATTTATAATAGGAGAACAAGTAATGATAATAGAAGTGATTCTATCCAAACTGTCATGTATCACTATATCTAGAAACTAAATACTATGGGATATATATTGGCATCGAAAGCCTCACTGATGGAAAATTCCATATAATCAAGTGTCATACCATCATTTCCATGTAAATCACATTCAGGGAATAGAAATGTACATAGAATCACATCATTCTATATAATATAATAAATCATGCCAATAGAGTAAAAAATTCCAAGTAATCCTAGTGGGTTATATACGAGGAGCTGAAATGTACCTGGAATCTTAGTAGTCCATGTAACCCAAATCCAAGAAGTAGAAATGTATAAGGAATTCTAGTGGTTCATTGAATACAGGGAGTACAAATGTCCAAGTCAGCATAGAATGTCAAGAAAACAGATCCTATGTGTAAAAAGGTTGAAGGCATCCTAGTAGGATATAAAATCAAGATCCAAGGAGTAGGAATGTCCAAGGAATCCTAATAAACTAAATACTTGGATTAGAAATTTCGAAGGCATTCATGTGGTTCAAATACATGGAGTAAAAATTTATAAGAAATCCTAATCAAAAAATTTAATAGGATCCAAGGAGAAGACATGTCCAAGGCATCCAAGTGCATCATTGGTTCCATAACACGTACCCACCATTTACATCATAACTAAATGAATCACTACTCATAAAGCATTTCATTAGTTCTTTCATTGATTCTTTCGTTAATCCCTTTATAATCATGTACAATATAAGGGATTATATATTTCATACTATTGATATATAAATTACAATGTTCTAATCATGGTCAAAGGGAAGAACCCACCCCATATAAGGTTTAGGTTGAGGTCAACAAAATCTTACATTAAATAAAGGTTTCATGGAATGTCTCAAACACAAAATCAACTATTAATTTAGGTATTTATCAATTTAGGATGAAATAATTATAATTATTGGCATTCATATCAATGAAAACCAGGTATATAGAACCAAATATTGATGGAAATGTTTTATACCATCTAACAAAGGAATGTAGAAGAACACTCATCTTACCTAATACTTTTTTCGGTATATATTAGAATCAAATAGAAGAACAGAAGAATACCCTGAAAATAGGTCATATGAGCCAACACTAAAAAACACCATTGATGAGAAGAGAGACTAATAATGGTCTAAGAGAAATAGAGAACTCACTAGTGGCAATTTAATTAGAATAAAAACACTCAAATGAGACATCAGATGGATACACTAGATAAAAGTCCTGGTTGAATGTGTGAAGGAGCTTCAATGGGAGAAGAAAGGGGTGGACACTAGAAGAAGAAAAAACTAAATAGGGGGGTTAACTATTAAAATTAGTTAGTGGGAAAATGGTTATTTCCCATTTAGAAACTGGGTTGCATGGTTTATTTTCACGATTGGCCAAACCATGCCCCAAGCATGGACCAAACCCTACATAATGACCCCCTTCAGATGATCATAGTACAAGTAAAAAATAAATCATGTGTTAAACATGTGTTTTACCTTTGTTAAAAAAAATATAGCACACATATGTGTGTGTAAAATGGGTCACCCAGTTAGGAAAAAACACACATTCAATGATGTGTATTGAACCACATTGAATATTTTACTCAAACTATGGGGCTTTGGAGGCATATATTCAACTAACCATGAATCCCAACTATTTTCTCCAAAAACTAGGGATCATAGCTCCAAAAAATCCCTGAAAACCCCCTTTTCCTCTCTAGCCATAATAGATATTAATTTTTGGGAAAAAACAAAGAAATTAATCCTGAAAAAAATTATCTATACAGTATTAAAAATACAAGACATTATAGAGAAGAGATATTTCATTAAGCCTAAAGGATTTTTAATTAATCCAGATGAGCAATGTAGGATAGTCAATCATTTTTTATAGAAACATCAAATCCATTGATGTTTTTTAGATACTAAAGGACCATGTGTGGATCACCACTATAGGGTATCTATATTGGGACCTCCCTATGCAGTGAAGATAATATGGAAAAGGGTTTCGTATGATCCAAATATTTATCAAATTTGTATCCTAATACGAGGTAATAATTTTTTTATGATATATTTAAATTAATTACAAATTTAATGTGAAAAGATCATGTCTTGTTTCAATATATTCTTACTCAATATTTGAGGGGAAAATTTCATTGGACATGCAATTTATTTTTTGTACAATATGTGAATGATCCATTGAATTTGATAAAATTCATAATAATATTTCACCAAAAATGCACTTCTACAACATCTGGAACCATTTGACTCTATAAAAGACTATTTTTAGTGGAGTTTTAACCTGGATATTTATTCAAATGTATTTGTATCTATAATAACATATTTTTAGGAGGTGTTTGAGGATACCAAGTGGTTGAAGATTATTAGTCTAGGAAACTAGTGATAGGTGAAACATAGATCTATGCAGTATTAAGGAAGGAAACCCTTTAGGTGTGAACTAGATTCTAAATAATCCCATGTCAGATGAACAAGTTGACAAGGATCAATATTCTCTAGGACATGGTCATGGTTAGAAGAGATATCTCATATGATTCTATTCTAGGGATATTATTCTCTCTAAGAACTTTTGTTTGAAAGGTTGAGGGATCCATATTTTTTTCATCTTTTTTGGTCTTCTCCAGATGTTTTTATGATATTTTATTGGAATGAGGGTTGAGTCAATAAGGTTTTCCTTATGAAATTTACATTACCTCATACATGGGGGATATTGTTAAGTCATTAATGCTTTCCTTATGACTTTACAATTTCTTCTTGTTTTGAAAATCACAAACACCTTATCTCAAGGAAAATTTCTTTTTACCCTTATTTTACTTCTTTAAGGAAAATTTACTTCCACAAGGAAATTTATCCGTACCATGTTTTCATTTTCATATTATAATTTTTCTATGTGTAAAATTAGATTTGAAACAAAACCCTCAGAATCCTATATATATTTCAGATATGAAGCACTATGTTTTAGGATCTAAATTATCAGAATTCTGATTACAAACTTCTCTGAGTTCTAACTCCAAATTTTGAATTCTAATTCTGGTTACAAACTTTGTAAGTTCTGAATCCGAATTATGATTGCGAATTTTGGATACAAACTTTTCTGACTTCTTAATCTGAATTCTGATTACGATTTCTTGATATGAACTTATCTGAGTTCTGACTCCGAATTCCGATTATGAATTCTGGTTTCAAACTTTTCTGAGTTCTGACTCTGAGTTTTCTGAATACAGACTCTAAACTCTTATGAGTTCTGAATCCAAATTCTCTTGGAATATGACTCTGAACTTTGTATGTTCTGGTTCCAAATTCTTGTTAATCCAGACTCTGAATTTCCTTGAAATTTAGACTCTATAATTCTAAAGAATTCAGGTTTAGAATTCCTATAAAACAATATCTAAATATCCTTGTATTATGATCTCCGAATTCAATTTTGGTTAGACTCCGAAAATTCATTTTCTTAAACTCTAAATATTGGATTTTAGTTATGTAACCATATTTTGCTTACACTTCTATTTTTATAAAATGATGTTGTGAATTCAGTTACAAACTAATCATTGTTTGAGTGAAACGTGTACACGTCCCTCTGAAAATCAAGGAAAAATATGAAGGTTTAAGGATGGAGGTGACCGTTGAAGCTGTGACTATAAATAGGAGATCATTTGAAAGAGTTCCACACAGTTCTACGAATCTAGAGATTACATATTGTAGAAGTAATTTCTAGAGAGAGACTCTCATTGCTTTCTGCGTACTGATCTTCTTGTTCAGTTTTTCTTTGTGCGACTTGGATTGTTGATGTGTACAATCGAGGGATTTTATGGATAGGAAGATAGATTTGTCGACTACCTCGATGTTGATGGATTCCTTTATGAGGAAGATAGAGGTTGAAAATACCTTGAAGTTAAGGTCTAGCAGGGATAGTGAGATAGAATCCAAT
Source organism: Viscum album (assembly GCA_963277665.1). Taxonomy (NCBI): domain Eukaryota; kingdom Viridiplantae; phylum Streptophyta; class Magnoliopsida; order Santalales; family Viscaceae; genus Viscum; species Viscum album. The sequence goes on along the minus strand of OY728154.1, from coordinate 61,473,070 downwards.
CTTCTTATCGAGGGCTTACCCTGGTGTGGGTAAGACATACTTTCTAGAATGTATAAATCAAGGGACCGTTATCCAAGGTTGTTGGATACCCATCTATTTGGGTTAAAAGATTTAATACTTGTTAATTGTTTTGTTACAAGTTTTCCACTGCATTTGTATTGTTGAAGAAAGTATAACTTTTTTATACTTCCTTATATTTGTACTCTGATAGAGTTAGATTCTATACGCTTTAAGGTAGAATCTTTATCTTTGAAGAATTTCATTTAGTTTCATTTCTGGAATCACTATTCTAGAATTTCTTTCTCGGAATCATATTTCTTGATTCAAGCATGTTTGTAGATCTAGAGGTTTTGTGAATTACCTTGTTTAACCTTGTTAAACCAAACTATATTTAAAGTTCCAAAGGAATTTTTAAAGTATAAAATTCACCCCCTCTTGTATATGAGCAACTCATCTTAATATATTCAATCCTATATTTGGTATTATAGAGTATATCATACTCATACATACCATCTCAAAAATTCATATCAGATGAGGTGACCTTTAATCCAGAACCAATCTAACAATTGGCTTCATAATTCTGGTTAAATCTGAATTAATCTCACGATTAGATTCAGAATATAATTCTTCTTCTTCTTATTTTTCGGAATCATATTTTTTGGACTCATAAAAGTTCAGATTCATTTTTTCTTATAGATACTCTTGTTCTATATTTTCCTTTATTAGAAATATTTTACATTCCTATGAACCTTTTCTATTAACAGGATTTTGGGGAATGAATTTTCTTAAAGATGGCAGGAATCAATGTTGGTTCCATAGACAATCTAAATCCAACTAGACCACCTATCTTTGATGGAAATGACTATTAGTATTGGAGAGATCGCATGAAGACTTTAATTAACAATACTGGTGTTGATAATTTTTTTATGCTTACTGGAGGATACAAAATCCCTAACAAATAAGTTAGCTCCTTTACCAATCATGAAAAGCATGAATTCCAACCGAATTATAAGGTACGCAATACTTTTGTAAAACCTGAGAATTTTATGAGAAATATTTTGTTTTTATGTGATATAAATCATCAAAATAATCTTTCACAACACACAACACTAGCTTGGATAGCTTTACACGTAACTGCGGCCTTCCTCGATAGCTTGCATCGTACGCAATACCGAGTTTCACTAAACAACGATATGCTATTAAAATATTATTAAAACTAGCCGTAATGAATAGTAATAACCACTTTTTAAAATTTTTTAAATATTATTTTTCAAAATGGACTTCATTTTTGGATTCAGAATATCGAAATTAGCCTAGGGTGAAATTTTGGTATTTTTCTAGAAATTTCAAATTTTGATGAATAGTGAAAACACTAGGTTACTATTTTAAAACTGAATTTTTATTGAAATAATTATTTATTTTATTTAAATTTATTTTAGGTCAAAATTGATACATAATACCTATATAAGTTCAATGTAATTCATTGGAGTAATTTTATAATAATTTTAGATATATAAAAATTGTATTTAACTTTTCGCCGTGTTTTACCCACCTCCTAGGAGAATTTGCAAATTTACATAAAACATAATTTTACTGCTTCTGCGAGTGGAATTTCGAAAATCTGAGAGACATAGTTGATGTCAGTAAGTAAAATGTCATTCAATGAGATGAAAATAATTTTTGGTGAATAGTAACTTTTTACTTTTATTTACCATGGTTAAAAGTAAATAGGGTAATTAAGGGTAAAAATGATATTACCCTAACACATGTCTTAATTCTATTGGATAAGTGTAATTCGACCAAAAACAACCTTAGAAATAAAATATGACCATTTAGGCCTACTTGGATTAGATTAGGAAATTTATTATTAATTTATTTAAAGAAGGGTTAAAATAGATAAAATCAATGTTTAATAAGTAAATAATTTTTTAATATAGGGTTATACATATGATAAATTAGACTATAAATATTCATTAAGAAAGCTAAAACTATTTCAACATAATGGTATTTTATTTGTAATTTGTAGACATTAAATAATTTAATTTATGTATGACACAAAGATGATGCAGTAATTATCTTATTAATGAAATATTGACATAATTGATGTTATAAATACCCAAATAAATGTAATTTGAGACTTTTTATGAATTAAATTAATTTTATAGGTTAATATGAAATTTTAGTATTCATTTAATTAAATTTTTTCTAATTAATAATTCTGTTATGGTTTTCAAAAAAATCAATTACTAAATAGTGTCAAAATTGACATAAAATAGTTTTTAAAACAAATATTATATTATTGACTGTTATTATATTCCTAAAAATCTTAGGTTCGGCCTAGATACTTATATCATGATAGTTGTATCATCAATGGACCACTTGGGGGTTTCTTGGAAGTATATGGTAAATTCATTAACTATATTATATAAAAATACTAAGTGACATGGTAAATGTCAATCTAATTAACTAAGAGTTAAAACTAAAAGATAAGGTTAATATAATGACCTAAACATGTCTAAATTCTATTGGATGAGAGTATTTCGACCCATCCCCACCTTAGCTTCGAAATATATCAATTTGGAGCTATAAAAAATCGAATTTGACTTTATAATAAAATAATATTTTTAGTTATTCCAAAGGTGCCCCTCTCCTCCCTTATAAAAGGGAACCTCCTCCCTCTCCTCCTCACACCAATTTGAGCCTTCAAGCTCTGCCAATATCTGACCATTTCACTTCCCCACTTCCCTAGAAACATCCTAGAGGTCCTGGTCTTCTTCAAAGACCAATTTTATTTCTATAAGAGCAGGTCTCAAAGAGGCACTTCAAAGAAGAGGTAATGCCTGCTACCGATTCTTTCATCATTATTTCTTCTTCCACTTATTATTATTTATTTGTTTCATTATTAAGTAATAACATCAGTATCACTCATATACTGATATGTTATTATAAGTAAGAAACAACCCAATTTCACCGTCTATCCATCATACGGAAAATGAAATCACCGCGCGTGCGTACGTACGGAATACCGTCTCCACGCCGTGGTGTAATCTATTTGCCCACACCACCTTACTTGGATGTGTATAATGGTGTAAATAATAACTATATTTTTATTATTGTAAAGTGATATTGATTCTGAAATAGTATACCTACACTCCAATACAATTCCACGATCATGGGAACGATATCATCGCTCGTGCGTACGTACGGAATACCGTCTCCACGATGTGATGTGACTCGTTCTACATGATCTTCATTGCATAATGATTATATAAATGAATTTAAAGAATTAATATGATATATATTACACTAATACCATTCTGGAAGTGAGGTATCTATAACCTAAAGATAAGAATAAGAATTTATTCGACAAAACACACATAAGAACAAAAAGTATTAAAAACCCGAATATCAAGTAGTAATGAAATATTACTAATAAGAAGCTACGAATATGACCATATATGATATCATAACAATAATTATGATTCTGTAATAAGTCAATAACATTATTTAAATCATTATACAGGAGGTTTAGACACTTACGAAGCAAATCGGACCTAAGGTAAGGGAAATATCACAATCTCATTTTAATCCGAGATTTTTTATACTTCAGAATTTACTGTGGTGTATATTATCATCCACATCCATGATTCCTCAATATTTAATATTTATATCCAATTTTACACTTCGGTGAGTTTTTATTAAATGATATGAAAGTAATCTTTTGTCATTTTTCGTACGAGGTACTTTTTGACTTTTCCGAAAAAAGTACGAGAAGAATGTTTTTTTAACTTATACGACATGAATGGATTTTTTAAAACATTATTTCCAAGAAGATTCCTTTACAAGTTTTCAAGTTTATTTTTAATCAACTTATTTTAGTTTAAAATATTATGACATGTTAAGAAAGGAATTTTTTTTTGAAGTAGAAAGGATATTTTCCTCAAGAATGGAGTTCATGTGTTTTATCAAAATTATTTTCCATCTAAGATAATATAGGGTTCTGTTTCAATCCCTATTATTACATTTATTTTATTAGGTTGTGATGGAATTATTTTTATGATTTCCTTTATCTTATATGAATTGTTTTATGATGTCATGATGTTTATGAATCCCATTTTCATTACATGGGTTATGCAATGATGTATGATTTATGAGTTTGTGGCACACATAAGAATGGTATCATTATGAGATGGGTGGGACCAATATCTCCCACCAATGCATTGGGTAATGATTTTATATCTCATAAGATAGAAATGGCTGGAATGACACATTAAACCGGTTCAGTAAAACTGGACTGAAACGAGGAATGGACTTGGTTCAGAAATGTACTTTGTCCACTAAGATAGTCTTGGCAACGAGTCTTAACTAATAAGAAATGATTATCTATGATTATGTGTGTATGACACAAAGTTTCATGTTTTATGTTATGATTATTGGGATTACATTTCACTACTATGATTTATCCCATGTTATGAAATTATGATCTCTTTTACAGCTTATGATTTCGAAAATTTTATGTTCTTATGAATATGATGTGATTGATATTTCTTTTGCTTACCCTTACTGAGAATTTGAGCTCACCCTTTTGTATGTTTTCTTTCCCCAGGTCAGGAAGAAGTTTATTAAGTAAGATATGCCAAAAAGGGACTATATATATGATTAAATAAATGGGAGATAGTGTAGATGCTTTATGAACCAGTTGATTATGTTTCCCAGTTTCTATATACATTATACCTATAAGGTCCTTTTGTGGTTTTTTATAAGTTGTAAGAAGTGTACATCAATTTTGATTTATTAACAATGTATGTAAATTATGGGTCGTTATAACTTTACATTGTTCTATGACTAGAAATATATATATCCAAATTTCATCTTTTGAAGCAGCAAACATTATTTGGACGAAACTTGAAGTTACTCACTTTGGAACTTCAAATGTAATTGAAACTAGAAGAGCTATGCTTAAAGCTAAATACCATTACTTTAACTATACTTATTGAGAACCCATATGTAAGGTACAACAATGATTCATGAATATTTTGAATAGTTTACAATCTATGGGTGGGAAAGTATTAGATGATGAAGCACTTGTTGATAAGATCATATACATCATGACAAATGAGTGGGAATCCAAGAGGATAACTATTGATGAGAAAAGAAAGGTTACTCAGATTACTCTTGATGAACTATTTTGAACTCTTCTTCAGCATGAGACTATAATGAAGAGAGATGATGATAATGTAAAGAAGAAAAATATAAATGGAAGTGTTGCTTTTACTACAACTTCTAATCATAAGAAATCCAAGACTCTTGAGAGAGTTACCAGATCCAAATCTAAGAATTCTTTTATCCAATCCAAATCTAGTGTAACTAAATACTCAGAGAATGAATTAGAAAATATTTCTTGAAGGATGAACAAGATAGAAAAATAGAGGAACTTTCAATCCATATATAAGAAAAAGGAAAGGAAAGACAATAATGATTCAGTAGTCACATGTTATGAATGCAAGAGAGATGGACACATAAGGCATGATTTCCCCATGCTCAGAAGAAAGAAATGAAAGGAAAAGAATTTTGAAAAAAACAGAAAGAAATATTATAAGGCTAATGCTAAGAAAGTATTGAAAGCTGATGGAACCTGGAGTGCTAGTGGTGGAGACTCTTCAGATGAATCTTCAGATTATGAATCTTCTGGACAGAAGAATCTTGGTCTAATAGCCAGATTACCTGTTGAAAATCCTTGTTTTATGGATAAGGAATACAATGCTGAATCTATGACCAATGTCTCTTTGAATTCTAATGATAGTAACTATTATAACTCTTTAAATGAAGAATATTCTTTTGATGGAGATAATACTTGACCTACCTATGAATAATTTTCTAGATTTTCCAAACTCCTTGAGATTGAGAATTCAAAACTCATGAAGAAACATGATAAGGAAAATTATAGGAATACTATTCATACTATGGAAATATTATATCTTTCTAAAGATCATGATAAGAAAAATTATTATTTTGAAAGTATTTCAAAAAAATTTGAGGACGTAAATTCTATGAAGAATAAGCTTTCTAAAAATCTAGAAAATAAAATTTCTAAGAAAATTTTTTTCGATCCTAGATCTAGTTCAAAATCAATTGTTTTTGAAGACAAGAACTTGGTTACCGAACTCAAATCCGAAATATTTTCCTTGAGGAAGTGTTTTTCAAACTTTACCTTAGGTAGAGAAAATTTCGATAAAATGTATTCTCAAATTTGACCTCTAAGAAATAGTTCTAGTTGTCATTATACAAGTTCTAAACCTATTTTTAGAAACAATTATTTTGTTCCACAAACTGCTCCTTTTTTCACTAAGTGTCAATGTGGTGAACATTGGGAAAAGTATTGTTCTATACACAAAACCAAATCCTTAGGATTTCACAAAGCCTATTTTTCTAAAAAGATGTGGGTGCCTAAAATTTTTCTTTCTAAGAATTCTGGATCCAAGCTAGTTTGGATTCTGAAAACCTAATGTTTTCTTATTTTTAGGAAAATAGAGAAGGTACCAACAGCAATACGTGGTACACGGATAGTGGATGTTCCCGGTATATGAATAGTAATAAAAACTATTTTGAAAAGATTATCAAGACGGAAATATGAAAAGTAACATTCAGAGATAATGCTCAGTGAGAAATTATTGGTATAGGTAGCATTGTTCTTCTTGAAAAAACATTGATTTCAAATGTTATATTTATTAAAGGTCTGAAGCACAATCTCATTAGCATAATCCAATTATTTGATTAAGGTTACCTTGTGAAATTTAGGTATGAAAAGTGCTTAATACAAAATTCCAAGGAAGAGTTTATTCTTTCTAACAATAGGTAAGATAATGTATACACACTAAACATATAAGACTTTAGGAGCCAAGATCTACCTTGCCTTAGTGTAATGGAAGATCATTCTTGGTTGTGGCATAGAATGTTATGACACTGTAACCTCAGAAACATATGCAATAATTCTATGAAAAGATTAGTTAAGGATCTACCGGAGCTTAGATTCGTTTCATCAAAAGTTTGTGACCCTTGTCAATATGGAAAGCAACATAAATCATGTTTTAAATCAGTCGGTGATTTCTCAACTACTGATGCATTACAGTTAGTGCATATGGATCTCTTTGGTCCTACAGAAATTGGAATCATTGGGGGAAAGTATTATGTATTTGTCTTAGTTGATGATTACACTAGATTTATGTGTGTCTATTTTCTATCAAAGAAGTCTGAATATTTTTCTTATTTAAAATGTTTTATAGCCCAAGTTAAAAATGATAAAAACCTTCCATTAAAAACTATTCATAGTGATCATGGAGGAGAATTTCAAAATTCTGATTTTGAAACATTTTGTAGTAGAAAAGGAATTACTCATAACTTCTCAGCACCTAGAACAACTCATAAAAATGGTGTTGTTGAAAGAAGAAATAGTAATCATCATAAGATAACTAGAACCATGTTGAGTGAGTATTTTTTAGCCAAAATATTTTGGGCTGAAGCTATAAGTATTTCTTGTTATACTATAAATAAAATTTTGATTACACCTTTTCCTAATAAAACTCTTTATGAGTTATGGAATGGTAGAAAACCTAGACTTTCCTAATTTAAGGTTTTTTGTTGCAAGGTATTCATTCTGAATACTAAAGATAATCTACATAAATTTAATCCAAAATCTTATGAAGGAATTTTCTTAGGTTACTCCAAAACTTGTAAGGCTTATAGGGTTTTCAATAAAAACACTTGTACTATGGAAGAGATAGTACATGTTAAATTTGATGAAACTGATCCATTTGTTTTTATACAACCCTAACCTACATCTTAAAATGTGTTTTCAAAAATTTATTATTAACCTTTGTTAGAAGAATCCTATGATAAGGAAAACGTCCAAGAAGATACTTCTGAAACATTTACCCTAGAATATTTTCAACCCTATGATGATGAACAGGTTATAAAAAACCCAAATCAGTCGTTTCTAAAGAATCATACTAGTGATATTATCATTGGAGATGTGAATCAACTTATAAGGACTAGAAGTTCCTTATTAAATGAAGTAGAACATCTTGAATTCCTTTCCCAATTAGAAACAAAAATAACTGTTGAAGCTTTAGGTGATGATGATTGGATTAAAACCATTAAAAGATGTGCTAATTTAATTCAAAAGGAATAAAGTCTGAACCTTGGTTGAAAGACCTAAGGAGAATTCTACTATTTGTGTAAAATGGTCTTCAGAAATAAGTGTGATGAAAATGGAATCATTGTAATAAATAAATCAAGATTAGTTTCTACAGGCTATAATCTACATGAAGAAATAGACTATGAAGAATCCTATGATCAAGTAGCTAGACTTGAATCTATTCATTTTTTCTTTCCTTTGTAGTATTCTTCAATTTCAAACTTTTTCAAATGGATGTGAAATGTAATTTCCTTAATGGGTGTGTTCGAGAGGATGTTTTTGTTGAACAACCACATGGTTTTGAAGATACAAGACATCCAGCTCATGTTTTTAGACTTACCAAAGCTTTGTATGGCCTTAAACAATCCCCTCAGGCATGGTATGATAGAATTAAAAGATTTTTTCTTAAAAATAATTATGTTAAAGGAAATGCAGATCCAAACCTTTTTATGAATAAATATAAGAAAATAAATTGATTGTTCAAATTTTTGTTAATGAAATTATATTTGGTTCAACTTAGAAATATTTAACCGATTCCTTTGCAGATCTAATTAAATCTGAGTTTAAAATAAGTATGATGGGTGAGTTAAAATTTTTTCTTGGTTTCCAAATTTCTTAAAAACTAGAAGAAATCTATTTATCCCAACATATTTATATAAAATTACTTCTTAAAAAGTATGTATATGACAAAACTAAATGTATAAGTACTCCCATTAGTACCTCAAACACACTTGATCTTGATGATTCTAGGAAACTAGTAGATCAAACATCTTTTAGAGGTATGATAGGAAGTATAATTATTAAATAGATAGTCATCCAAACATAATGTTTTCAGTATTCTTATGTCCAAGATATCAATCCAATCACAAGTAATCTCATTTAAATGTAGTGAAAAGAATGTTTTTCTACTTAAAGGGAACCATGGACTTATGACTCTTTTATACTTCTGGAAGTGATTTTGTTTTAAAATGTTTTTTTTGGATTTTGACTTTGGTGGATGTAGAATGGATAGAAATATTACATCTAGAACTTCTCATTTCTAAGAAGATTCATTAGTTTCTTGATCATTCAAGAATCCAAACTCAGTATCACTTTCCACTGCTCGAGCTGAATATGTAGCAGCTGGATGTTGTTGTGCTCAAGTGTTGTGGATGCAACACACACTCACAGACTATGGTATGAGCATTACCAAAACCCAAATTTTTTTTTGTGTTAATACAAGTTCCATTTCCCTTAGTAAAAACCATGCACATCACTATTGTGCAAAACACATAGATATTAGGCATCACTTTCTTAGGGATCACACACAAAAAGGAGACATCATTCTTCAATTTTTCAGAGCACAAGATCAACTGGATGATATTTTCACAAAATCATTACCCTCCGATAAATTTGAATACATTAAACATAAGTTAGGAATAATAACGTTAAGGTAATCATCCTCGATAACTTCATGTTGAACCAATCTCTTTACTGTAATAATCTCATTTTCATAGAAGTACATTTCATTGATTTTTTTCATATTTTTCATATTGAATTTTTTTTTGTAATGGAGTTTTTCATATTTTTAGTAATTAATTTTTTCATAATTTTCGTAATTAAATTTATCATATTTTTTGTAATAATGATTTTCAATTTTTTCGTACTTGAAATTTTCGTAATGGAAATTTTCGAACCTGAAATTTTCATAATTGAAATATTCATACTTGAAATTTTAGTAATGGAAAATTCTGTACTTTGAAATTTTCGTAATGGAAATTTTCATACCTGAAATTTTCATAATGGAAATTTTTATACTTAAAATTTTAGTAATGGAGATTTTCATACTTGAAATTTTTGTAGTGAAGTTTTTCATACTGGAGATTATCATAATGAAGATTTTCATAATGAATATTTTCATAATGAAGATCTGTGTACTCAATTCATTTTCCGACTCATGTTTTTTTGGAATATATAGTTCTTCAAGAAGAATTTTCCTCAATATGAATAATTCACCTCGCAATCCGAATGGTATAATTCTTTATTGATTTTTCGTAATAACCTTTTTCTTGATGTTAGTTTATTTTTTTAAAAAAAATTTCTCAGATTCATGTTTCTTTAAATCTGAATGTTTTACTTTAAAAACCTCAAAAGATCATATCCTACCAAATTTTCCTTGTGGCTATAATCTCAACCGGCAGATCAGATCTGATGATTTTTCATCCATTGGATTGAAATGTGAAGATGAATTGTCGCTTCAACACCAATAAAAGGGGACCCCCGATAGTTGTCCCACATTGGGTTTCAATGATTGTGTGTGTCAATGCTCTGCCATCTTCAAAAGCCTATTCTAGATTCTTAATGCTTTCTCAACTACAAAGGTCTACAGAAGTTCCCTCTCAAGATATGTATTCTATTAAGATGATTTCTGAGCGGAAAATATGCAGGGAGAGGTTAGTGCATCAAAAATTATTCAATAAGTATGACTCCAATATCTCGAATAATATCAAGCTTAATGGATGGGAAAGTGTATCCATATCAAAGACAAGAGATTAGGATGTTGAGTATCCGGATCTACTCATACAATTTTATGAATCAATTTTTTTTTTCATGGAAGATAGTGGACAAAAATTTCGTTTCAAGAGTTATGGAAAGACATATACACTTTCTTACACCAAGGATACTAGCTTGGTAGGATTATCTTATGAAGGGGTGGCAGAATTATGTTCCCACAAGCTGCTGGATGTTCAAGGGAGTTTTGTAAACGTGAAGGCTTTGCAATGTCTTGGACATATAGATATAAAGACCTCAAAGATTCCTCACTTGTCTACCAACAATCAGGTCCTAGAATTATGTGTTTAGGGTCTTAACGTACCGAGAAAGGGTGAAAAAGACACTCTTAAGAAAAGTGAAATGTATATCTTAGATTTTTTGGTAATTCTAAGGAAAATCAATCTGATGAACCATATTCTCATTATGATAGAGAATATCAAGAATGGGAATCTTAGAGCACAGATAATCATGTATCCTGCCCTACTCTCCAAGTTGATACTTCGGTGTCTTGAATCTTTCAAGATCCCTTGCAGTTCCAAGCCTTAGAATTGCAAAGTAATGCTAATCTGTGGTGATACCCTCAAGAGGATGAAGGTTGGTTTCTCCAAGGAGCCAGGTGAATTTTTTGATCTACCAGAGGATGAGGCAGAATCCATTCCAAAAAATATAGAAGATTCTGAACTATCAAAGAAAGATGGAAATAATATGAAGATAAAGGAAGTGGAAGAAACAAATAAAATCTATAAGGAAAATGAAATTGAATCCGCACCTCCAAATCCCAAGAAACAGAAAGCCTATCTAGATGATGTTGTTTCCAAATGGAGGGAGGATTAGAAGAACCATAAAGAAGTGAAGCCACAGTTTTTCCAAGACCCCGCTAAGGCCAAGGCATTGAAAGATAAAGCATCTTATGAGATAAAGAAGCCGTACAAGGAAAAGAATCTTAAGAAGAAAATATATGAGGCTGATGATTTTTAATACCTTATAAAGATTACTGAAAAAGCATCTGAAAAAATTATCGTACTGAAAAATTTCCTAGTAGAATCATTGCCTGAGACTCCAGGAAAAAAGTTTATGTCCCTAGAAAAAGTTCATGAGAAGGTTTCTGAATAGATATAAGTTGTGTAGGAAGTGGAATAAAAGGAATAATGTAGTAGTTTTAGTGATGATCTAATTTTGCAAGTTGAAGATTATCATGAAAAAGAAATTGCTTCCGAAAAATCATTAATCCTGACTTCTCAAGGGGGATCTTCAAGAATTGCTACTCCTGGGGTTGATGAGAAGGTTGAAGAGGAGGTGAACAAGTTTTCTGATGAAGATAGTCATAATCATGACTTTATTCGTCCTAATGATATTGAGGCTAGAGATGAGAATGAAACTTTTGATGAAGATAAGATTGTTCAATTATCTAAAAGTGAGAAGGAATCTCCAGATGAAGAAGCTATTCTAAAAACCAACAAGGGTAAAAAAGTGGTTGTTGATACCCCAACCAATTAAATTCTAAGGAAGAAGGAAGCTGGAGGATCATTTAAGAGGAATCTGGTCAAGATAGAGGAAGAAAATTCACCAAGAAAAATGTCAGATTTGGAGTCATCAACTTAAGGACATGATTTTGTAATTCAGTCACTGAAGAAGCTAGTGGACACCATTATGATCTTTCCAACAATTGAATCTAGATACCATATGCTCTAGCATTTCGTAAATCAGAAGTTAAACTCTATATCCATGGTGATGGATAGATGTGTAATGATTGAGGCCAAACAGAAGAATTTTCTTATCAACTATGAATCCCATAGAAAATATTACAAGAAAATAGTGAACTGGTCGAAGAATATAGTCGAAGACCTAAGAGAGATTGATGACTTTCAAGATGATGATAAGAGATTTGTTGATACTTCATATGGTAAAATCAAGGATCATAGAAATAGCTTTCATGAAAAGCTAAATCTTGGGAATAATACTCAGATTCAAGATGTCAAAGATTTGAATGGAAAGTTGAATTTTGTTTTCCAAAGTTGGAAAACAGAAAGGGATCTCCGGATTATGTTTCAAGAAAAAATAGTAAAGTAAGATGAATTGGTGAAGGCTCAGGAAGAGGCTATGAAGGCTCAGGAAGACATGATCAATGCTTTTGAAAAGAAAGTAGAGGAGGATCAAAAAGAGATAAAGAAGATAAAAACCATTGTGAAGATATTGATATCCAAGGAAAAATAACAAAAATAGATCCAAATATGATATTTTGTTGTATCTGTTTTTCCTAGTACAAATTCTTAAATTATAATGAAATTATGGTTGCTTGTTTTTCTTGGATGTTTGTACTAATATTTCAGGTACCATATTTCTTTTCCATTCGCTAAATTTATTTTTGAAAATAACAAAGGGGGAGAAAGGGAAAATAATTTCATGTAAAGAAGAAATATCCCTAAGTAAGGGGGAGTTTATCTAAGGGGGAGTTTTCAATTATGAATATTTCTATATTCATGATAATGAAATTTCTCATTTCAAAAATCTGTAATATGATCCTCAATGTTCCAAAGCTAAGGGGGAGTTATTGGTATTCACTAATGTTCATAAAATAATGAATATAATCTTTATTTATATGTTTATAATTTTTTTCTATGTCCTTACATTCTTTTTCATAAGGAGGTTTTTTCTTTCCAAAAAGGGAAAGATTTTTGATTCCATAAGGTTTTCCTTATGACTTTTCCATTCTTTCATATATGGGGGGGATTGTTAAGTCATTAAGGCTTTCATTATGACTTTACAATTTCTTCTTTTTTTGAAAATCACAAACACCTTATCTCAAGGAAAATTTCATTTTACCATTGTTTTAATTCTTTAATGAAAATTTCCTTCCCCATGAAAATTTATCCTTACCATGTTTTCGTTGTCATATCATAATTTTTCTAAGTGTAAAATTCAGTTTCAATACAAAACCTTAGAATCCTATAAACATTTCATATGTGAAGCATTCTGTTTTTTGATCTGAATTATTAGAATTCTGATTACTAACTTTTCAGAGTTCTGACACCGAATTATGAATACAAATTATGGTTACGAACTTTCTGAGTTCTGACTCCGAATTCTGATTATGAATTATGGATACGAACATTATGAGTTCTGACTCTGAATTCTGATTAAAAATTCTGGCTTCGAACTTCTTTGCGTTTAGACTCCAAATTCGGATTATGAATTCTGTTTACGAGCTTCTCTGAGTTCTGACTCTGAGTTATCTGAATACAGACTCCGAACTCTTCAGAGTTCTGACTCAGAATTCTCATGAAATCTAACTGTGAACACTGTTAGTTCTGGTTCCAAATTCTTGTGAATCCAAACTCTAAATTTCCTTGAAATTCTGACTCCGAAATTCTATATAATTCTGGTTCCGAATTCCTAGAAAATAGAATCTAAATATCCTTGTATTATAGACTCTGAATTAAATTTTGGTTAGACTCTGACCTTTCATTTGATTACACTATGAATAATAGATTTTAGTTATGTTACCATATTCTTCTAACACTTTTTTTGTTATAAAACAATGTCATTTATTCAGTTACAAACTAACAGTTGTTTGAGTGACATGTGTACAGGTCCCTCCAAAATTGAAGGAAAAATATGGCCGTTGGAGGAGGGAGATGACCTTTGAAGACATGCCTATAAATAGGAGCTCATTTCAAAGAGTTCCACATTGTTCTACAACTCTAGAGATTACATTTTGTTGAAGTAGTTTCTAGAGAGAGACTCTTAATACATTGTGTGTACTGAACTTCTTGTTTTGTTTTTCATTGTGTGACTCTGATTGCTGCTGTCTACGATCGAGGGCTTCTAGGGATAGAAAGACAGAGGTGCCAAATACCTTGAAGTTTAGGGCTTCCTTGCTGAGGAAGACAGAGGTTCCAACTACCTTGAAGTTGAGGGCTTGTGGGGATAGCAAGACAGAATCTGATCTTCATATCGAAGGATTACCTTGGTGTGGGTAAGACATACTTTCTGGAATGTATAAATCAAGGGAACTTTATTCAAGGTTGTTGTATACCCTTCCCTTTGGGTTAAAAGATTTACTACTTGTTAATTGTTTTGTTACAAGTTTTCCACTGCATTTTTATTATTGAGTATAGTATAACTATCTTATAATTCCTTATATTTGTACTCTGATTTAGTTAGATTCTATACACTTTAAGGCCAAATCTTCATCTTTGTAAACTTTCAATAAATTTAATTTCTAGAATCACTTTTCCAGAATTGCTTTATCAGAATCATATTTCATGATTCAAGAAAGTTTATAAATCTAGTGGTTTTTTGAATTACCTTCTTTAACCATGTTAAACATAACCATCTTTAAAGTTCCAATGGAATTTTTAAAGTATATAATTCACCCCCCCTCTTTTATTTGAGCATCTCATCTATATATATTCAATCCTATATTTGGTATTATACAGTATATCATACACAGACATACCATCTCTACAATAAATATTAGGTTTAATTTTTATTTTTATTATTATATATGTTTTCTTTTAGTTATTTTGTACTTATATTCTATTAAAGATTCCAATGATGTTCATATTGGATATTCTTCTTGGGTGCCTCTTCGATCTCTTATATGGAATTTTAGTTTATTTGTGATTATGTTTATTCATTATTAGGTTGAACATGGGAGACCCTTGCATATATTCTTGAGTAACTAGGATGTGTTATAGAATATTATTTTAAGAAACTGAGGGTGATGTTTTTTTGGGGTTTTATATGAGATTGTGATCCATGATTTAGATCCCAAATTTATCCTCATAGACTGATGTGATATAGCTCTTGGGAACATATTGGTTTTAGATGAGGCAATTTCATTGTTTGTTTTTCCTCCATCATGTGGTTGGTTGATGGTGGTCATATTAGAGACTTTATAATTTTGCGAATACTATTTCTTTGGGTTTTCTTATATAGATGTTCCTTGGTGGAATGTTATTCTTATAAGAGTGATCCCCCATGTTTTTTTATTTTAGTTGAATTCTAAATGGTTGGGAGAATAGTGGTTAGTCTACATTCCTTTTCCACCATATTATTGTGTTGGGTGTTGAGGCTTTAACATTTGATACCTTTTAATTTTGACCAATTAATGTTTTTGGGGCATAATGTGGAATGATAAAAAGAATTTTGATACCCATATTCTACTATTGTATTATTTATTATTATATTTATATTTTATGTTTTCTAAGAGTTTTCTTTGTTTTTATGAATTTTCTAGGATTTGTAGGCTGGATTTACATCTAAACATAAAGCAATGGGTGTGGTTGTGATGCGGTGGTGTTTTCAAGGTAAGGAACCCACCACAACTCTATGGTATTTTCATAGAAGGTAATCAAATGATAGAAGCCAAGACTTACCTGAAATGACATTCTTTAAAATTGGAGGTGGAGGCCAAAATATAGTTAATAGGACATTGAGGTTTTTACCTCCTAATCAAAGTAATCTTTTCCAAAGGCCCATGAATATGATATGGTAGGTTCCATGATAGTGGTATCATACCACAGTCTAGGGGAAGAGCAGGGAATTGGCGTGCATAGATTTTAAATTAGATTAAATTTTTATTCTTCCCTATATTGAATTATTTTATTTTACCTATCTCTTCACAATTTTATATTGGAAACAAATAGGGTTCATTAAATAAAGAGATCAATCTATCTACCATACTAATTTTTACTTCATTCATTTGTATTGATATTGGTTTTGAGGTTATTTCTCTTCGTTGTTTCCCTTTCTCTTGTCCCACCTTCGCAATTCCATTTCATAGGGGTTTTTTTCTTCCTAAAACCCTAATCATGGTTCATGAGTATTTATAGTTCTAGGTTTTTTGTAAGCAATGTATTTTGTTGTATATGGATCATATATGGATATTCCTTACAAAATTTTGGTGTTATCTAAAGAGAAAACATGTTTCTACCTGATTTTTTCCAATATTAGGTTTGTGTTTCTATTAATTAACGTTATTTATCAATTCATGTGATTCTTGAGTTTGAAAATACATAGTATTGGCATTATAGTTTTGTATGATATTCATGATTGATTAATAAAGCGTTTCTATCGAATTTTGTGCTTGGATTAAATTGTTTTCTTTATGAATTTATGAAGATATTTTAAATTAAATGGTTATACATTACAATCACTTATGAAAATGACTATATATCTCTTTTAAATGATTTTTATGTAAACTTTAGTGACTCATGCTGATTTTTGATTTATAAAGTATGTTAATCATGAGTTTTATGGACATGTTCTGTGGGGTGAAAGTGTTATTTTCTTATGGAATTATAAACTATGTTTTTTAACATACAGTTTTCAAAGAGGTCAAATGTGACTTGGAATAATAATTCATATGTCATATTAAGTCTCGTTTAGTAACTTGTGAAATAAATGTCTTGATTCTTGGGATACCCTCTTGATTTTACCTTTTTCAGTTTTATCCTCTTTAGGGACTATAAATTGTTATGTTATGATTATGTGTTGTGAAGGGGGTTCATTCATGAGTGGTTGATATAGGTGAAAGAAGATTTATTTTTTATGCTTATGATGCATGTGATGATCATTATCTTTGACTTTTTGGCCACCTAATGATTGGATTAGTGATGGGAACAAATATAAATATGTGAGATATATTATTTATGTTAAAATAGTAAGATCACAACTAGATATTGTTTGTTAGTCCAACATTGATATAGGTATAAAGGGTTACCCTTGGGAGGCTAGTGTGGGTGAATCAGGTGCCTTATGGTTTAGTTTTGATATAAAGAAGTCTAATCGTTTTCACCTTGTATTAATAGTATTATTAATATCATATCAAGTTGGGATCTAGGATGTATCCCATGACACACATTATTTGATTGGTGGTTATGTGTAGGGGGTTTCATATTTTCTTTTATTTATATCCTATATTTAATATAATACTTGTGCAATAATTTTCATTATTTACTTCTCTACAATCCCTTGGTATGGTGGTTCCAATTTGTGTTGTGTTTATATTCTTTATGGTTGGGTTTGTTTCTATTTTTTTTAAATGAGTTTTGAAATGTTATTTCAAATTAATGATAAATATTTATTTAACGGATTAAATTTCAAGAAAAACATTAAAATTAGTATTTCCCATGGTTTTAAATATATTATGTAACATTTTATTTATGATTAAATGAATACAGTAGTTTTCTTTAAGAATTATGAAATGGTGGAATATTATAGTTTTTTTGAAAATTACATATATGTCCTAATTTATTAAAGTAATTAAATAGAATACTTGTTTAGATCACATTGGGTCTGATATATTATATTTTTCATAAATATGTGTATTTTTGTGTATATAAACTTTATATTATATATAGTTTTCAAGATCCATCTCAAAATTGGATATCATTTACCTTCATCACTGATGGTTGAGTTAGGATTCTATGGGTGACCAAGGGATACATGGTGTTGACTATGTAGTATAATTCAGATTTTATTTTATTTTGGGATGCTGATGTATCAACCTTGATTACCTTCTCTTTATTAATATCCAATTTATTTTTTCTATTTCTTGATTTATTTATTTATTTATTGTGGTAAATGTTCTTATTAATGTAAATGAGTTGAAAAAGTTTCTTATTAGTTTTGAAATACCTATTTATTTTATATTTTTCCCTTATTAACTTAATTTGGATAGAGATCCAATGTATTTGTGAACTATGTTTCATTTTTAGTATAGATTCACTACCTTATTAACTTTAATTTTAGGGATAAATCATTATCTATTATATATTATCATATTCCCAGGAACTAGTTTCCATAACAATGGGAGTAATAATGCCCATTGGGCATATTGGTGGGTTGTCTTGGGTACCGAGTCAGTGTAGGATGTGTTAGTTTCTTAAACACTGACTTCAGAAAATATATTTTTTAAGATTTCATGTCAAAATTTCAATAATGGTTGGATTCCTCATAGGCTACCTTATTTTTATATAAATAACTATGGATATTCTAAATCTCAAATAAAATCATATGTTAAATATATGAGTATTGACCACTATACATCAATTACAAAAACATATACTATTCTTGATACTACCCTGATTTATTTATAGGTAACAAAATAGTTTAGAATGTGTTAAAAAAATATAAGAGTATTTAATAATGTGTTTTTTTATAAATGTTTTCATTTATGTTTTAGTATACAAAACCACACAACATGTAAGGAAACGTCTCTAGGTCATTCACTATATAATAGAAAAGTTGAAAAGAAACAAACTGGGAATGTTAAGATCTAAATATATTGATTTCAATATGGGTGTAGAATAATCTACTAATCAAATGTTTCATTAATTTACCAGTATTACCAATGGATTTATAATATTAGGTCAAAGCTTAGACAACCTAGTGATGGTTGAAATAGTTTTGAGATCACTACATAATAAATGGCTTAAAAATAAGGTTTCCATACATGAAGATAAAATTTTAATAGACAACACACTGGATGAACTTATCGGTTCAATGTCACATTATAAACTCGAGTTAATTAAATTTACTAGAGAGGAAACCACAAAAAATAAAATATATTCAAATATAATATAAATGATTCATTTATTTTTTATAATTATGATATACATGGAATATAAAAAGATTATATATCTATATTTTTAAGGGTGTCAATAGAAATATAAAAATAAATAATGGTTTCAAAGTTCTATAAAAAAAAGATCATTTCAAGGATGGTATAAAAGGAATAAAGAAAGGTATAGTAGGTTCATATAATTATGATTTATAATTAACATGTTAGAAATATATAAAGATAAGGAATAGCAATCCATAATTCTAATAACTGAAGCATGATGTGAAATATAAAAAATACGGGAATATGGTAAAGGAGACTTTATATATATATATATAGAACTACACCATGGACTCATATTTTAGTGGTAAATATAAAATTGAAAGTAATTCAACTAATTTATGTTTTATGGCTACTAAAAATTTTGTGTTTAGTGATTTTTTATTTTAGTTATGACTATGGTTATAACATTCAAAACTCTAGTGCTTCTGAGTTGAATAAAAAATAAAAAATTAAAAAGAGATATATTTTGAATTGGTGATCTATATAATTAATTAAAAAATGATAAATGGTGGCTTTTAGTGGAAGACAAGATAATTATTCAAGATAATGGAAAATAAAAAAATATGGTATAAATTTCTAATAAAAAATTTAATTATGAATTAGAAGTTACTCAAAAAGGACATGGAAAACTTAATAATGAAATTGAATATATCAAGGAAAAACTAAATACATTTTTTAAGTAAAATAATTATTATAAAATTATGGTTATGATGAAATCCAATAAAAAACATCTCTTTTTTATGATAAACAATTAAATAAAATTTATAAAACAATATTTGCTAATTTTTCTAAAGGAATGATATAAAATGTAACATGTTTTTAATGTAGAATGAAATATCATTATACAATTGAAAGATTATTAGAATATCCATAACCTTTAGGATATAAAAAACATTTATTTCGTTGAAATTAACGTTAATATTACTTTAGATTAAATATTTGAAATGTTTTTGAGAAATGAAAAATTATTATACTAATCCCATTAGATTTATTGTTTCATGGGTTTAAATTTATTTTCAAACTTATTTTTCTAGAATGATTCATTATAATTCTCAAGAAGGAAATTTGGTACATTTATAGTGAAGAGATAGCTTAGTTTGTGAGATACAATTTTTTTAATGATTATTAATGGTTGTCAATGAAAGAAAAATATTCCACTAATGAAAATATCTAATGAAATTAAAAAGAATATAGTTGTATATCTATCCAAGACATATAATCTTAAGGACATATAGAATGTTAATTTGATAAATGGATGAAGAAAAAACAATCATGTATTATTATCTTAAAGAATCCCCCCACCCTCGTGTAGGTGGTTGGGGTGGAAGGGGGTGGGTTGTGGGAACTGGTAGTAGGATTGAGTCCCTAGGATATTTTCTTTGTAGTGTGTATATATATTGGAACAAAAATCCTATTATTTTCATAGTGAAGTTATTTTAAAATATTTGAGTTTAGAACCCAATATATTGTTGAACTGGTATTATGTTCAAAAGGTATGTTTCAGAAAGTGCTTTGACATGACAGATTTTATTCAACAATAAAGAAGATGAGAAGAAGTAATTATTTTATGATTGAAGTGTTATTTGGAATTTTTATTCCGAAAATATGAGAAGAAGAGTAATTAAAGAAGACCATGTAAAAATATTTCATAAATATTATCATGAAGGAGAACATGATAAGTCCTTGTAACAAAATAAGGCCATGAAAATGAATACTTATTTACCATGAAGAATTATTGAATTGTAATTTTGGTGATATGGCTTAGAATTTCTGTTTGGAATTATTATATGTTGGAAATTTACACTAGATATTTTATTATGTGTAGTTGGAAAAATATTAGCTAGCCAAGATGATAAAGTATTCATCTCATTAAAAACATTATGGGAGGAGCCCTCAACCACATTTGAGTTCCAGATAACATAGCTACCATATTGGAAGGATTGAAGTGATCTCCTAGATAGGTAGGCATGTGTGCACATAGCACGCATGAGGTACGCTCTGTGGCATGTATAAGGGGATATCAATTAGGCTTCCTCGTAAGAGTGGTTGAATGTATATCTGAGTGCCGACCTCAGTGTTGTGTATTGATACACATAATATGTACTGAGATATAAATGGTAGTTCTTGACATATGTGAAGATCAACATGGGAAATGGGAAGCACCAGAACGATTTATCCCTTTCAAATATTAAAAATATAACAAAAACTATACTATCTTGTGAATATAGGTTGTCTAAATCATGAATCACATTATCTTGAACATCAAGCATCCATATCTTGAGAATGATGATTCAATTCATTAGAAACATTTCTTGCCTTGAGATCTATAGATCTAATTGTCCATGATCTCATACGACTAAAAATAAAAATTATATAAATAAATATCCAAGTATATTTAACTATGTTTGTAAAAGAATTTTTGATGAAGTTGACACTTCCAAATGTAATCAAAGTTATAGATGTAGTTTTTGCATCTGATATGAATATATTAAATTCAATCTATGAAAGTGAATGAATTTATCATTACATGAATGTGTATATTATCATATATTTGTTTGAGAGTATAGGTTTTTTTAAATAGAGGATTATCTAAGGTTTAATTTATATTTTGTACGAAAATCAACTTTAGAATTGGGTATATGAATAAGAGATTTCCACACTCACCTATAGCATGAAGAAGGGATGTAATGTAGTTCATGAGCTACTCACCTCCAGTATTCAAAGTTAAGAAACTATTACTAATGTTCTATGAACTTTCTTAGCTTCATTTAGAAGGTCCATGTTCCCTTTCATGTCGAAGGTGTCAGACTCCTCATGTTTTAATCATGTTTTAATGATCACAAATGATGTTAATCTTTTTAATCTATCTCAAATCATATTTAGAGATTTTTGGATTCCCTATTCTTTAAAAAACATTTACAAGATCTGGATTCCTATAAATCATGTTTTGATTAGTGTAAACTATATTAAATTTTTTTTCTATGTTGATTTCTTATATTAATGATTATGTTTAATTAAATTTTTTAATATTACTACTTAATACTATTTATAGATATTTGGCTATGTCTGAAAAATAATGAGTTTGCCAACAGTTCTGGTTTTATGGAAAAGGACCTGGACACCGTGACCCAGAAACCGTAACCCAGACACCATAACCCTGACATTGTGACCTAGACACCATGAACCAAACACTGGGAACCAGATACCATAAACACTTTAAGATATCATGAATTCTTTAACACCGATTGCTTTCTACCTTCACCAATACATCGTTCAATGTTTGGAAAAGGACGACACATTGTGATCCTAACACCACATATGTGCTACTTGTTTCTAATCTCAACACAACTATATCATCATGACAATCTCTACACTCAAAGGAATATAAGAATAATCCATTCCTTGGTGATATCATTTCTAAGTGATACCGTTTCAAGCCAGACTGTGACACTATTAATTAATCTATTTTTTCATTTAAAATTTAATTTCTAATGGTTATATTTGAGTAATTTAAAGGAACTGACATAATTAATGGTTCTTCATCAACTGAATGTTTGATTTTCAAGGTGAATAATACATTAATATTATATGTTCCAATATGTAAACCCATAATTAAAAAGGAATATAAGCATGATGAAAATACGCAAAGAAATACCAAAAAAGTGCAAGTGTTTTTGAATAAGGGAACTAATGCAAGATATAATAAAAAAACTGAAAAACACATGAAGCATTCCCAACTTCAAAAGTATTAACGACTATATTTCATAGACTAAATCATCTTTATTGTTCCAACTCCAAGAATAACATGAGCTATATCTAATTTGAAACCAGAGCACCAGACTTGTGATACTCTTTTTTTCACAAGAGGACTTGATACTTTTGTCTATATCAACCAACAAGTCCAGAGCTATATAGAATAACACTTAGGGCACTTCTAACCCTTTCTCATCATCTTTTCTCTATTGTGTACTATTTTCATATTTTGAGCAGTGTGTGTGCATATTAAAAACACACATTTTCTCATTTATTAAACTAAAGGATAAAATATATCCTTCCTCTCATCACTTCTTACATCTGTTTATCCCCATATATAAGTGTGGAAGAATTCCTTGTATGACCTAGTATATTTTAACCACCAAGAATAGTGTAAGAGGTCGTGTGACCTAGATATTCTTGTGCACTATTGTTTACCTTGATCCAGGGTGTGGATCAAGTTTATTAATATAAATAGCTTCATGATAGGTGATCACTGGGAAGAATAGATTAGGTCCTAGCTTGAGACTGAACCACTTCTTGTATCCATTGTGTCTTTTAATTTATTTATTCTATGTTTCACTCTGTATTTCTTTAAACATTAGATTTTTCATTGATAATTACTCTTGGGTAGAAGATATAACTTCTTTTCCATATTATAATAGCTTCAAAAGTTGTATCAACAAATCACATTGATATTACTTAGAATTAATCAATATTCTAAGAAGTTATTTGAATAGTACAACTATTATAACTATATTACCTTAATTAACTTGGATATATTTTTTTATAGGGGGAATTATTCAAAGAACCAAAATTTTTAAAACTTTTTTTATAGAAAATCAATTCAACCGCCTCTTGAGTTATCTACTTAGACCAACATTTTATATCATAGTATTTTAGAATTATTATGACCCTATTTTTAAAACTTTTCAAATTTGGTTTTAGTTGTATTTTAAGGATATATACATTTATATTAATTCTAAATTTATATTTTTTAAAATTATTTCTTTAATATGGATAATAGACTCAAAGGTTCTTCATCAAACATACCACTATTATTTAATGGAACAAATTATACCCAATGGAAAATTTAAAAGAATATGCATTTACAATATATGGTTTTTTGAAATTTGGTCTTCAATTATAGATTATTGTAAGATTACTGATACTGATAGAATTATTTGGAGTGAGCCAAACAATTATACTTATAATAAAAATTAAAAATCAATGAATTCATTATATTTTTCATTAATATATAAGGAATTTGACAGATTGTTTTCTTGTAAAACTACCTATGAAATTTGGGATACTTTATATGTTTGACATGAAGGATCTTTTAGTGTGAAAGAAACAAGAATTAGTAATTATAATATTATTTATGATAAATTTAAAATAATGCTTGATGATCCTATTTCTGACATGTATATCAGGTTCAACACAATTGCCAACACAATGATTTCTCTAGAAAGGGATGTTACTGCCAATAAACAAATCTTGAAGATTCTACGATGCCTAAATAATAGATGGGGAGGAACCTATATCTCTATTAAATATTCATGAGACACCAGCAAATTACGTGTAAAATAACTTGTTGGGAAACTAATGATGTTTGAAGAAGAGTTGAAACTCAACAAGGAAGAGGAGGAGAAGCCAGAAGAAAATACGTTGCATTTTAGACCACCACCACTAAACACAAAGAAAAGGAGAAATTACCTGTCTCGATATAATTTTTAAGCAATGAACAATAATCCCTTAACAATGATGAGGAGATGACTTGATTAGCTAGAAGGTTTAAGAAATTTTAAAAAAGGAATTTTTTTTCAAAAAGCCTAACCTTAACGGGAGAAATAGTCAAATGGGCAGCTGGATTAATGGTAGAAAAATAAATGACATGTCAGATGAGATAATATTATGTGAATATAATAAAAAGTACATTTAATGGAAGATTTCCCCAAGATCAAATATGAAAATAAATATGAGGACAAAGATAGAAAGTATACAATGGAAATTAAAGCAAATTAGAGTGAATATGAGGACAGTTCATGTTACAAAAAATCTTTACATGATGAACATCATAACAAATCCAATATGTGTTTCATAACAAACACATTTGAGGTAACCCTGGAATCTCCTATATGAAATTTAATTTTTATGGGGAAGAGAGTGATTCTGAAATTATGTCGAAAGAAAAAAATATTTGAGTGCTGCAATATTCTTGAAGAGACATGTATTGAACTAAAAGATAAAACCAATTTATTAAAGAATAAATATGCTCTTACCTCGCCTCTAAAATTTGAAAATTTTGTAGAATGAGAGAAAAATGTTCAACTACTCAAAGAAAACAATAAATTAAAGCTATATATTGAGAAATTAAAAAAGGACATTGAATGGTTTACTAATGGTAAAGATACCATGGTGAAAATACAAGGTAAATAGATCAGACATAAATATACAATTTGTATTGGCTGTCAAACTGATAAATGAAATTTTGTAAAAACCAATTTTTTTAAATCTAAAATAGACAATTTTATTCATATTTCACCAAAAAATTATACTAGTTCAATTTATGATTTACTCTCTACTGTTTTGGGTTTATCTAGACCAAATTGAGTTTATTTATCAAATACATTAAATAATTTTTATATAAAACCTATGAGGCATATATGGATTCCTAAATCACTAATTACTTATATTACTGGATCCAAACAAATATAGGTACCAAATTCTGTTTTTATTTCGGTATTTTGTAGGAAAATGGTTTAAATAGGTCATGTAAAAGAATATAGTACATGTAAAGTGGGGGTTGAAGACACATGATAGGTGAATATTTATGTTTCTATAACCTAATAATGATATATGGTGAACATTTTACCTTTGGTGATAATTCTAAAGTAAAAATAATTATCCTTTTCCAAATCGTTAACTCTAACTGAGTTTTAATTTCCCAAGTAATTTTTGTTAAAAGATGGAAATATAATCTTATTAGTATTTCAAAAATATGTGATGAGGGATTCATGTTAAATTTGAAGATTATTCTTTAAATTTTTTTTAATTCTAAAAATGAATTAGTAATTTCTACATTATGAAATGAAAATTTATATTCTGTTACCTTAGAGGCTTTAGTTTCTCAAAATTCATCATGTTAAGAGTATTTTGAAAAGAGTCTTGGATTTGGCATATAAGACCAGTACAATGTAATATTCACTCTCTTATAATGATAATTAGAAAATATTTAGTCAATGATCTACTCAAACTAGAGTTTCCAAATGATAAAGTGTGTACTCCCCGTTAAAAGGGGAAAAAAGAAATTTCCTTCAAACCAACAAATGAAGTGTCAAATTCTCAACCTCTTGACTAGGATCACATGGATTTTTCTAGGACCATTTAGAGTTTCTAGCTTAAATTGGATGAACTATGTTAATGTTCTTGAATACGAATTTTCTATGTATACATGGACCATCTTTTTGGATAACTACAGTGAAGCATGCTCTCATTTCACCAAATATGCTAAAACTATAGAAAACCTTAGTGGAATTAGAATTACATATCTAAGATGTGATCATGGCCGTGAGTTTGAAAGTCAATATTTTTAATCCATTTTCCCATAAAATGGCTATAATCATTATTTCTCTTCCCCTAAAACACCACAACAAAATAGAGCTATAGAAAGAAGAAATAGGACATTGCATTAAATTCTTAGAACCATGCTTAGTGAATTTAACATACCTATTTAATTTAGGGATGAAGATGTAAATACAACATGCTATATTATCAATAGAGTATTTATTAGACATGTTTTTAAAAAAACTCAATATGAGTTATGGAACAATAGAAAATCCAAAGTAATCTACTAAAAAGGCTTTTGTTGAAAAATATATAACCTAAATTCTAAGGAAAATTTTGACAAGTTTTCATCCAAGAGTGATGATGGAATATTTATAGGATACTCAATCTCTAGTAATGTCTATAGTATGTTTAAACATATGAACTAAATGTGTGGTGGAATCTGTCCATGTCTAGTTTTATTAGAAGGATCCACATAAGCCTAAGACCTCTCTATAGAGTTTTGAGGATGATATATAAAATCGGAAAATCAATGTCAAATCCTCTAACTATCTTGTAAAGGAATCTATAAAAATATCCAGTTTCGTAAATTCTCCCGATTCAAGACATAATGAACCTGAACCTGTCGAAGAACCTAAAATAAGTTTCCCTTAATTTTTTAGATCTCTTAGAACCCTTAAAAACTATCCTTTAGATATTATTGTAGGAGATTTGGATAAAGGAACTCAAAGTAGATATTTTCTTTTTCATCCAATTGAACATCATGTTTTTTTTGTCACATCTTGAACCTAAATACATTAATGATTCTATCAATGATGAATTATGGGTGATTGCTATGAAAGAAGAACTAAATTAATTTAAAAAGCACAAAGTTTGGAATCTTATTGACATACCCAAATACATATTTACGATAGGCACTTAGTGGGTATTTATAAATATGGTTGATGAAGTGTGTAACATAGTTACAAAAAATGATAGATTATTTGCAGAAGGTTATAGTCAAGAAGAGGTAATTGAATATGAGGAGACCTTTCACCAGTAACTAGACTTGAAGCCACCAGAATCCTTCTTTCTTATGCAGCCCATCTAAATTTCAAACTATATCAAATAGATGTCAAATGTGAAATCCAAAATGGGTACATAGTTGAGGACGTCTTTGTTAAAACACCCCTAGTTTCACAAATCCTCACTTTTGAAATAATATTTTTAAATTTTCAAAATACATGTATGGTTTAAAGTGATCTCTAAGATATTGGTATGATAGATTAAGAACTTCTCTCATTTAGAATGGTTTTAAGAAAGGTATATTTTATCCTAATATATTTATGAAATTAATTTCCAATGATGTTTTAGCAGTTCAAATTTATGTAGATGATATTTTTTATTGATCTTTAAAAAACTCTTTATGCAATGGGTTTTTTAAGATGAGGAAAAATGAATTTGAAATGAGCATAATGGGTAAACTAAAATTTAATCTTGGATCTCAAATAAATCAAAAAAAAAATATTTTATTATTTTAAATCTAATAAATTATTCTAAGGATATTCTAAAACATTTTGTAATGGATATCACTAAAACTAATGATACTCCAATGATTACTACTTTAAAGTTAGATCTTGATGAAGATGGAAAATCTGTTGATCAGTCCACTTACAAAGGAACAATTGGAATATTATTCTATATAACTACTAGTTGACCTAATATTATGTTTAATGTATGTTTGTTTTCTAATTTAAAATAAAATTTTAAGGAATCTCATCAAAAAGATGTTAAAATGATTTTTAAATAACTCAAACATACACCTAATCTAGGACTATTATATCCAATAGGAAAATTATTAGAGTTAGTTAGATATTATAATGCGGATTTAGTTGGTTGTATGTTAGATTATAAAAGCACCTATAAAACATGTCACCTTTTAGGAAAGTCTCTAGTATCATGGTGTACTAATAAACAAACTATTTTACATTATCTACTTCTGAAGTAGAATACATAGTTTCTGGTAGTTTTTGTTCACAATGTTTGTGGATGAAACAGAAATTACATGATTATTGATATAAATTCAGGAATGTACCCCAAAATTTAAACAATTCCAGTGATATTAACATTTCAAGGAATCTTGTTTCACGGTCCATGACAAAACATATTGATGTAAGATAGCACTTTCAGAAGGACCACTATCAAAAATGATATATCACATTGGAATTCATTAGAACTGAATATCATCTTTCAGATATATTCACCAATCCATTAAATCCTAAACATATTGACTACATCATACATGAATTAGGAATGATAAATCTCATATAGAAATTGAAATGTTTCAAAACATAGTGTATCAAAACATGCTGTTTCAAAATGTACTATTTCAAAACATAATATTCTATAATTTACAGTTTCACAATTAATTTACTTAAAAAAACTTTCTTACTCTCACAGTTCTATAGATTACTGTCTTGAAGTTGATGTTTCATGTTTATGGTCTCACAGTTACTATCTCTCAGTTATTGTCATGCACTTTCTGTCTCAAATAATACGATCTCCCCATATGGAGACAGACCATAAAGATGAAACTGTGAGAATATGTTCTTATCTCACCGTGACAACCTATTATGGTCTCAATATAATGACACTTTTTTGTTTCACATATATTTCATTACTTGTATCATTTTTTTTTATTTTATTATATTCATCAAATGCTTTTGAAATTGTGATGCTTGAAATCCCTAAATTATAAAGACCAAATGTTTTGTAGTATATTTTTCACTTGAGCTCTCTTCTCTCAAAACCGAAACCCCTATAATTAAAACTATAAGACCACCTATAGTACTTTATCTTTCTCTCTTAAGCCCTCATTGAAATTCCGGTATAAATCATCCATCTGCATAAACTCCAGAGAAGCACAAATCAAAGAAGAAAGTGAAAATAAAACCAAATGTAGCACCCTAAGGACAACATAACCTTAATCTTGTTGATAGAATAGTAGTTATAGAAAAGGAAATCAGTCCTACGTGGTTACTAACAAGTATGTACTTGGTTTTGAATGTACTAGAAGAACATGGATGGTTGAACTAGTTCAAAAAATAGACAAGGCCAATTTTTCCCAAACTTGATGCTCAGTTTTATTAGTTTGTCTAGTTCACATTTTATATAGAAGATGGTTTTGTTTTAAAAAGCTATATTAATGGAAAAATATTTACCTTTTCCTTGAGGTTATGGGCTCCCTAACTAGGGATACCTCATAACAAAATTTTTGAGGAATACAGGAGAGGTCCTCTTCATCAATGTAATATTTTTCTATTAGATGATGTGTTGGGATATTTGACTGGGAATAAAAAAGAAAAGAAGATCAATTGATTTTGAGTTGGATGGTGAATCAAGGTTTCTACATAAGTTCAATCAGAATCTGAATATCCCAAGGAAAGGATATTTTTCCACCCTCTAGTATCACTATTTATCTTGATACATATTTTAAAATATGGACACAAGATCAATATGTGTAAGTATGTTATAATTCACAAGTGTTAAATGATGAAAACAAATTAAATGTCTACCTCCTCATTCTATTCAAGGATGATCTATGCAATTCTTTATGCTAAAGGAATGGATGGACCAAATGAATAAGTCATCAAAGACAATGAATTTTTTATCTCAAAGGTTACTATCTAAAGGATGAAAATAAGTTAGAATACATGGAAAAGACTTTGGTGGAGGATAATGAAAGGATATATGAAAAGAATAAACCAGTTGAGCTTACTTCAAGACCTAAGAACCTTTCTGATCACGGTTTGGAACCAGATTATGTTTTTGACTATCATGGTAAAGCAAAAGAAGAGGTAGTTGTTTCACCTATGGAAGAAACTGTCTTGGATAAATAATCCAGTGGTCTACATGGTGCACAAAATATAATTGACAAGGTAGTACCTATTACTAATGAAAATGTTGGTTTATAAGAAAAAACTTCTTCTAAAAAGGACTATATTGTTAGTGTAAAATAAAATGTTGTACATTGGGAGCCTCTAGAAGAATAACTTATTATTACGGAAGAGGCTTTTGTTGAGTAACCTTTAAAGGAACAAGGTGATCTTGAAACTATCTTATATCATGTATAAATAATATAACAATCCTTATAATTTTATTTAAAAGAAATGGGTGAGGCTATTGGAGGTGAAATTTTAGAAACAGATCAAGCATCAAAATCTCTTCGTCCTGTGAAAGATGCACCTATTGAGGTTGAGAATAACCCCAATTTAGAAAGTGATGAAGTTCCTAATCCTGTTGATCAAAGCAATATGGATACCTAGTCTAAGTTTACAAGAAACATCGATGTGGATAACACCTTGGAATCTTCGATTAATGGAATAGACCTTTTTACTATGTTTCAATTGAAACTGGTTTCTGCCTTAAAAGTAATCTCTACAAAAGAACCTAAGCCTATCTCAGCTCATGTTCCTGAAACTTCTCAAGAAACTTCTTCTTCTATTTATCACAATGATTTGAATGACTTTGAAGCTAATTTATTAGCTATATTTGAAAATATCATGAATACACAACCTCCTCCTATAAAAAATATTAGTGAAAGAGATGCTTATTTTTCTATTAGAGAAAATAATTTAGTATTTTACACAAAAAATTCATCATGAAATACAAGATATTAGAATTCATAACATGCAATTGAGTGATGAGGCGAAGTCTCTCTGAGTTATGGTTGAAGATAAATAAATAGTGTTACAATCAAGACAATATCTTCTTTATCATTCTATTGATGATATTTGTGTTCAGATTCCACAGAAAGTTTCCTCTTTGATTCAACCAAACAGGACATCAAAATTTGAAACAGTGACTGAGAGAAACATCTAAATATTCCATGAGAAGCGTGAGCTTTTTTTGGTCTCAAAAAATTGACTGATGAGTACAAATGATGTCTATAAATTTTTTTTATCATCTCTAGTACATCACTTTAGTTGTTACAGCCTCTAGTGGCTCAGGGATATCATCTCAATATTTTGATAGTGATCTACTTAAGAACTGCTATTAATGAGGAACTTTAATTAGTGTTAAGTGGTTTTGATAAGGAGAGTTTATCTACATTTTTCAAGAATATTAACAAAGTTTTTTATTTAGTGAGGATTCATTCAAAGATTGTAAATTTTTCTCAGGATGAAATTATAATAAATGGGGATTTCTACTTTATTATGATCATATCTTAGCGAGATATGACCAATATTCTCATATATATTGTAAAAAATCAAATAATACCTCATATCAATCAGGACATCAAGATGTAAGTCCAGTAGCCAAAATATTTCACTACTAAATTGGACAAGTTCATGGAGAACAAAGATGATTTCCAAAAAGCAATGAAGTACGTTGGAGAGATCATTACTGACTACATTAAATTGTAGAAGCCTTATCTTCATGTGAAAATAAATTCTATTGGGGCTCTTGAAGCTTCACCTTTGCATCCTATTTTAACTCTCTCCTCATCTACTGCCTTTTCTTCTGACTTGATTTCTCTATCTCAGGCTCAGAGACAGATCAGAACTGTTATACATGACCAATAATTGCTTCATTTTCCCCCAAACCTACTTTGGCATCATCTGTTTTTTATGGTCTCCCTCTTCCTTCTCTAACAGTTGGCTAAATCCCTTCTTCAACCAATACTTAAGCTCATGTGGCTCTTTCTAATTATACTTCCGTGTGAAAATAGAAGACGTGTAGTGCTGTAGGAATGTGAAAATTGTATCTCGATAGGGATGTTTTTTACTTTTTCCTACTGTTTGTAACAACACATATTTTCCCATCTAATGAAATGTGAACTATTGTTTTCTATTCAATTATTTAATTTTATTCTTGATATTTCATGTACTATTTTTGATAATCCCAAAAGGAGGAGAACATTACAGCCTAAAAAAATCTAAGGGAGAGAAATCACACTAAGCACAAAAATTTAATTCATATGATTTGTGGTCATAAAAAAGTGTGATATTTTTGGACACCTTATTTTTTAATAATTTTTAAATGATCAGAAATCATGTTAATACTATTAATCAATCTCAAATAATATATATAGAAGGTTTGTTTTCCTATGACCTAAAAAAGTTTCAAAAGATCCTCATTCCTATAAATCATGTTTTTATTATTGTAAACTATATTTAATTTTATTCTATAATGATTTATTATATTAATGATTAATTATAATTCATTATGTGAAATTTTTTTCCTAAGACTATTTATAGATATTTGGGTAAGTCTGAGAAACCATGAGTCTGCCACCGGTTTTGTTTTTCTGGGAAAAGACACAGAAACTGTGACCCAGACACCATAACCTGGAAACTATATTCCAGAAAATGTGACCTAGACACCGTGACACAGACACCATAACTTGCTTCAGATCTCATGATGTTTGTAACACTGGTTCCATTCTACCATCACCAATACACCCACCAATGTTTGGAAAAGTAACAGACACCATGATCCTAACATTGAAACTGTGCTACCGGTTCCAGATCTTAATGCAACTGTATCATCCTGACTATCTCACTACTCAATGGAAAAGAAGAAGACACAATTTTTTGGTGACACCATTTCCAAGTGACACCATTTCAATCCAGGATTTGACATCGTTATTTAAGCTATGTTTTCATTTTCAATTTAATTTCTTATGATCATATTTGAGTCATTTAAAGGAACTGAGATAATGAATCTTTCTTTATAGAGATATCACCTGACAGTATGGGGTACGAGTTTCATAATACATGAATAATGTTGGTTTCAATGTGTTCACTGAAAATTATAGAAGAAGATAAGATTCACTGCAAATACACATGGAAATACCGAAGAAGTGCGACTGTTTTTGAAAAAGGGAACTGATTCACGAAACAAGAAACAACTGAAGAACACACGAGGCACTCTCGACTTCAAAAAGTTGCACTACCATAGATTAGAGACAAAATAATCTTCATAGTACCAACTCCATGAACAACGAGGGATAGATCTAACTGGAAACTAGAGAACCTTAATTGCGATACTATGTTTTTTAAAAAAGGACACGATACTTGCATATTTTTAACCCTACAAGTCCAAAGCTTCATCAAATAACACTAAGAGCACTTCTAACCCTTTATCATCATCTTTACTCTATTGTGGACTTTTTTTTAGCTTTCGAGAAGTTTGTGTGTGTTTCTGTATTAAGAAAACACACTATATCTTATATTAATCTAAAGGATAAAAGATATCATTCATCTTATCACTTCTTACATCTGTTTACTCCCACAGATATGTGTGGAAGAGGTCTTTCCATGAACTGGTATTTTATACCTATGAAGAACAATGGAATATATCGTGTGATGTGGAGAATCTTGCGCACTGTTGTTTACCCTGACCCTGGGTGTGGATCATGTTTATTAATATAAACTTCTTTATGGTAGGTGATTACCAAGATGAGTGTATTAGGTCTCATCTTGAGACCAAACAAATTTTTTTATCCTCTATGTCTTTTAATTTTGATTTTCTATTCTCTACTGTATGTTTCATAAAAAAACTTGATTTTACTTTGATAGTTAGTCTTGGATAGAATTTATAACTTCCTTTTCTTATTATAATAGCTTAAAATGTTTTATCAATAACTGAAATTGATATTATTTAGAATTAATCAATCTTTTCAGAAGTTATTTGAATATTCAAACTATTATAATTGTATTGCCTTTATTAACTGGTATGTATTCATTTTAATAGAAGGATGTTTTCAAAGAACAAATTGTGTAACATAATTTTTTATAATTAGTCAATTAATTTACCTCTTGTGTAATCTACTCCAACCAATAAAAGGAATACTCAAGGGCTTCATGAAGGAATGTTCTTAAATACTTACCTGGATTTTAAAAAATAAGCTGATGTATGAACATTAATTTGAACAAACAATAGATATATTGCTTTAGTTTATATAAAAAAATCCAATATTATATTACTGTTCTATGAAACATAAGCTTCCAAAAAGTTGATTACCTGAATCATGCACCAGAAGTTGTGAAAACAAGAATGGAAACTTATGAATTATATATTTAATGCACAAATAATCAATGAAGAAGAACACATTCATTGGTTCATAAAACACAACTAATTTACTGAAAATATACACTTTTAGATTGTGATCTATATTCCTAAAAAATAATTGAAATCAAACACAATATATTAGTGAGAAAATATAAATGATTCATAAAGGAATAAATTGAACTTGGGGTATAAAAGAATACATTCATGGTAACCATTAAAATCTTTTCATGATGTGAAAATAATATAAATGCATAAAATAACAAATAAAAGTCATATATTTCATTTTTATAGTAAAGTATATAATACTAAATTGGATATAATTAAAAAAAATTATATTGTGTATTGAATATTGAGAATCTAACCCTTCAATTTAATATCACATTATGTTTATCGAAGAAAAAAATCATATGAAGTAATTGTGAAAATTCTTCGTTGAGATTTCTGTATTTTGATAAAAAAAAGGATATTTTCAAATCTAGAAAGACCAAAAAAAATAAAGAGTAGGATATTATTTTTATGGTGTGAATAAAATAATTTTACTCATTGGACTATTGAGGTGAATGTAAAAAATTGACTACAATGGCCAGAAGGCCTTCATTTTGTATTGATTTTGGATAATAAACATTTCAAGGGGTGAGGTGGAAGCCTTACATGACCTGTAGGTGTAAGTATTACATGGCCCATAGGCCTTAGAGGAATTCAATTCGCCTAGGCTTCAAACAATACATAAAACTTAGACTAACATCTTGTAACTGCTCTTAAC
The DNA here is from genome assembly GCA_963277665.1 of Viscum album. Classification (NCBI taxonomy): domain Eukaryota; kingdom Viridiplantae; phylum Streptophyta; class Magnoliopsida; order Santalales; family Viscaceae; genus Viscum; species Viscum album. Next base: position 61,437,574 of record OY728154.1, on the reverse strand, counting down.
TAGCACCTTCATCGTGAAATCAGCTCTTCACCATCACATTGTTGTTCATCTAGGATTCCCCGTGCATGCATAGGATTGTCCTGATGGTTGGATCCATACCATCTCATTCTGGAAATCTGTTTAGATTCTTATATGGTGAAAGGTCCTTGATAATCCTTCTTATGAAGCTTGTACCTTGTATTTTTTCTAGTTTGCATCAGCACCTATGGTGGCCTGAAGGCCTTGAGGTGGCTCGAGGGCCTTAAAGGACTTGGGTACTAAATCGGTGGCCCGAAGGCCAAAATATGAGAGTATTGCCTGCTTCTATAGTTCCAAATAGTGTATGCTACAGATCCCGCTACCGTGTAGGGTCTCTCACTTAGATAAGGATTTAATTCTATCCAAACCACTATAATTAGTGTATTATTAAAGTATAGGATTCATGTAAATGTCAACATTATAAATATAAAAGAATAATTATTCTTATTGAGTATCAAACCTTATATAAACTTCATGTGTTATTGTTTGATACTTTCATATACTTTCAAGATATAGGAATAATATAAAAGGTGAATAATTGCCTTAACATGTCTACGATGTAAATAGGATAAAATTTTTAATTGGTTAAAAAGTTCCTAACATTGATGAACCAACATTTCAGTGTTGAGTATATTCCATTGTGGTCATCTCATTTGGTTTCTGATCCATGGTTCACCTCAATTGGATTCTACACATTACAACTATTATCTTTTGAATATTTGTGTTTATTTCTAATTTTTACAATGAAGTGTAGTTTTGGTGATTAGTTAATAATTAATAATAAGAATTCTATTTCTATGTTTTCTAGGAAAAAATTAGAATGAAAGATAAAATAATTTTGAAGAATAAGTCCCTATAATTTAAATAATAGGAAGCATAAGTTTCTCTATTCCATTTTATGATAAAGATATACCATGTTTGGAAGGTAAAGATTAGGTGGCCCTAGTTTCCAACAAGGGGAATGAAAACATTACTACCAGAATTTATCAAGATTTATGTTCCAATTCATATATGAACTATTCTGAATAAAAGGATCCTATAAAATGTGGTAATGATGATCAGTCTATAACTTATCAATATATTTATCAGTTGACATATTACAATATATTATTCGTTAAATTCCATCAAAAATAGTCTCACTTGTTTGTGGATTCATTTAATGTATGTAGGGATAAATCATCTAGCTGGATGAAATAGAAGGTAACATTGATAGGGATTAAAAATTAAAAATTATAAAATGATTAAAGCTCTCAAGATATTTTGTATCATTTGAATAAGAAAATAGAGAGCATGAAATAAGTTCCTCAAAAAGAATAAAAAATTCTTACGATAAATATATAGTCAAGATGATTCATTACAAAAATATCCATGCTCTTGAACAGAAATTTGAATAAATAATTTATTTTAATTATTTATAATAGAATGAAAAATATGAAAAGATAACAAAAATTGACTCATTATTACAATAATATACTAAACTATATAAAGAGGAAGCCAAAAGAATAAATAATTTTTGTGAAGAGAATATTATAATGATTTAATATTTGAAGAACATTAAAAATATGTAATGTCTATAATTATAAGTTCAATTTTCCATTCTTGAGAAGTCACATATTGAGTCTTCTCAAAAAAATAGAGAGTTTCTACTACTATACAATTATCAATGGAGGATTCTAAATCTAAAAGCTTCAAATATATGAAATAAGATCCTAATTTCACTGAGTGATGTATATTATGAATCTTTAAATAAAGTGGTACAATCTATACAAAATTTTAATAATGTTTCTAAACATTGATAGATGAAAATTGAATGTTTGAAAACAAAATTTACTCAAGTATGTAAGAATAAAGAAGATAAGAAATATAAAATCATGAATAAGGTGTATATAAAAAACAGTGTGGAAGCCATTTCCATATGAAGTGGCCAAAAATTTATGATGAAATCTCAATAACAACCAATAATAGAAATTATAAAATCACGTTTTGTGGTTCATGTTTTGTACTATAACATATTCGATCATTGTGAATTATATTTTTTTGGAAAGTCCATTGAATTAAAATGCACAACATGAGACCATTTCAGGGGATAGAAATTCCATGATGACGAACCAATATCTACATGTTATGGAAAATAGGAAAACTACCAAGAGATTTGTAATGTTTGAAAATGTCTATGATGTATGCTATAATGGTCACAACGATGGTACATGACTGTCATAAAATGTGTCAAATTTTCATAGGACAAAAACACCACATCATGTTGTTAAGAATGAATAAGAACACTTTTAGAGTAAGAAGAAAAATGTTCTAAAACAATTATCCAATGAATATTTCATATATGAAATATTATAAGTCATTTGATTCTAAATCCATGAAGTTAAAAAAAATGGAATCCAATGGCACTGAAAAGATATATCACAATCCTAATAATCCATGTTGAAAATACATACCTATTTTAAAATTTCAGAATCATATTTTAATTTTTTTTCTATAATATTTAGAGGTAATGATGATAATTGAATAAGAATATTCCAATTCTATGTGAAACATGGCTGTAAATACTCCAATTAATTATTTTAAAAACAATCCATCATCATAAAATGTATTTAAAACAATGAATGTTTCACCAGGAGATATAAATTCTCTAAAATACCCTGATAAAAAAAGATTAATATATAAATAAATTGAAGAAGTGTTAAGAACCACAAAAACTCAATCATAATTAATGATTAGATTTGTAGGTGTGAAGAGTGAAGGAAATGTAGAAACATGGATGAGAAATATATTAAAACCATTTTTTCACGTTTATAAGGAAAGGAGGATCCACCTTATTCCCGTAATATTTGTGTATTTTATTTATATTTATAATGTTGTGAATCTATGGTGGTGGAATTTCTTTGGGGAAACCTAAAAAGTAGTGAATGCAGTTAATTCAGGATTGAAAAGTTAAATAATTCCTTATATTTGAATGATTCCCCAGTTGATATTAAAATAAAAATACGATAAAACATTATTTTTGATGATGTTGATGAATGTGAAATCATATCCTAGAAAAAATGATAAATAAAATACCATCTTGTTTTGACCTTATATGTGATATTCTAAAGAACAAATATTAAAAGTGACCAATCTTGTTAATGTTGTGGAAGTTGAAAAATCTCGATAGTCATAAGTTGAATATCAAACTTATTGTATTCTATATATTATAACATCATAAAATCCTTTTTTAAATAGATTCACGTTTATTATGATGATGATGAGTGTTTCTTTTGATTGAAATAATGATGAATAACGATAAGTAAGATTCCAAAATTAATATTTCAGTATGTATCAAATCTAATTATTCATCAATGTTCACAAAGATCATGTTAATAAAAAAGGTATTTTTTTCATAATATTCAAAACATTGTTATCAAAAATAATATAATTAATAAAAATGGGGATTAATTTAATAATTAAATTAGATAATAAATGTGTAAGTAAGAAAATGTTTCAGGGACACTTATTCAAATTATTTTTCTTGAAGGTTTTTATTTGTTTCTTAAAGTGTCTATAAAAGTTTTTGGTTGACTATTCTCAAAAAGTTTCATATATCATTTATGTATCTTCATCCTAGAATAAAATTGGACAATCATTGAAGACAAGAACATGAGTTATCATTTCATTAGATATCATGAAAAATTAGTAAATGAAATATTTGTTTTCTATGTCAAATTATTTTTGTTTTCTACACAGAGATTGAATAATGTAGACATAGAGTTAAATAATGGATTTTGAATTTCTTATGTATGGATGGATGAAATTTTCCATGAAATTTTTAATTCTTGTCAATAAGGGAGAGATTGAGAGTTAAACAAATTTTAGATATTTAATGGGGATAAATTTGTTGGAGTAGGTTCTATATAGCCAACTTCTTTGTATATTATGATAAACATGTATTCATTGCTTAAAATATTAATAAACTACTTTTCAAAATGAGAATGTTCTTTAGTGTCACATAGTATCTGATAATGTCCTAAGAGTAGTTGTCATACTAAAAGGGAATAACATTTCCCCACTATAATGAGAACTTGGAAGTGATACAAAACTATTCTTGAATATATGATCCATAGCTCTATAATATAATTTGAGGGACACAAATCAAACTGGCTATCATGGGTAAAGACTCATATGAATATGAGGCACCTTCTCATGGTGTACGCTCTTGGTAATATCTAGTACTTTATTATAATAATGAGGCATGCTTAAAGAAAATACACATTTCTATGTGTCATTAGATTTTCCTATATGGGGATGTGTGTGTTTTTAATTATACATTAATATTATTATTAATGATTATTATGAGGCATTCAATTATATTTATTGATGAAAACTTTGAGAAGAGATGTTCGTTGTGAGGTATGATATATTGGGTGTATCGTGATTAATATTGCATTAATGAAAAATGTGAGAAAATATTTATCCTTTCTATTATTTAATGGAATTTAACATATTGGTCGCTTTTATGGAAATGATATATCCTAAATAAATTCGTGGTCATGGTGATCAATTGGCACATCCTATTTATAGAAAGACAAAGAAAGGGATAATGAGAAAATCGGTTGATGGAACTAGCATGGAACCAACTCTAGATGAGATGTTAGGATAAATGTATTATATTACATATCAAGAATTTGTATGAGGGGAAATGCAATTGTGGAATTAACTTCCTTCTCAATGGGTACCTTGGACTATTATTATAACTAACATTGTTATTTATGCTTATTTTTCTAATGCCACTGAGAAAGAGGCCCAACAGGTCACACACTATGTGTATCTAAAATCTCAGTAAAATAAAATATAATTATCTAATATTTAAAAGGTTGAATAAATATTATCCTCCTAAATTGTTTAATAATAATTCATATATATATATATATTTGACTGCATATATATATTTATTTTATATTTATAAAATTTATTATTCATTTATTTTTTGGGGAATAATTTAGTTATAATAATTTAATAAATAAATATACATTATTGAGGGACCAAAAATATTATGGGGGAATGTAGATTGATTTTAATGGTCCATTGACAAATAATAATATTGAATATTATTTCATTAAATAATATTTAACTATAATTTTAATTTTAAGCATGTGTCAAGAAATAATAATAATATTATTATAATTTTCACATGTGAATTTGTTATGATTAAATAATTAATTAATTTATGTTGTGCATATTATTTTATTTTAACCCCAGCAATATAAATACCGACTTATGTTTTTTTTTCAATATAGAAAACTCATTTTTGTGTATCAAGTACAATAATCTAAGGGAATCCTCTCCTGCCTAGAGAGCACGCTTCCTCTAAGAACACTCCCAAAAACGGTGAGCAATCCTCCTCCACTAGATCAAGTATAATGATTTAGAAGTAGTTCCCAAGGAGATCAATGGAAGTCAATGAATGCATAGGGATCATCCATGCTAGTACCCAGATACTCATTCGATGATGTCTAGAGATTTATAGAACACATGTGGAACACTTTTAGAGGAAATGTACAATTGGGTTTTAAAACACAATGATGGTGCACTATCAATCTTTCATAGATTCATAAAATAAGAAATAATTTCTTAGAGAAATTCATTATATAATTAAATTATGTATAAATATTACATGTTGATATCTTCTTTCTCCGTTACTAAGAAATTATTTTTTCTATATTTAATCAATTTAATTCTATGGATAATGACATTCATCATAGTATAGATCTCTAATTGATCATTGACTATGGAAAAAATTAATGTTGGGAAACACCCATCACATGATTTTGCTACGTACGAAACCTATATGATTCACATTTTAAAATATTGATTTTTAAATAAAATTTTACATATTACTAATAAATACATAGGGGATATTAGAGAGAACATTTTTTTGAGTTATATTTTTTTCATCAATTTTTTATAATAGTAAATGAAATATAAATATTTCATTAATTTAAATAGTTGAAAAAACTAAAAAATGATGTTTTTGAATTATCCCAGATATCCAATATTGATGACACAATAAATGTTTATTTGATAAATTGATGAATAAGAAAGTACTCATGTATTATTATCTTAAGGAAGTTCTTTTGAAGAGTTTATGCTTATACCTCTTAGTATTGTTAAACTATTATTAAGATCAAAATAATAACTTCATTATGCGATTTTAATTGACTCATTTTTTTATCAATAAAGAATAAGAGAACAATTAATACTATATTATGATTAAAGAGTTATTTGATTTTTTATTCCAAATAATTATGATTAATAAGAACTAATGAAGACCTGGAAAATTTGTAGTTTTCATACAAAATATGTTGAAGAAGAATTTGAAAAGGCCTTTAAAAATAGAATGGTGTGTCAATAAATACATATTTATCCTTGATAATTCATGAAGAGGAATTTTAATGATATGGATTGTAATTTTTGTCTATAGTCATTATATGATTGAATATTATTGTATATATTTTTCCATGTGTGAATTGAAAAAATATTTGCTAGTCAATTCAACTAAGGAGAAAGCTCATCAACAACATTATTGTAGGTGACATCAATAAAACAGGAGAGCCATATCCCAGAGCTAGAATGGTGTAAATTGGGTATCGTGTGCCTACATAGGTAGTATGATGCACATATAGCATGTGAAGGGTGCACTTGGTCAAAAACAGGAAGGGAAAGTGGGTCATCCCGCCCCATATTAGTATGTAAATGTGTGTTAATGTACTGACCACGATACCATGGATTGAGCCAGTGAAGACATGTAGAAATATAAATGAAAATCATAATTTTTTTTGGTACAAGGTAAGAATCACCAAAGTTTATACTTATACAAGGTTATAGATATGACACATATTATTCGATAGCATTAACCTAGGTTGTCCAAATCACATAGTCGGTTGTCTTCAACCTCCTTCAATACTGTCTTGATGATTTTACTTCTATTCATTGGAAACAATTCATGCCATGTCATCCACTAACCAAATTTACCTAGATCTTATAATACTCAAAAAAATGATATGGATAAAAATACATGTATATTTTGGGCTTCTTGTAATAATATATTTAAAGAAGTAGACACTAGTGAATGTAAAAAAATGGAGGTTTTCCAGTGTCTAATATGCATAGTTAAATTTAGATCTATTAATGTGAATAAATTTATCATCAAATGAATGTGAGAATATCTCCATAAATAGAGTATAAAAAAGGATGTTACAAAAAGTTTTTGGACGTCACGTAACCCATGTTTGATAAAAAAAATTGATCTTCTTGAATTCATATATAGTGATTGACAAGTAATATTTTTAAATATTTTAAAGTGATTAATATAAAAATAAATGGTGTTGGAACTCACTTATAAAAGGAAATCATCCAAAACTTAGAGATTGTGATGCCACTGATGTATTTATTTAATATATCGTGTTTCATAAAAATAGAGCATTATTTGAGATCTTATTACAAAAGGAAGTAACTTCGACGATCATCTTAGTTATGCAAAGAGATAAGTTCCACACTCATATATATCATGAAGGTGTTCCAGGATATATTTATTGAGTTACTCAATCCCACTATACTACATAAAGAAATTGTGACTAGTGTTCTGTGATCCTTATTGGTTCAATGAGAAAAAGTAATGGACCCCTACATGTTAAAATAAATCTTAAGGGTATCACATATGAAATATCCACAAGGCATACATATATTTAATTTAATTATAACTATGTACTTTCTTTTGGGTAGATAATTGAGAAATTTAGTTAGTGTATATACAGAAATCTACTATTATATCGACGTTCTATGAAAAATAAGAGTTCATGTAGTTGAAGAGATAAACCATGAACTTATTATTATTCGAAATATTAGGATAATCTTCGAAGAATATCTTGATTATTTAAATAATGAAAGAAAAAGCACACATATAATGGTTTATGAATCAAAACCACAATTTTAAAAAAATATAGTCACATTTTTGGACTATATAGATAAAACGATATTAGAAAAGTAACTCAATATATTTGTAAGTAAAAACAAATGGGTTCAAGAAGGATGAAATGAAACATTTTTCATAAATTAATCACCTTAAAATAACTATAAAAATATTTTCATGAAGTGAGGATAAGATATATGAAAAAAATTTAGATTAAAGTATGATATTTTGGGTTTTGAATCAATCATTGAAGGATCAATTTGATGAAATTAAAATTTCTTATCTTCTATACACAATATTGAGAATCTAACACTGCAATTAAATATCTCATTTTTTCTATCTAAGATCAAAAGAGTAAGATATTTTAATAATATATATATAATATTTTATTTTTTTCGATAATCACAAAATATATTTTGGAATCTTGTAACAAAAGAAGAAAAATAAGGAATAGAATATTAGTTTTCTAATAGGAAAAGAACAAAGAGAGTTACTTTCCCACTATTGTGCATGTAATAAGTGAAGAAAAAGGAAGATATTAACAAACTAGCACTACAAATCCATTATAATTCTCAATAGGTTAAAGGATTTCATGGTCATTTAATATAACTTGATAAGTTAGTAAAGAATATATTCAGAGGCAGCATAAAGAATCAAAAAAAGTGTTATAATATAAATGAGGTTTTTTCCTATCTAGTGAAGAGGGTTTTCAGCCACCCCTATTAATTTGTCGACTTACAAGTGTTAAGTTATTCCTTTAATCAAACCCACTATAATTGGTGTCTCATTATAGTGAAAAATCCATGTACTCATCATAACCATATGTGGAAGGGAATATATTGCCTTATTGTGTTGTGATCCTTGTAAAAAAAATGAGTTCTATTCTGTATTGATTTTATATACATTCATTTGATAAGAAAAAACTAGATTTGAGAATTAGTATCCTATCTAGTCTAAGAGGTAAAATGGATGAGATTCCTAATTGGTGTAATGGTTCCTGACATTGATTCACCCCTATAAAGGTTGAGTATATCCAAAAGTGGTCCTCTCAGCACATTCTCTAAAAGGTGACCATGTTGTGGGAGTAACCACCCAATATCATGGCATCAAGTTGTCACAACATGACCATTGGGTTTCATACTATAAAATTTTTACCCTAAGTCCCACATCTATAATTTTATTTGGAATTTTCATGAATATAAGTCTTTTTTATTCATGTTCTCATCAGAATGGTCTTTTCAATGAATGGGTGGGACTCCCTAGAAAATCTTCTATGAGGTTTATATTAAAAAATAAGATAATACTGTTGATGGAATGACTACTCCTAGGGTCCAATAAGATGCATACAAGAATGAGGAAGCCTTGGTTATTTAGGTAAAGTAATGAAGGGGCATTTCTGTTCCCAATTGAATGAAACATGTTCCCTAAATGGTTACCATGACATGGGATTTACTACCTTGATACTTGGAAGTAGGGTGTTGTAGTGTGACCATTGGGTTTAATTCCATGAAACGTTTCCTAGAGTAAACAATCCGAGCTTCTAGTGGGTTTTTCAAAAATACAACCCCCTTTTATCCCCTCCCCAACAAAATGCCTTTTATAATATTGAGCAGGACTCCCAGAGAAAAAATTTCTTGATGGTGGGATTCCCATATTGAACTGTACTATTGATGGAAGGATTGCTACAAGGGTCATAGAAATAGTGGAAGATATAAATACATGACTGGGAAAAAATCAAAATATTTATCCCATAATCAATATAATTGATGAATTGTTGCATTTGGAGACAACTCAAAAACAAAAGTTTATTGTTTTTGGGAAGTTTACATTATTAATCATGTAATTATTTCTAATATCTTATATGATGAATGTTTAAAACAAAAACTTCTTTTTATTTCATAACTATGTGATGATGAAATGATTATAAAATTTTAAAATGGTAAGTGACTTATTTTAAAAAATGGTGAAATTTTATTTTTTTCCATTATAAGAAAAGCATTTATTATATTAATTTTACTATGATAACAAGTTGAAAGATTAACTGTATTAATATTGTATAGATATATGATGTGTTATGGAATATGAGTCTTAGACATGAAAAATTCATATTACTAAAAAAATATGTCAATACAAGATATTATATTGTATTTGCCCTAAATTAATGCATAGAAATATTATTTCTGTGATTCCTACATGAAAGTAAATAGTTGAATTTTTTTCTAAATTATTATAGTTATAATAAATATAAGATCACCTAAACTTTTTTATTTGGATTTATTTGGACCTATAAAAAATAAAATTTATATTAAAAAATATATTTATTATTAATTGTTGATAATTTTAGTATATATGCATTGATTTATATTATATATCAAAAAATTGAAACCTTATAAAAATTTAATGTTTTACATAAACAAGCTCAAAATAAAATAATTCATTTAAGGTTATCTATTAGAAGTGATAGAGGTAGATGATTCTTAAATCTACATTTGGAATTTTTTTAATAAAAGTGTTTTTTTCATAAATTTTTGACACCTAGATATCATTAAAAAATATAGAGGTATATAAAGAAAAAATAGAACCATTCTAGAAATTTATTAATTCAATGTTAAATTAATTTATTCTACATAAATACTTTAATGTTGAAGATGAAAATGGTGTTTTTCATTTATAAAGTTTGCTTATTATTATACTATACATATGATAAATCCTTATAAATCATGGAAAATAAATAAAAATAAGTTCATATACTTTAGATTTTTTGGTTTGAATGTTTTTTTAAAATAATAATGATTATATATATAAATTTATTCTAAATTGGATGAAGAAATATTTTTTTGATTTTGAAATATTATTTAAAATTATCGATATTAAAATAAAATAATAATTTTTTAGGAATATATTATTTTTAAATTTGATGAGAATGAATAAAATAATAATAATTTAGACATAAAACATATTAAAAATGATTTCAAAGAAGTCTAATTTTTAAGATGTAAATCAAATTGTTACTGATAATTTTACTGAATAAGATCTCCTTAATAATGGAAATCAGATAATGCATAATGAAAATCCATTTAATGTAATAACTCGATATGTTAATTCTAATGTATAGACCCAAAATTCCTTATATATATTTTTGATAACTCATATTTTATTTCAGATTTCATACCCAATTGTTATTAAAACCCATCATAATATTCTAAAAATATTTTATATATTGAATAATGACCAAATAATTTTTTTAGAAATTATTTTTGTAATTTAATTAAACAACCAAAAAATTCATATATTATTGTAAATAAATGAAATTTCATAAATAAAGTTGTTGATTCAAGAAATATTATATGTAATAAAGCATGGTTAATAAAAAAAGTAATTTTCGAAAGAAGAAGTAATTGATTATGATAAGATTTTAGAATTAGTTATTGGCTATGTAATATTGTAATTTCATTATATTAAGCTACGATTCAAGGATCTAAATGTTATTAAGTGAATTTAAAAAGTTTATTTCAAAATTGATTGATTTCTGAAGAAGTTTATGTTAAAACTCCCTCACTTTAAATGAAACAAAATTCATAGTCATGGATTTTAAATTTAAATTGATCTATATGGAATTAAGAATGTACCTCAAGCATAGTATGAAATTATGTTTCATTTTTTTGGAAAATGGCCTTGTAATAAGAAACAATTACCTTAATTTATTGATTAAGAAATGTTCAAAACAATTTGTTTTTGTATTTTAATGTATATTTATAATATTATATTTTGATCTTCAAATGAATAGTTTTGTAATTAATTTTTTATTTAATTTATTGAGAATTTGATATGTGTCTTTAGGATAATTGAAATTATTTTTAGAAGCCATGTTTTTCAACGAAATGATGGAAGGTTTTTAAGTTGGTATAAGTGTGATAATGAATTAGTTAAGATATTTGGACTCAATTATTGAAAATTTTTATTAACCCATATGGGAATTAGTTAAAATTATGTGATATTATTAGTAAAAAAGTAGATAATAAAATTACATCATTATGATAGGAAATATTCTTTATCAAATTACTAGTAGGCAAGATTTAATGTTTAATGTCTATATGTGTGCAATGTATTCAGGTAGTAATAAGATAATTTAGTTAAAATATATTAAAATAATTATTATATATCATAATGTAATTATTATTCTTGTTTTATTTTATCCTATAAAAACATATAATGATCTAATTCGCTATTCTAAATTTTATTTTGGTAGTTGCAGAATTTATTGAAAAAGTAGTCATGATATGTTACATATTTTAAGAAAGAGTTTAATTATTTGGATTTCTATGAAATAGATAAAAATTAATTTATCTACATCTAAAGTTAATTAAATTACCTATTCTAGCATCTGGGATAAATCTGAACAAATTATACAATCTTTATTTGATTTTGATGTTTATTTTGATAAATTAACTTTTTTATGATAATTTATCTTATATTTCAAATTTAAAGAAATTTTTATACTATTATACGAATAATAAATATTATATTAGTAAAATATCATTTAATTAAAGATCATGTATATAAATATTATATTAGTTAAGAATATATTTCGACAAATGATCAATTAGAAGATAAATTTAATAAAACAATAGATTGAGTGAAATTTTATACGATTTCTTTTTCACATGGAAGGATGTAATATTCCAATCTAACGAAGTAATATTAATTAATTTACTACTTTTTATTACATTTAATAATTTTCGTGGCACATTGGTAGATATGTTTTTTACTTTATAAGAGTTATTTTTGAGATAATGGACATAAGCTATTATATTTTTTTATAAAATAATTACTTCAAACCAGTCAAGTAACTATTATTATTTTATTCTATCATTATTTTCCGTGTTACATAAACTATTTATGTGTCTCAAAAGTTTACTTGTATTAATTATACATGTATTAGGGTTTTATGCATTTGTGACTGATGTTGACTGTTGATAGTAGGAGGAATTTTATTATTACTTACACGTAATTCATTTTACTTTAATCATGAGTATGTATTTATTGTTTAATTATTTCATAAATTATTTTATTTAATTTATAAAGGTAGTAATTTTATTTAAAAAATCAAAAAGGGGTGTTTTAAAATTGTCTTCCTTACCTTAAGAATAATTTTTTCAATTTAATAGGTATTTTAAACTTTTTTTTAATTTACAAAAATGGAGACATGTTTGTTTCTCATAAATAATTATTTTTTTAATTACCAAAATTTTTATTTTTTTAAGGGATATATTTTTTAGACTTAAAATTTTTCTCAATTATTCTATTTATTTTTCTAATATCAAAAATCTATGAAAAATATAATTTCACAAATAAAAACATTATTTTAGTGTTAAAGAACATACAAAATTTTATGATTATAAAAAATTTAATCTTTATAGTTATTTAATTGTTTTCTATAAATTGTATTTATATAAAAGGAGGGATCTCTGCTTCGTTGTAGAGATATTGGGTTCAAGGGTTTCGAACCCTTGTGATGATGATGTAGTCCCGAATGGTGGTTGCGACGTACGTTGTGGTGATGTCCTATTGTGACAGATACATGCTGGGTATGATGGATATTTGATAGATGCTCAAGGATTCTAGATATGGTGGTCGGATGCATGATTTGGCTATGAAGGGAGCGGTTAGGAGGGGTTATGGCTATGATGGTGGTATGCGGTCTGATAGGAGGCAGTGATGTTCTGCATTATAGTGTGGTTGGGTTTGGGTGCATGATAGGGATCTCAGACATGATTTGGCTATAGCGGCCATCGTCTGTCATGAACAACTGTGGTAGTAGTGTTTTGGGATTTTTTAGGTGTATATGTTTTTTTTTATTAAAATGGGTGTGCGTAGAAATAATTAGGGAAATGGCTCAAAGTGCCACTTCATGTGGTGCTTGATAGATTCCAGGAGCATAGTGCCACATGAAATGGCGCTGATTGTGTATAATAGACACGATCAGCGCCACTTTATGTGGCCCTAATCCCTTTGGGGTTAGCTTCTTGGCACCGCTTAAGTGGCACTGAGGCTTCAAAGTACTAATAAAATCACCCCCCCCCCCAAATTCCCATCCCCATTCACACCCCTTCCCTCCTCACTCTCTCCCTAATTCGACTCCCTCTATGTACTTTGCTGTCTCTACTCACATATCCACCTCTCCGTAAATTTTAGGTAATCCTTATTATAAATTTATTTAATGTTTTCATTTATTTAAATATTTGATTAATTCTTAGAATTAATTTATAATTATTGAATTATAATTTTAAATAGTAATAGTTTTTTTTAAAATATAGTTAAGTAATTAATTAATTATATGTAGGTAATTAATTAATTATAAGTTTGCATTTAATTAATTATATGTAGGTAATTAATTAATTTTATATAGGTAAGTAATTAATTAATTATATGAAGGTAATTAATTAATTATATGTAAGCACTTAATTAATTATCGTTAGAAACTTAATTAATTAACATTAGGCAACTAATTAAATGTGATTGGGCAGATAATTAATTATCATTAGGAATGTAATTAATTTAAAGATGGTAATTAATTAATTATAAGTATGTAATTACTTAATTATAAGTAGGTAAATAATTTATTATATGTAGGTAATTAATAAATTATAAGTATGTAGATAATTAATTATAAGTAATTAATTAACTATAAGAAATTAATTAATTATAAGAAATTATTTAATTATAAGAAACTAATTAATTATAAGAAATTAATTAATCAACGTTAAGCAATTGATGAATTATCTTTATATAATTAATTAATTATCGTTAAGCACTTAATTAATTATCATTAGGAACTTAATTTATTATTGTTAGGCACTTATTTAATTATCATTAGGGAACTAATTAAATGTGATTAGGCACTTAATTAATTATCATTAGGCAAGTAGTTAATTATAAGATGGTAATTAATTAAATATAAGTAGGTAATTCATTAATTATAAGTAGTTAATTAATTAATTATTAGTAGTTAATTAAATAATTATAAGTAGGTAATTATTTAATTATATATAATTAATTAATTATAAGAAAATCATTAATTAAAATCAATTAATAAATTATAATCAATTAATTACTTACCGTTAAGCAATTTATTAATTATTTTTAAGAAATTAATTAATTATCATTGAGTAATTAATTAATTATCTTTAACAAATTAATTAATTATCATTGAGAACTTAATTAAATATCGTTAGGCACATAATTAATTATCATTAAGAAACTAATTAAATAATGTTACGAAACTAATTAAATGTTATTAGGCACCTAATTAATTGTGATTTGACACTTAATTAACTATGATTAGACACTTAATCAACTATGATTGGGAACTTAATTATGTGTGATTAGGCACTTACTTAAATTTCATTAGGCACTTCATTAAATGTGATTAAGCACTGAATTAACTTTGATTATGAAACTAATTAACTGTTATTATTCACTTAATTAAATTTGACAATACACATAATTAAATGTGATTGGAGATTTAATTACATGTGATTATGGAATTAATTACATGTGATTATGGGATTAATTAAATGTGATTAGGGAATTAATTAAATATGATTATGGAATTAATTAAATTAAATGTGATTATGGAATTAATTAAAAGTGATTAAGGAATTAATTATTTCTAATTAGGTAATTACATAATTCTAATTAGGCAATTACTTAAATCTAATTATTGTTAAGAAATTAAATAATTATCGTTAATAAATTAATTAATTATCGTTAAACACTTAATGAATTATCGTTAGTCACATAATTAATTATCGATGGTGTTATATTAATTAGTGAAGTAGTAATATTAATGGTCAAAGTAGTTATATTAATTAGCGATGTAGTTATATTAATTTGTGAAGTAGTTATTTTAATTTTCGATGTATTTATAGGTTACTTCTAGAATATACCCTTCCATTACATTCTAGTTATGATAATGAATTCAGTTTGACATCTACCTTGACCTCAATTTGTAATTGAAGTTATGAACTTGAATTTAGAAGTTGAATATGTTTTTTTCATATTAAATGTTAGATTTTTTATGAAATGAATGCTCTCTCGAGTAAAGTATACCCGAGTTGAAGGGATTTGGGTCGGACCATATACTTTCCAGGAGGCTTGCCTTGGCTATGAAAGTGAATGGGGTTGGATATCTGTCGCTCCGGGCTTACTCATGTAGAGTTTTTCAATTTCATATAAATCTATGATTTTACATGACTTGTTCATGTACCTAATAAATATAATGCATGTGGTTATGTATGAATATGATTGACTTTTATTTTTGGGTAAGTGACACAAACTTGTGGGTTGTGTAAAGTGTTACACATCAATATGGTTTGAACAGATTGTTTTGGTGGAGGGATTAGGATTCTTACCTAAATTACTAGAAGCATGCATACATAATTTGATTCTCTAATCAGATTTAATTTCTAAATATGGTTTATTTTAGATAAAAAAGATGGTTTCCTATATTTATTGCAATGGTCAAATAGGGGAGACATAACAATGATGTAGTTATAGTATACATCCAGAAGCTATTGTGATGCTTGGAGTATATACTACTTTGGAAGTTGTGCAAAGGAAAACTCATCAAACGTTAAAACTGGCAAGGAATGAAGTGATAGAGTCCATCACATTGAAAAATATTCATTATATAGATAGAATTTCGCATGTGGAATATCCATTAAATGATAATGATTATTGGGAATATGTACTTTCATTGGTTAAGTATCTACATGAGAATCAAATGATGGAGTTGAATGTCTTTATAGATACAATAGAGTTTCCATAGACATTAGAGGTTAGACCATCTCAGTGTCATGATACTCTATTATATTCTCCTACAGATCACGAAGTTCTATCAGAATCAGTAGATGTTCCATCATTTCTCTCGGCCACAGTTTCAATGGATAGTCCTCCTCATACTTCATATGCATTGCTCGATGATTTTGAAGATGATGATAATTTTGAAGAAGAAGATAATGAAGATAAATTTGAAGAAGAATAAGAGAATGTGGAAGAATAGTCCATGCCCACTCATGTGAGGTTAAACCGACCATTGAACTATCCTACACTATTGGATTCATGGTCAACTGAAGGCATGAATCACTTTCCAGAATTTAATTGGTCAGTTATTACTCCCAGTTCAGAATTTCTAGGAAACATTGGTGGCACAAATCGAGTGTCAAATGACAGTGTTCTATATATTGGAAGATATTTTGATAGAAAATAAGAAGAGAAAAATTTGATAAAACAATATCACATTTAATGAAATTACTCATAAGTTATAGAAGAGTCAAAGAGGTCTTACTATTTGATTCATTGTGACAAATATGAATCGAACTATTAAATGCTTCTGTAATCTAGAATCGATAACACTTTTCACAGCTGCTACATAAATAGATTTACTCCCCACACCTGTGTAAACCCAAGCTTGTCACCAGAAAACTCTTTATTATATGTTGAGTTTGTTTCAACTATTATTGTTGAAATTATTAGAGCATGTCAAGACGTTCATGTGGTTCTGGTGATAGGGAGAATCAAACAACTTTCTGGGTATCAAATCTCTTACCGGAAGGAATGGAAGGCATGAAAATGGGCTATTGTGAAATTTACAGTGTTTGGGATGACTATTATCTAGTTTTACCACAACATTTAGAGCTTTTATGCCACAATAATCAAGTGTCCTATCAGTTACCTACTGCTGAATATGTTACACCAAATATTTTTCATATACAGGTAAATTCCTTTTTTTGATTTGTGTTTTTTTTAAAGCTACTCATGAAGTGATAACAATTTAATGTTTCACATTAAAAAATCATTTAAACTATAAAATGAGAATGTTATCAGACATTTGTAATGTAATATGAACAAAAAATGACAATAAAACAAAAACGGGGAAACACCAAATTTCTTCACCCCAACACCTCAACACTGGAGACAACATAACTTACACAATGCATTTATTCTTATTTCAATATATGATATATTTCACACCTTCCATGATAAACATAATATCTTACATGAAATTAATGTTTTACTATTTGTAAATTTATATGGAGTAGCCAATATTATCGACCCAGGAGATGCACGTGTCGCGTGATGTGTTGGCATGAAGACCTATCAGATGGTATGTCTATGTAATTACATTCAGTTATTTAGTACTTTTGTTATTGTTTTTTATAAACATACCATATATTAGTCTTTTCTAACAAGGTGGAGTCAGTATAAGAAGTGTTCACATACTCTGAGACATAGTGTTCACAACATCCGAAAGATATTTGATGCCATGGTGCCTGCTAATGTATTATAAAAAATACTATTAAATAGTAAAATTTGTTTTTTATAACCATTTTATGTTATTTAAATATAATATAAATATGATTATAAGTCCAATATATGACTTATTGTTTTGATTTTACATTTCACATTTCATGGACTTCATATACCGGTCATGTCTATGCATCACTTCCACTTTACTGTATAACTGGGGTTGGATATCGTGTTGTAGAGGTTCCACTTATTTAGTTCCACATCATTGAGTGGAACGAGCTAGACCAGGTCATGCACTAATTCGGTTTCATATAGCGTATCCCCATACCACCATGAAAGCCTACCGATTTACATTCGATTGTCCTTACATGCAGGAAAATGAAAAACTGGTAGAGATTTCATGCATCTTATACCGAGCTATGGGACACATGTTCTAGATTTAGTATCATTACATTTGGATATACCACAGAACGCAGTCAGTTATTTTCTCAGGGGGATTATCCAGATTAGTATCGACGTCACACCATCATTCACATTACACGTCAAGGGATTTTCATTCAACAGTTGGTTTGATAAATAAGAGTTATTATTTTTGTTTAGGTATTAATTTTAATGTTATTTCATTTGTAAGAAGACGCCATTGGTCATCTTGAACATACCACATAGCCTCAGGAGGATGCTTATATTAGGTGGGATGTAGTTTATTTGTATGTGTTGGCTCTCCTAGATCATCTCTTGTTGATACGTGATAGTTTTTTTATAAGGAGCAATAAGAATATAATAATTTATTTCCTCCAGAAGAAGCCCCCAAGGATGAAAATTTCCCTTTTATGTCTGGTGAGGATGATGCACAACCACCACCATCTCCAGCTAGATGACAGAGATAAGCACATCAGGAGGGGCAGAGGTGATGACATTGGCATCCGAGATTAGCTCCTCCAGATGCATCCACACCACAAAGAGAGGATCCGGAAAAACCGACTGATGGTATTGCACTGTAGGTAGATGCTTATATACCACAGATTTCGTCTCCTTCGATTACTATAGACTTCAATCTAGGTATGGTCACACAACTTATGGAGGCCCTCTCTCCTGACGAGTCCTTCTTCAGTGCCCCATTTCTAGCATTTATAGGAGTTTCAGAGTCATATGGATCCCCATATGATTTTGTGTCATCCTCCACACATGGTTTTCGTATGTTCTCTACATAGCATCATGGGTAAGAACTAAAAGCACTGAAAGAGGAGGAACCCACAGCTAGGAAACCAGAGCAACATAGACGTTAGACGTGGAGGGGAAGTGACATTCAGACACCTTGTTGTGGTACCAGGGGTCATCATCGTTGATGTTTCAGATGTCATGTTGTATATATAAAAAACTTATTTACTATGATAAGAAATCGATGTTTAAGAAAAATAGCAAGAAAATCATTAATATATTAAATAAAATCTAATTTAAATTAACAATTAATAATTTATGTATTTTCAATGTCTCATAATTGTACCATTATTATTCTTCATGTATGTGACTTTAGAAGAGTATAAATTATAAATTAAAATTAAAATCTAAATAAAATTTGTCACACAGACAAAACATATTATAATTTAATAAAAAATGAAAAGAAAAATAAACATATAATAAACAAAAAATAGTCTACATGGAAACATAAATATTTATAAACATCACATATATAATTATATATTTTTAAAAATATTTATAAATTTCAATTACTAATTATTAATTAAATAATTAATAATTAACCATTAATAATTAATTATTATAAAAAAGAGTAATTAATAATTATATTACTAATTAACTAATTAAATATTGTATAATTGTTAATTATATTAATAATTAACATATTATTTATTAGAAAATAAAAAATTTATAATTAATATATATATTATGAACTAACTAATTAATTATCTAATATTTTGAATATGTTTAATCCATATTTTAAGATACATTTATATTTAGTTAATATTTTATTATCTTCTAAAGAAATATTCTTGAAACATTTTTATCTTTCAAGTAGGTAGATTTGAAATCTTATTAATTATTTTTGAGAAACATTTTTACGAATTTCTTTTTATATTAAACTATTAATTTTATTTTTAATACATATTTTATGTTTCATTTATCTTTTTCATATAGTTTATATTTTACATTCTTTCAAAGTCACATACTTGAAACATTTTTAAGTTTCAAATAGGTGGATTTAAAATCTTATAAATTATTTTCGAAGAACATTTTTGACAAAAATCTTTTTATATTCAACTATTTCTTGTATGTTTAATCTATATTTTAAGTTTAATATATATTGGTCATATATTTCATATTTTAGAGGATTTCAAATTCACATACTTGAAACATTTTTATGTTACATGTCGTTGGCTTTGAATGCTTATAAATTTTTTTATCAACATTGCTTACGAAATTCTTTTTATTTTTAAGTATTCTTTATTTGTTTAATTGATGTTTTATGTTTCATTTATATTGCTCTTATATTTTATAATCTTTCAAAACCACTTACTTGAAACATTTTTATGTTTCAAGTAGGTGGATTTTAATGATTATAAATTATTTTTAGACAACATTGTTTATAAAATTATTTTTATTTTCAACTATTTATTATATGTTTAAAAATATTTCAAATTTATAAGCCTTCAAATAATACTGTTGTTATTAACAATTTATTATATGTTTAACCATATTTCAAATTTATTTATAAATAAATAATTATAAATAATAAATATAGATTAGTAATTATAGATTAAAAATTATATATATATATATATATCTGTAAAAATATATTATTATAAAAATAAAAAAAATTTAATTACAAAATAATTCAATATATAATTATACATATATATATATATATGAATATTAAATATATTTATAAATAATATATTAATATATATGTAAGAATATTTTCAAAATTAAATATTTGAAAATATATTAATATTTATATAATTATAAATTTTTATCTTTAAAGATAGGTTTATAGTTATATAATTAAAAATATTTTCTTATTTAAGTATATAAAACATCCACAAAATTAGCCATGAACACAAAAACACAAAGCACCAATTGAAGTGGTGCTTTGTTATTTTATACTTATTAATTTTTCATACTTATTAATAAGTATAATAAATAAGTATTTGTAAGTAATTAATATAATTAATAAGTATCTAGAATTAATAATTATAATTAATAAGTATAAATAATTAATAAGTGTTAATTATAAATATATAAGTATTTATTTATTAATAAATATATAAGTATTTATAAGAATTTATAATTAGAAATATATTTTTTATTTAGATATATTTATATAAATATAAATATATTAATAAATATATATTTTTAATTATATATGTACATAAATATATTTATTAATTATAAATATTTATAATATTTTATTTATAATTGTAAATATATATTTAGATAAATAGATCCTTATTTATAATTATATTTTTTAAATTATATTTATAAATACATAATCACAATTCCTTAGATTTATTTATATTTAAATATATTCATCTTATATATAGTTATTTATTATTTTAAATATATATTTATGTATTTATAAATATATTCTTAAATACAAATTTATAAATAAAAATTTATTTATTATTTATATGTAAATATAGTTATATTTATAGTTATATTATAATTATAGAATTATTATAAATATATAAAATGGGTAATTAGGTTGAAGAAAAACTATTGTGCCCCTTTAAGTGGCTCTTAACAAACCGATTTCCCCTAATATAATCAACCTAAACCCTTTAAAGGCCGCTATCTATATATCACGCAGGGTTTTTTCTGCTGGATGACATCGGTGGTAGATGGTTCATGTTGTGGGAGATGGAGCTAGGTCCAAGTTCAATTATAAGATGATTGTGGGAAGCGTGATGAGGGTTGGGGTAGTGTAGAAGATTTTTTTGGGGTGTATGGTTTCTAGAAGTAGCTAGACCTATGGATAATCAACTAGGCCTTCGGCCTATGATAAGCCTTTTTGCTAGACTCTATAGGACATTGGACCTCGGTAACATTCTCTTTGTAGTGATTTTTGTGCCATTAGGCTTATAAGACACTGTATTTTAAGGCCTATGTGTCTTTGGGTCTTCGGGTTAATGGTAAGTTTTACCTTAACCAATTCAAAAGGGGGTTTTGTATTTCATTTTTATTAATAAATGAGCCCTCCCCCAACCTTATTACTATATATATTTTGTTAATAACATGACTTTTGTTTTATGCTTTATAGATATTTATTTTTAAGAATAATGTTGACTCCAATGAATTTTCTTATTAATTATTTTTTAGATTCACCACTCTTATAATTCTGTTTTTTATATTCTATACTAATAAATATTATTTAGTATTCAGATTATATAGGTTTGTAGATTTTAGTGCTTTATAAAATTTAAAACAATATTATGAAGTATATAATTAACCTTAAGAATTTCATGTGTAACATTATAAGGTGATTTTATTCTAAAGCATTTAAAGTATGGTGAACCTTATTATGTTTTGTAACAACCTTTACTTTTTTTTAAACTACCATTGAAATTATATATTTCAACTTATGAAGACATTACTTCAACATATAAATTTTTTAGAAAACTTTATAAATATTTAAAATTAAATTATTAAGTGGATTTTAAATAAGTAAAAGTAACCTTATGCATTTCTATATTAACCAAATAAACATTTTTTTTCATCTTCGGAACATCTATTTACAACTAGAAAACATTTCTTTCTATTTAAAAACTTCCATTTTCACCACAATAAGTGTGTTATCACTTTATAAACATTTAAATAAACATAAAAATCTTAAGTTGTGATTTTTTTGTGATTTAAATTAATTATTTATCAAACAATGACTATTAGAAGGTATAATTGGAAGAATATTAGATAATAAAATATCTATGTAATTATGTTTTCTTTGACTCCATGTGATGTTTAATTCATTCACACATACAGATATATATATATATATATATACATATTCCTTGACTTTTTGTGATTTATTACATGTAGGTTAAGAATTATGCTATGATTTTAGGATGAAAACTACATTAAAGCACCAAAAAATAAATTCAAGATAATATGGGCAGTGATAGTGTCAATTTTATTCCGACCATTATTAAAAATATTTCATAAGATCACTTTTTTAAGGACACTGAATTTAGGTTTTAGATAATATTTCATATAAATTTTTTTTTCTATTAATTCTAAAAAATATGGCTTATTCATTTACATGAATGGAATAATGTCAATAACTCTAAATCCACAATCATCAATAGTTATTCCATATCATTTCATTGAATTACACCAATTTTATTTCATCATAGTGACTCGACCATGATAATAATAATCAAATATTGGTATTTTCTTAATAGCTCCATTAAAAGAAACATATTCGTATTGAGGATATGTATGTGATGTAATGTACTAATGGTCTTACAGTATAGCTAACACAACTCTATCATGTTGTGTTTTCATGCTCATTTTATGAATAGTAATATCAACATTGTGACCATTGATGATCAATAATTTATATTCCTGATCCAAATTATTAGGACAAAAAACCAAACACTAATTTTTCTTAAGAGATAACATCTACTGAAAAACATGATATATAAAATGTATATGAATATTTAAATTAATTTAATATTTATCATTTATTTTGTAAAATTAATGATTGTACTTTTTATTTCAATTATAAAGGAAACACATTTCTCTTCCACAACACTCTCGTTTTCAAAGATACAAAATAGTGAAATATTCTTATAAATTTTTTATATTTCCAAAATAACAAGTTATTAAAATTTTAATATATATATTTAAAATAATATAATATGGGATAACATATAAATGTTCAAATTACATTATGTATTCCGCAAATGAATCAATTATATAAAAGATTATAAAATGTGCCATATTCCACTATTCAAGGCTCAATGTTTGATAAATTCACATTTTTAGAGATGTGATGGGAATATGGGATAAATTTTATCATACAATTCATATTTATGTCTAATTATCATGTGGAATATTGTTCTCAAATTAACCAATTACATTTAAGAGAATTCATCACACTCTTTATCCAAATAATCATTCATAATGGATGCTTCATGATGATTTATATTCCTGAAAAAATATTTTATTGTTTTTATATATATATCTCAATTGGATATGCTTAATAGAAACAAATTATCCCTCCAAATAAGTATTAGAGGAAGATGATGGAATATTAGATGCAGCATGGAAGTGAAAAAATATAGAGATATCATGTTCTTTAATTTTTATATAAAAAATAGTTCCGCTTCTTGCATTAAAAAAATAATTTTATAACATTTTACCACAAATATCTACATAAAAATGGAATAATTAAGTCAAAAAAACATTACATTATTATATATTAAATGATAGATTACAATTCGAGTAATTTTATGAATAAGGGTATTATAATCATTAGTTGTTGGACATTTTAGTTTCAACTCACTTATATTGAACCATTTTGATATATTGTTTAAATAACCATCAGGAAAATTCATAGTCTCTAATGAATTTTAAAATAGTTTTTCTCTAAATTATTCATCACATTAAATGTATATGGAACTATAATTTAAATCTTATTAATACTCCCAGGATGTAGTTTTGGTCTGATACCACAATCCACTAATTCATAACAAGTTACTAAATCATCTTTAGTCTTCCCATTTATATTAATATGGTTTTAATGAAAAGAATCACATATATGTATCTCAATGTTCATTCTTTCTAAATTATTACATAAATAAATTTTGGATCAATTAGTAAAATCAAACATGTTGTTTTTTATCTAGTTTTAATTGAATTTAATCGATAGTAAATCGTCTTTCTATATCTTATATGACCTTTTATGAATGAAAAACCAACTACTTTCATTTCATTAATCATATTAGTTATGTGCATATATTGTGGTGGTTTTTTATTTCAGTAAAACTTCAAAACCCTTCAATGATTTTTCCAGTATGGTTAATCCATTGGATAGAATATTAAATTTTCCATTAAACTATAACATTGAAGATATATAATCCTTTGGGTAATGTATTCTTTATATAAATATGAAGTGTTAATTTACCCTTTGTGCTCTAGATAGTCATCATTGTATAAGTAGGAAAATAATTTATCATCCACAAAAGACCAAAAAAAATATGTTTGTACAAAAACATTTTAAAGAAATGTTAACTCCATTATTAATGGTTGAATGAGTGGGTCTATATCATTTATATGATTAGATAGTCCATATATGTGTATTCTCAAAAATTTAAATTGAATTTTTAGAAACATCCAAGAAGTATGGTTAGAAATGTCAATTAAAACAATCCAAATGCTACTTGAGGTAAGTATCCAAAAAATAGAAGAAATCCTTCACATGTTAGACCCGAACTTGTATTTCTCACCTACACTAAAAAATTATAATTTTATAGACGAAATATTTTACATGAAAACACATATACATGATAAACCATCTCATAATTATCCCTAATTCTATCAACTTTATTCCATATCATATGAATTTATATTTATTATAACATGAAATGTTTTCAGAACCTATGGAACAATGTCGAGTTCTACATTACATTAAATTTTTCATGGGATTATGTTACATATTCCTTATCTTCCCTCAAGATGTAACACATTGACTAAAATCATTTAGTAACACGGATTCATCACAAAATAATCTAAAACATTCTAGGAAATAACAAATTTTATTATTTCGAAATTGATAGTAATCAATTAAATTCCATGACACATATAGATTTTACGGACCATATAAAATATCAAAATGTAATTCCTTACTAAATTATGGATATAATAATTTCTAGTATTAGAAATTACATACAAGTATTTACTGTGATTCAAACACATTACAAATTATATATATTTTATTTAACCACATGCTAAATTTATATGAGTCTATACATAATCCATAAATAATTTTACTCTCTCAATATCATCATCTTATTAGTGGAATCATGTGTATTTTTTCAACTATATTATAACTTTGGAACACATTTGTTCTCATTCTAATGAAAAATGGAATCAAATTAAAAGAAAAATTAATCATTCCACTCTTTACATATCTATCATGAATAGTATGATATTTATTTTTCTCTCCATTGTGACACTATAAAAAATAGTTTATTTGGAAACCATTTTTTATATGGAAACTATCTTATTCCAAACATCACAAAGGCATTTAAATATAATTACAAGACTAATGGAATATAATTATTCCATTTGAAATATTGTTAATTTAAAATATTATATAAATACAATTTATTTTGAATCTCAGGTTAGATTCACTCAATATCATAAATCCAAATTATATCAATTTTATTATAATAAATAATTTTATACTAAAATAAATATTTTATACTATAATCATAATAGTAATGAAATATATACATATTTGAGATACTTGTAATGAAAAATAAAATAATTCCATAAGTAAATACATATCAGTATTAACATCCTTATATAATTTAAATATATCCAATTTTTTAAAAATATTTCAATAATATTTTTTCTCATTTTATACTTCCAAAATATATATATATTAATTCTTGTAAAATAAAATCCAAATATCATATCATCATATATAATAATTAAATATTTCTTTAATTACTTTTCATGAATATTTTTCTGACTAAATAAAAAAATTGGTAACAATATGGTGACGTTTCACCATACATGATCCATTCTAACCATATCCCTCATAAATGGTTGTTAATTCAGCACGGTGGACTCAGCTTACAGCTTTTAAACCAAAAGCATAACATTATTAGAAAAACACCATTACCTTCAAGAAATAATAATTTTTCATACATCCAATTTTATAATAAAATAAGACACATTTAATTTAACATTAATTAAAATTATTAAGTACACCATTGAAAAATATTCCCATATTTATTGCACACATTTTATAAAATTATTTTCATAACATCATAATTTTTTTAAAAATGTTATAAATTAAATATATATTTTCTTAAATATTGATATATCATTATAAATAATAGATTAAAACAAAATTCACATGAGAAATAAATTTTTAATAAAAAAACAATTAAATTAATTAAATAAATAATTGTTAGGAAAACCAATGGGTATAAAAGGACACCATGTGTTATTCCACCAAGAGATATAATGATTTTTTTTGGTTTTATTGATTTAATATTTGAATATAAAAATAATCAAATGAAACATTTGAACCATGAAACTCTAGGCTAAAATTTTAATCTATTACATGATAATATTTAAGTTTGATAATATGTTAAGAAATAAGGTAAAGGGAAATAATATATCATGTCGATTAAACCCAAAAATTATTTTATAAATTATAAATAATAGAGGAATAAAAAAGGTAATTGGAGGGGATAAGCCCTATATTTATTGTATGCCAGTCCGATACCACTGATTCTGAAAAACCATTAGTATAGACTACATATAAAAATATTTCTCCAAAATAATAGTATATCCTAGTTTTATAGTAGTAACTTTTAATTAATGTATGAAAATTTAGATTAATTCTTGTGAATTTAACCATCAACTCTACCATTATATTTTTTTTATAACAGTAGTTGGTGTACTAACAAAAGATATAATATAAATATATATTTTTTAATTTATTTTCGTATGTTGTGACATTTATTATTAATGTTTTTTTAAAATATCTCGGAATGAATAATGAATATCACAGTGAACCATTTTCCCTTCCAAACAATATTTTAATTATCTATAAACACCACTTTTAGGGGTTTAGTGTAAACAAAAATAAAACACCATACATAGATCACTGTTATAACAATGATACCTTCCCATGTGAGAACACAACCACCATTTAACATCCAATTCAAAAATAAATAAACAATAGAAAAAATATTGTAAGAAAATTAAATTTTAGAATAAGATTCAATAGT
The DNA here is from genome assembly GCA_963277665.1 of Viscum album. Lineage (NCBI taxonomy): Eukaryota > Viridiplantae > Streptophyta > Magnoliopsida > Santalales > Viscaceae > Viscum > Viscum album. The sequence continues at coordinate 61,409,305 of OY728154.1, read as the reverse complement.
ATAAGGTGACCACTCTTATTGATTTAACCACAATAGTGGATTCCATTCCCTTAAAATATATATTTAGGATGTTATAATCCTCATCCATTTAAATATTCCAATAAAAAATATTTTTCCCACTCAATCTTTTTTTGAATGAGATACTTAATGATAAAATCTATCATATCCCTAATATCAATATACTATTCTATATTAGTCTCATTTCATTCATTTAATGTTTTAATATATGATCATGAGCATTGATCCATACCTTTTATGTTTGGTTGGGATGGCATTTTCGGAATCATTCATACAACCTATCAAATTTTTCTTCTATAGATTTATTGAAAATTTAGAATCATTTTTCATGAACATATATTTATTAAAATTTAAGTTGGATGTTGTTTAATTCTACTAATCTGATACGTATGATTTTTGAATATCATGGGTTTGGTATAGGTTTTGAGCATATTAGATGCATTTTATATTGCATATAAAACATAAATTTAGCCTTAATTTATGTTTAATCATTGAATCACATGAAAAACAACATCATGTACAACATACACCACATATTAATTTAATAAAGAAATGATAAAACCAAAAGAGGAGGATCATCACAAGAAATTTATAATTATCTTATGAGATGGTTTAAAATCACCTCAACAAGTTACCTTTTTCTTCATTAATGATTTGGTTTTCAAGTTATTATCATACCATTGATGGACTATAGGATCAATATTAATAATCCCTCTAGTAATGATACAATTGTGCACCACAATCTCTAAAAATAACTGAATAATAACTAAGTGGTAGCATGGTCTATCTAGATTACTTATGTTAGTCATAGTTGATAATAGTATAATTTTATCAATAAAGGAATAACTCTATACGAATTATAAATAGGTTGAGAGAGGAGAAATAGACAGAGTGTGTTCTCGATCTCTAGACCTCTCTCAAGGGATAAAAATAGACTCTCTCTACCAACTATTCAAGCAAAACAATTCTCAGAGAAGGTGTTTCAACTAGATATTTATTATGGAAAGCTTAAGATTTATAAATTTCACACAAAACTATTTCCTACTTTATAATTCTTAATTTTTATCATGTTTAAAAATAATAAATTTTTTTTATTATTATGAATCACTTGACATGAGTAAAATTTTAATAATATAAATAAAAATAATTTACAGAATTTTAAATTATTCCATTATACTCCATTATCTTTTCCCCATCGAAATATATAGATCCATGAATAAATATTATTTATTTAATAAATAAATATCACTACCTCATTCATCAATAAATATAATAAATCTTATATATATCATATATGATATTAATCATTTAATGTTATTATTATTAATATTTAACTAGTTTATTCTTTTAAATAACCCATTGGTCAATATTTGTGATCAACCAAGCCTAAATAAATATTCTTTATTCTAAATTATTATATTAGACAGTTGAATTTAACATAGATTACATATACTTTCAGTTTTTGATTTTCTAGGATTATTTCTTAATGGATTTAGGCATAACTTCATAATCTATAAGGATAGATTCTAGTAACATACCAACATACCCCTAGAAAAAGAAGGAAATTTCTTAATGAAATAAAAACTATTATGAATTATATCCTTGTAATATAATCCATTTCTCACAATATCTTAAATCAACTTAGTTGCTTGCTGGTACGATTAACCTCTTGGATCAATGTATATTTTATTAAATTTCAAGAAATGAAATCACCCAATAATCATCATGTACATGGATTTACTCATATAGTTATATTACAATCAATGATCCTAAGAGTTAATATTAATCAAGATATGTAAGGGTTAAATCCTTTCTCACATTATCCACTAATATAATATAACACTTTTTTCATACCATATATCCTCCATCACCATGAGAATATAGTGTCCTGATCATAATCAATACATCAAAATACATGATTCATGATATCTATTTTTGATAATCATAAATTATAAATATAATTACACATTCTCATTGATAGGAACAGCAAGCGAAAACTTTAAATATTGACTTCATATTGAAATATCTATTTTCATAACTTTATATCTTAGAGATTACTAAGGATGAACACCGTTATATTGCCTCTAAATGCCTTGTGAGCATCCTACCCAAGATATCTTGTATTATTTTTGGTTTCTACAGAAAATATCACCTAAAAATAAAATAATATTCAAGAATAATATTAGGGTACCTCCTCATTTTCATTATAGAGGGGAACTTCCATGACATTTAAATGTGCCATATATTTTTATTACATTATCATATAATAATTTCATGAAAAGTAAAAAATTATCTATTGATATGAAACATAAATAATATTGAAAACATGTAATCAATTACTGAAGAATTTAGTTATTATGTACAATATCCTACATACCCTCATTTTTCTAGATCCAACTGGTAACTACTTTCTGTCTACTTTCTCTCACATGTAATCATTCCTCGAGGGGCGTATTAGGGTTTCCCCTGCCACTCCCCCTTCCCTCCCCTTCCTTCCCAATGGTGCTGGAATTTGATGTCCACCTCCTTATCACTCCACGTCTCATCCTCTAAGATACCATGAAGATCTGGAGCCTAGATTACAAGCATTATGAAGATCTATATGGTTGGGTTCAATGGTAATCGTCGGGATCTCGGGTGGTTGGATTCGCTGGAGTGGAAAATCGGTAGGACTGTCCCCTCCTACCGAGTCATTACGCGGTTACTCATGGTGATCTCTGGAACGCTCGGTTCCGGCAGAATCCCCTTTCCCATTCCTCTCTTGATCCTTCCCACCCATTCTATGATTTGGTTAGTCATGATTTTTCTTTGGCCCCAGATTCATCGCCTTCATCCCAGGCCACTATGATTTTGCAGAGGGCATCATCAGGAATGCTCAGGGCATACGGTGGTCCCTATTCTATTTTCTTTTTCTTGTTTGTTTTCAGGTTGTGGTTTTTTGATGGTTTGACGGTGGCTTCTAGAAACTACCTTCTATGGCGCGGGTCTAATGCACAGTTCGAAGGCAGCAAAAAGGTGGGCTCTTTGTAGGGCACGACGGTCCTCGACGGTGATGGTTTACAATGGTTGACTCCATTGTGATTTTTTCTGACAAGGAATCGATGACTGAGGCGATGTGTCCCATGACACAGTGATTGATGGGTGTCGCGGGTGTAGTGCAAGGTGACATAGGATGTGCAGGGCATGTGGGTTTTTAGGCAGGTCATGTTCTGGGTTGGGATCCTTGACCGACCGTTTTTTTTCTTGTTTTTTGGTTTTTTTTTGGTTTGGACATGGAATTGGTTGGTTCTCACTTAGCATAAAGTGATCTTTCATAAAAAAAAGAATTTTTAGTCCGATAATCATTCCTCAAATTATATAAATCCTTTTTCAAAGTGTCTATCATGATTTATTCTATATATACTTCTTTCACCACAACATCATCTCATTCAAAAAACCCATCATGAAATGAAACTTCTAAAATATGTGATTTTCTCATGGATATTATAAGGCCCCATCCTTAAACCTTACTTAATATTGAATTAAATGAATAATTCACATTCAGGATCTTTTCAGGTTTAGAGTTTTAGAGAATTAGAAAATAACTATTACATCTCGAAAGATTACAAAGTAGACACTTCTACTAAGTTTCCATAATAAAAAAACTCTTAAAAAGAAACATGTCTAGTTCTATGTATTATATATCATGAAATTCCCTTAATCCCATCCTTTACCTTAATCCACTTTAAGTCCTGTGAAAAACATTTCGAAAAAAACTTCGGGTGAGCATTAAAAGCTCATTAAGGGATACACAAAGAATGAAAACTGTTACTTTTTCAAACATCAAGTAAACCATGTATACTCTAACAAAGTAATACCTTCACCATCATGAAGTAGTAAAAACACTTCACTGAATAATGTATCATTACTTACCTTTTTGTAACCAAAGGATTACCATAAAACCCATATAAAGTACACATAGCATATATAAAGGTAACTTGGGACATAAACATACTTAAGTGGAATAAACATACGGTCGACTTCTACACATATCACTTAATGGAATAGCCATATGGCCAATTTCCATACATACTTAATGGAATAGCCATACGGCTGACTTCCATACCCAATTCATTGGAGGTTATAATGTAACCCCCCGTCCTGGTATTCACGACACCACCCGTCATATGGTTTATAACGTAACCACCCGTTAAAATGTCCAAGAACCAATATAAAATCATAAAACATAAAACCAATATAAAGGAATGATAACACTTCCACATTTCAATAACAATATTTAATTTAAATATATTGACATAATTGAATCCTTTATCAAAACCATTTTCAATACCAAAATACATAAAATAGTATATGGTATTTATTTTACTTTAAAAACATTACGGCTTGTTGAGGAAGCCAAAGACCAAATAATACTCGCGGCGGCAGAAAAGGTCATTGTCACCGCGTATGTTAAAAAAACATTCCTTTTTGTCATTTAGTAAAACTCTTCGTAGAAAAATATTCCTTTTGTATAAAAGTAAAAGTCAAAGTGGTTTATACACCGTATAAAAGAAAGTTGTGTATAAAAAGAAATATGCCACAATGAAAGGAGATTGAGACGAAGTCCCTTACCTTGGGTCCGACTTGACTCGATCTTTCTTTAACGTCCTGAATAATAAACTTGAGTTAATTTCCACTTTATTAAGAACCTTTTTAAAGTTCAATATTCCTTTTATATCACTTATTGCCATGTTATAAACATTATGTAACCATTTAAGTTAATAATGTTTGTTTTGTCGATATTTGGTTCTTAAGTCGAAAGTGGACTTCTTAAAATTACATGTTGTTCGTGTAGTCAAAGGTTCTTTATATCCAGAATGACATTCCGGATTTGGATATCATATATATCATATATATCCAGCATATACATGTATTTATAATATTACATAATCATTTAGAGGTAAGAAATGAAATGCACCGTTCATGGAGATGGTGAGCCGTACGTACGCATGAACGCTACTTTCATTTCTTTGTCATATTAATGGAATTAAAACTAAATGAGAGGTATGTATATTTTAATTCTAGAATTATATTCATCATTGAGATATATCATTCATTATATATATCCATTATATACATGTACTTTTAATAGTACATTACATTTGGGGATAAGAAATGAAATGCGCCGTTCATGGAGACGGTAAGCCATACATACGCATGAACGCTACTTTCAATTCTATATAATACTTTAATGGAAATAAATAATAATGATATAAAGATATATTATAATTCCATTATAACATCATATATAATAACTTTAAATCCATCCTTTACACGTCCCACATATGGCATTAACGAATCACATCACTTTGAGGGGGCGGTAGTCCGCACTTCCTTAAATGAAGATATCGTGTTTACCTATAATGGAAACCATAAAGGTATGCCCAAAATGAAAAATATAGAAGCTTAAAGAAAACATAAACATATTATATATCATATATAAATATAGTGACATCTTAATGGCCACCTTTTAAGGTGTTAAAAGAATGTTGAACAATCATCGTTTCGGGAGGCATAAATTCACCATCCACGGAAACAGTATGTTCTTTAACCATTGGATGAAGGTGTGTGTAATTGTAGCTCGAATCCTTCTTATAAAAACATCCTAGTATATTAAAGATACTGTATTTGTTACAAAAAAATAAATAAAAAGAGTTTAGGGGGTTGGAGAAGCAAAATAATACAAAAGGACTCAAGTGAAGACATTACCTCAAAATCGGGTAACTCCCTTTGGTTTGAGCTCAAAGGCTTCCTTGGGAAGACTTCAGCCCAAAGTGAGGCTTCAAGGAGTAATAGAATGAAGTGGAGAGACAAAATGGTCAGGGGTTGGCTGACCCAAAGGCTTTGGGAGTGTGGGTAAGGTGGTAGAGGTGGAGGCCTTTTATAAGAGGAGAGGAGGGGCACTTTTCGAAAGTAAAGAAATATTACTTTATTTGAAAATGTGTTTCGGTTTTAAAAGGTCCCACATTGATATAATTCATGGATAAGGTGATCCGGGTTCGAAATCCACCCATACAATAAGTTTTGGACATGTGTAGTTCATATATTTTACATTATATTTCCATTTTATTTAAATCGTTAAATAATGATGTCATTGCGGCATCTTTATTATGTCATAAATAATTTAATTTATTTATTGTCTAAAAATTATAAAAAAAACTATTATGTATGAAATCGTTTTATACTTCAAATGACTATTTATAATCAAAACTCTGACTTTTATAACCCCATTTAAAAATTGTTTTAGTAAAACATATCATGTTTGTGCCATTTTTTTACATTAAAATTAAATAAAAGGTATTTATGTCATTTTCCAACCAAAGTGGCTCCATGGGGTCCCCAAGTTGACCCATGGCTTGTATTGGTCGGCCATAACACATCCAATGAGGGTAGGACATGTTTCTAGGTCATCTCATATTATTAAAACATTATTTTTACCTTAAACTACACTAATTAGCACTAATCGCGATTAAAAACATAATAAGTTACTATTCACCAAAAAATTATTTTAATATCATTGAACCACATTTTACTTCTTAGTGACAACCATATATGTTGGATTTTTGAAATTCAATACAGAAAGGTGGAAAAATTTCATTTAAATGGAAAATAAGTTTTTATAAGTACCACTTAGTGATTTCACTATTCATCAAAAATTGAAGTTTTTCAGAAAAATTCCAAAAATTCACCCTAAGATATATTTGATATTCCGAATTCAAAAATGAAGTCCATTTTAAAAAATTCAAAACATATAAGTCAAATTAAATAATTTAATAATTAATTCCCGCTGTAATGACAAATAGCGTGTTTTTTTGAAACAATAAGTATCAAATGATTGACACTAGTTGAAGTCCGATTTCAAAGTGAAATTAATTCCAACGACCACTATTGGATTTAATGGTAAAAATATTTTCTAATTTCACTTTAAAACCAATTCAAATAATAATCTAATCATATAAATAAATTAGATCAAAAAGAGGTTTTCAATTAAAATACAACATTTACAATATTCATTAAAAAATGAACTTTATCGGAAAGATACCAAAAATTTACACAAAGTAAATTTTGATGTCCCGATTCTAAAGAAGAAGAGTAATATGTGGTCCAGTAGAATTTATAAGATTGATCAAAACTATATTTAATGACGGTTTTCCGTTAAAAGGTGATAAGTGAACCCTTAGTGAAAATTAGGGTATAAATGCCTAAAATTGAATTCTTTCCATATTTTAAGCCTTTATCTTTTATTGGGTAAATATAAAAACATTTAAAAACATATATAATCATATTTTAGTTATTTCTATCCATTCTCGCCATTACAATGGCTACATGTTAACTATCATTTAAAATAATATTATTATATTACTAGTGTGCAACGTAAGATTTCAATGAAACTCATCGTTGCGTATCGAGTACGCTATCAAATGTAGAAACCCCTTATAATTAAAATTAATATTTAATTCGTAAATATTAATTAATATGAAAATTATTTATTCTTTATTGACCTGGGATGTTACATCCTTCCCACCCTTTTGGGAATTGCATCCTCACAATTTTATTCACTTATCAAAATAAGTGGGGGTATTTGTCCCTCATAGCATTTTCAGATTCCCATGTTGCCTCTTCAATCACATGGTTTTTCCACAAAACCTTTACCTGATGAATCACCTTATTCCGTAACACCTACTCCCGGTGGTCAAGAATCTGGACTGGTTGTTCTTCGTAAGATAGGTTCTCTTCCAGCTGAACTACCTTTGGACTCAAAACATGAGATGGATCTGGCATATACTTCCTCAACATTGACACATGAAAAACATTGTGTACCTGAGATAAAATCGGAGGTAAAGCCACTCGGTAAGCAACTGATCCAAATTTCTCCGGAATTTCATATGGTCCAATGAACCTTGGACTCAGCTTTCCTTTCTTACCAAATCTCGTCACACTTTTCCATGGAGAAACCTTGAGAAAAACATGATCACCTACCTTGAAAGATAGATCCTTCATCCAGTTATCCGCATAACTCTTCTACCTGCTCTGAGCTGTTCTCATTTGTTTCTGAATCAACTGAACCTTTTCTGCCATCTCCTCTACCAATTCTGGTCCCATCAACTTCCTTTCACCCACTTCATCCTAGAAAGCTGGAGTTCGACACCGCTTCCCATATAATGCCTGAAATGGTGCCATCTGTATACTAGGATGAAAACTGTTATTATATGAAAATTCAACCAAAGAAAGATGTTGGTCCCAACTTCCCTGATAATCCATCGAACAAGATCGTAGCATATCCTCCAATGTCTGAATTGTTCATTTTGACTGCCCATCTGATTGAGGATGAAAAGTTGTACTAAAATTTAATTCAGTACCCAACGACTTCTGAAGGCCTTTCCAAAAGTTAGAAGTGAACCTGAGATCACAGACATATACAATGGAGAGAGGAACTCCATGTAACCTGACTATCTGTTTAAGATACAAACGGGAATGTTGATCTAGAGAGAAAGTATCTCGTATAGCAAGGAAATGAGAAGATTTGGTCAAGCGATCAACAATAACCCAGATTGCATTATTACCTCGAGATGTCCTCGGTAATCCCACAACAAAGCCCATGGATATGTTTTCCCATTTCCACTCTGGCACTGGTAAAGGCTGAAGCATCCCTTTAGGTAACTGCCACTCTGCTTTAACCTGCTGACAAGTCAAACACTTCACAATAAAATCAGTAATATCTCTTTTCATTCCATCCCATTAGTAATACTCCTGCAGATCTCTGTACATCTTAGTACTACAAGGATGAACTGAAAACGGGGAACTATGAGCGTCGCATAACAACTCATTCTTCAACTGTGAATCACAAAGCACATATAATCTCTTCCCAAAACTCAAAACACAAACACAAACATATCCAAGAACTCATGGAAAATTCTATTCATAAGGTCCATGAATACAGCAGGTGCATTGGTTAACCCAAAAGGCATAACTACAAATTCATAATGGTCATATCTAGTACAGAACGCAATCTTCCGAACGTCTGCTTCTTTTACTTTCAACTGATGGTACCCCGACCTCAAGTCAATCTTTGAAAAATACTGAGCTCCCTGGAGCTGATACCACTTCATTCGATGGTCCAACATCTGCTGAAGTTTTTGCAAAGGATTCCACCACCCATTTATTCTTGTAGTCTGGCTGCATTCCCCCAGTTGAGTTCTTCGTTGGACACTCGTTTGCATAATGACCCATTTCATTACACTTAAAATATCTTACTGTTGGCTTTTCATTGCCTGCTTGATCATCTTCCTTACAGTTACAAGCAATATGACCCGACTTACCACACCTAAAGCACTTACCCGACTTGGATAAACATTCTCCAGGATGCATTTTACCACACTTCTCACAGGATGGATATTTTTTTTTCTTACCTCCCTGCTTCTTTGATGAATTCTTATCCTTTTCCTGCCAACTAGACCTCTTATTCTGTTGTTTGTCATAGAACACCTGATCATCTAAAAACTCCATTTCCACCTTCTCCGCACATCGAATAGGTTTTTTATAACTTTTAAACTCACGAGAAGCTAAATCCCTTCGATACTTTGGCTTTAACCCTGAGTAAAAATGGTTTATTTTACTATCAAGATCTCGTATGAAGTTCGGAGCATACCTTGGCAATCGAGTAAACTTTGCTTCATAAGCAGCCACTGAATCATCCTCCTGCCTCAATTCTAGGAACTGTTTTTCCATCCAAAGACGAACCACCTTAGGAAAAAATTTCTCAAGAAACATACCTTTGAATTCGTCCCAGTGAAGATCCTCAATCTCATCACTATCCCTGATATTTTTCACCATCGACCACCACTGATCATCTTCACCTTCAAAATGGTAAACAACAAGACTAACCTTTTGATGTTCTGAACACCCCCATGACATCAAAAATCTTCTACAGTGCTTTAATCCACCCTTCAGCTTGCACATGGTCAGATGATCCTCTGAATGATGTGGGATGTTGCCTCATGAAATGTTCTACCACTGACATGTTCCTTTGCGATTGATCTGGCTGATCTCGTGCATGGATACCACCACCATTTATAGCCTGATTCAACTATGCCATCACTGCAACAAACTATTCAGTTCTGATTCCGACCATCTCAGGTTCCTGATTTGGAAGGTTGTCTTCCTCCTGATGTCGTCCCAACATATCTGCTTTGTTTCCTCTACAGAAAACCATTCTAAACACAAAAATATCTTAGGAGAAGCAACATGGTAATCTGTAAATGCTATATCATTTCAATCATATCATAAATTAACCTATAATTTAACAATTTTCTAACTCCTAAAGTTGTCGAAACCGACCTCTGATACCAACTATAAGGCCCCAGACTTAATCCTTACTTAATATTGAATTAAATGAATAATTCACATTGAGGATCTTTTCAGGTTTAGAGTTTTAGAGAATTAGAACCTAACTATTACATCTCAAAAGATTACAAATTAGACACTTCTACTAAGTTTCCATAATAATAAAAAACTCTTAAAAAGAAACATGTCCTGTTCCAGGTCTTATATAGCATGATATTCCCTTCATCCCATCCCTGACCTTAATCAACTTTAAGTCCGGTGAAAAACATTTCCAAAAAAACATGGGGTGAGCATAAAAAGCTCAGTAAGGGATACACAAAGAATGAAAACTGTTACTTTTTCAAACATCAAGTAAACCATGTATACTCTAACAAAGTAATACCTTCACCATCATGAAGTAGTAAAAAATCTTCACTGAATAAATTATCATTACTTACCTTTTTGTAACCAATGGATTACCATAAAACCCATATAAAGAACACATAGCATATATAAAGGTAACTTGGGACATAAATATACTTAAGTGGAATAACCATACGGTCGACTTCCACACATATCACTTAATGGAATAGCCATACGACCAATTGCCATACATACTTAATGGAATAGCCATACGGCCGACTTCCATACCCAATGCATTGGAGGTTATAACATAACCACACATCCTGGTATTCACGGCATCACCCGTCATATGGTTTATAACGTAACCACCCGTTAAAATGTCCAAGTACCAATATAAAATCATAAAACATAAAACCAATATAAAGGAATGATAACATTTCCACATTTCAATAACAACATATAATTTAAATATATTGACATAATAGAATCCTTTATCAAAAACCATTTTCAATACCAAAATACATAAAAGAGTATATGGTATTTATTTTACTTTAAAAACATTACGGCTTGTTGAGGAAGCCAAAGACCAAATAATACTCGCGGCGGTAGAAAAGGTCGTTGTCACCGCGTATGTTAAAAAAACATTCCTTTCTGTCATTTAGTAAAACGCTTCACAGAAAAATATTCCTTTTGTATAAAAGTTAAAGTCAAAGTGGTTTATACACCGTATAAAATAAAGTTGTGTATAAAACGAAATATGCCTCAATGAAAGGAGATTGAGACGAAGTCCCTTACCTTGGGTCCGACTTGACTCGAACTTTCTTTAACGTCCTGAATAATAAACTTGAGTTAATTTCCACTTGATTAAGAACCTTTTTAAAGTTAATTATTCCTTTTATATCACTTATTTCCATGTTATAAACATTATGTAACCATTTAAGTTAATAATGTTTGTTTTGTCGATATTTGGTTCTTTAGTCGAAAGTGGACTTCTTACAATTACATGTTGTTCGTGTGATCAAAGGTTCTTTATATCTAGAATGACATTCCTGATTTGGATATCCTATATATAATATATATCCTGCATATGCATTTATTTATAATATTACATAATCATTTAGAGGTAAGAAATGAAATGCACCGTTCATGGAGATGGTAAGCCGTACGTACGCATGAACGCTACTTTCATTTCTTTGTCAAATTAATGGAATTAAAACTAAATGAGAGGTATGTATATTTTAATTCTAGAATTATATTCATCATTAAATATATAATTCATTATATATATCCATTATATACATGTACTTTTAATAGTACATTACATTTGGGGATAAGAAATGAAATGCACCATTCATGTAGACGGTAAGCCGTACGTACGCATGAACGCTACTTTCATTTCTATCTCATACCTTAATGGAAAGAAATAATAATGATATAGAGGTATATTATAATTCCAGTATAACATCATATATAATAACTTTAAATCCATCCTTTACATGTCCCACAAATGGCGTTAACGAATCACATCACTTTGAGGGGGCGGTAGTCCGCACTTCCTAAAATGAAGATATCGTGTTTACCCATAATGGAAACCATAAAGGTATGCCCAAAATTAAAAATACAGAAGCTTAAAGAAAACATAAACATATTATATATCATATATAAATATAGTGACATCTTAATGGCCACCTTTGAAGGTGTTAAAAGAATGTTGAACAATCATCGTTTCGGGAGGCATAAATTCACCATCTACGGAAACAGTATGTTCTTTAACCATTACATTAAGGTGTGTGTAAGTGTAGCTCGAATACTTCATATAAGAACATACTAGTATATTGACGATACTGGATTTGTTACCAAAGAAATAAATAAAAAGAGTTTAGGGGGTTGGAGAAGCAAAATAATACAAAAGGACTCAAGTGAAGACATTACCTCAAAATTGGGTAACTCCCTTTGGTATGAGCTCAAAGGCTTCCTTGCGAAGACTTCTGCCCAAAGTGAGGAATCAAGGAGTAAGAGAAGGAAGTGAAGAGAGAAAATGGGCAGGGGATAGCCGAGCCAATGGCTTTGGGAGTGTGGGTAAGGTGGTAGAGGTGGGGGCCTTTTATAAGAGGAGAGGAGGGGCACTTTTCAAAAGTAAAGAAATATTACTTTATTTGAAAATGTGTTTCGGTTTTAAAAGGTCCCACATTGATATAATTCGTGGATAAGGTGTTAAGGGTTCTAAATCCACCCATACAATAAGTTTTGGACATGTTTAGTTCATATATTTTACATTATATTTCCATTTTATTTAAATCGTCAAATAATGATGTCATCACGGCATCATTATTATGTCATAAATAATTTAATTTATTTATTGTCTAAAAATTATAAAAATAACTACTATGATTTAGGAAATCTTTTTAGATTTACAATTACTATTTATAATCAAAACTCTGACTTTTATAACCCCATTTAAGATTTTTTTTAGTAAAACATATCATGTTTGTGCCATTTTTTACATTAACATTAAATAAAAGGTATTTATGTCATTTTCCAACCAAAATGGCTCCATGGGGTCCCCAAGTTGACCCATGGATTGTCTTGGTCGTCCATGACACATACAATGAGGGTAGGACATGTTTCTAGCTCATCTCATATTATTAAAACATTAGTTTTACCTTAAACTATACTAATTACCACTAATCGCGATTAAAAACATAATAAGTTACTATTCACCAAAAAATTATTGTAATATCATTGAACCAAATTTTACTTCTTAGTGAAAACCATTTATGTCGGATTTTTGAAATTCAATACACAAAGGTGGAAAAATTTCATTTAAATGGAAAATAAGTTTTTATAAGTACTACTTAGTGATTTCATTATTCATCAAAAAATGAAGTTCTTCAGAGAAATTCCAAAAATTCACCCTAAGCTATATTTGATATTCCGAATTCAAAAATGAAGTCCATTTTAAAAAATTCAAAACATATAAGTCAAATTAATTAATTTAATAATTAATTCCCGCTGTCATGACAAATAGCGTGTTTTTGTGAAACAATAAGTTCAAAAGATTGACACTAGTTTAAGTCTGATTTCAAAGTGAAATTAATTCCAACAACCACTATTGGATTTAATGGTAAAAATATTTTATAATTTCACTTTTAAACCTATTCAAATACTAATCTAATCATATAATAAAATTAGATCAAAAAGAGGTTTTGAATTAAAATACAACATTTACAATATTCATTAAAAAAATGAACTTTATCGGAAAGATACCAAAAATTTACACAAAATAAATTTTGATGTCCCGATTCTAATGAAGTGTTATATTTGGTTCAATATAATTTATAAGATTGATCAAAACTATATTTAATGATGGTTCGCCGTCAAAAGGTGATAAGTGAACCCTTAGTGAAAATTAGGGTGTAAATGCCTAAAATTGAATTCTTTCCGTATTTTAAGACTTTATCTTTTATTGGGTAAATATAAAAACATTTAAAAACATATATAATCATATTTTAGTTATTTCTATCCATTCCCGCTAGTACAACGGCTACATTTTAACTACCATTTAAAATAATATTATTATATTACTAGTGTGCAACGTAAGATTCCAATAAAACTCATCGTTGCGTATCGAGTACGCTATCAAATGTAGAAACCCATTCTAATTGAAATTAATATTTAATTCATAAATATTAATTAATATTAAAATTATTTATTCATTATTTACCTGGGATGTTACATCCTCCCCCCCCCCTTTGGGAATTGCGTCCTCGCAATTTTATTCACTTATCAAAATAAGTGGGGGTATTTATCCCTCATAGCATTTTCAGATTCCCACGTTGCCTCTTCAATCACATATTTTTTCCACAAAACCTTTACCTAATGAATCACATTATTCCGTAACACATGCTCCCTGTGGTCAAGAATCTGGACTAGTTGTTCTTCATAAGATAGGTTCTCTTCCAGCTGAACTACCTCTGGACTCAAAACATGAGATGGATTTGGCATATACTTCCTCAACATTGAAACATGAAAAACATTGTGTACATGAGATAAACTCGGAGGTAAAGCCACTCGGTAAGCAACTGATCCAAATTTCTCCAGAATTTCATATGGTCCAATGAACCTTGGACTCAGCTTTCCTTTCTTACCAAATCTCATCACACTTTTCCATAGAGAAACCTTGATAAAAACATGATCACCAACCTCGAAAGATAGATCCTTCCTCCGGTTATCCGCATAACTCTTCTGCCTGCTCTGAGCTGTTCTCATGTGTTTCGGAATCAACTGAACCTTTTCTGCCATCTCTTCTACCAATTCTGGTCCCATCAACTTCCTTTCACCCACTTCATCCCAGAAAGCTGGAGTTCGACACCGCTTCCCATATAATGCCTGAAATGGTGCCATCTGTATACTAGAATGAAAATTGTTATTATATGAAAATTCAACCAAAGAAAGATGTTGGTCCCAAATTCCCTGATAATCCATCGAAAAAGCTGTTAGAATATCCTCCAATGTCTGAATTGTTCGTTCTGACTGCCCATCTGATTAAGGATGAAAAGTTGTACTAAAATTTAATTCAGTACCCAACGAATTCTGAAGGCCTTTCCAAAAGTTAGAAGTGAACCTGGGATCAAGGTCAGATAAAATGGAGAGATGAACTCCATGTAACCTGACTATCTCTTTAAGATACAAACGGGAATGTTGATCTAGAGAGAAAGTATATCGTATAGCAAGGAAATGAGCAGATTTGGTCAAGCGATCAACAATAACCCCGATTTCATTATTACCTCGAGATGTCCTCGGTAATCCCACAAAAAAAGTCCATGGATATGTTTTCCCATTTCCACTCTAGAACTGGTAAAGGCTGAAGCATCCCTTTAGGTAACTGCTGCTATGCTTTAACCTGCTGACAAGTCAAACATTTCACAGTAAATTCAACAATATCTCTTTTCATTCCATCCCACTAGTAATACTGCTGCAGATCTCTGTACATCTTAGTACTACAAGGATGAACTAAAAACGGGGAACTATGAGCCACTCATAACAACTCATTCTGCAACTGTGAATCACAAGGCACACATAATCTCTTCCCAAAACTAAAAACACAAACACAAACTTATCCAAGAACTCATGGAAAATTCTATTCATAAGGTCCATGAATACAGCATGTGCATTGGTTAACCCAAAAGGCATAACTACAAATTCATAATGGCCATATCTAGTACGGAACGCAGTCTTCAGAACGTCTTCTCCTTTTACATTCAACTGATGGTACCCCGACCTCAAGTCAATCTTTGAAAAATACTGAGCTCCCTGGAGCTGATACCACTTCATTCTATGGCCCAACATCTGCTGAATTTTTTGCAAAGGATTTCACCACCCCTTTATTCTTGTAGTCTTGCTACATTCCCCCAGTTGAGTTCTTTGTTGGACACTCATTTGCATAATGACCCAATTCATTACACTTAAAACATCTTACCGTTGGCTTTTCATTGCCTGCTTGATCATCTTCCTTACAGTTACGAGCAATATGACCCGACTTACCACACCGAAAGCACTTACCAAACTTGGATAAACATTCTCTAGGATGCATTTTACCACACTTATCACAGGATGGATATTTGATTTTCTTACCTCCCTGCTTCTTTGATGAATTCTTCCCCTTTGCCTGCCAACTATACCTCTTATTCTGTTGTTTGTCATAGAACACCTGATCATCGGCAAACTCCATTTCCACCTTCTCCACATATCGAACAAGTTTTTCATAACTTTTTAACTCACGAGAAGCTAATGCCCTTCGATACTTTGGCTTTAACCCTGAGTAAAAATGGTTTATTTTACTATCATGATCTCGTATGAAGTTCGGAGCATACCTTGCCAATCGAGTGAACTTTGCTTCATAAAAAGAAACTGAATCATCCTCCTACCTCAATTCTAGGAACTGTTTTTCCATCCTAAGATGAACCACCTTAGGAAAATATTTCTCAAGAAACATACCTATGAATTCATCCCAGTGAAGATCCTCAATCTCATCATTATTGCTGATATTTTTCCCCATCGACCACCACTGATCATCTTCACCTTCAAAACGGTAAACAGCAAGACTAACCTTTTGATGTTCTGAACACCCCATGACATCAAAAATCTTATCCAATGCTTTAATCCACCCTTCAGCTTGCACAGGGTCAGATGATCCTCTGAATGATGGGGGATGTTTCCTCATGAAATGTTCCACCACTAACATGTTCCTCTGCGGTTGATCTGGCTGATCTCGTGCATGGATACCACCACCATTTATAGCCTGAGTCAACTGTGCCATCACTGCAACAAAATATTCAGTTCTCATTCCAACCATCTCAGGTTGCTGATTTGGAAGGTTGTCTTCCTCCTAATGTCGTCCCAACACAGCTGCTTTGTTTCCTCTGTGGAAAACCATTCTAAACACAGAAATATCTTAGGTGATGCAACATGGTAATCTATAAATGCTATATCATTTCAATCATATCATAAATTAACTTATAATTTAACAATTTTCTAACTCCTAAAGTTGTCTAAACCGACCTCTGATACCAACTATAAGGCCCTAGCCTTAAACCTTACTTAATAATGAATTAAATGAATAATTCACATTGTGGATCTTTTCAGGTTTAGAGTTTTAGAGAATTAGAACCTAACTATTACATCTCCAAAGATTACAAAGTAGACACTTCTACTAAGTTTCCATAATAAAAAAACTCTTAAAAAGAAACATGTCTAGTTCCATGTCTTATATAGCATGACATTCCCTTGATCCCATCATTGACCTTAATCCACTTTAAGTCCTGTGAAAAACATTTCGAATAAAACTTGGGGTGAGCATAAAAAGATCAGTAAGGGATACACAAAGAATAAAAACTGTTACTTTTTCAAACATCAAGTAAACCATGTATACTCTAACAAAGTAATACCTTCACAATCATGAAGTAGTAAAAACTCTTCACTGAATAATGTATCATTACATACCTTTTTGTAACCAAAGGATTATCACAAAACCCATATAAAGAACACATAGTATATATAAAGGTAACTTGGGACATAAACATACTTAAGTGGAATAACCATACGGTTGACTTCCACACATATCACTTAATGGAATAGCCATACGACCAATTTCCATACATACTTAATTGAATAGCCATACGGCCGACTTCCATACCCAATGCATTGGAGGTAATAACATAACCACCCGTCCTGGTATTCACGGCACCACCCGTCATATGGTTTATAACATAACCACCCGTTAAAATGTCCAAGTACCAATATAAAATCATAAAACATAAAACCAATATAAAAGAATGATAACATTTCCACATTTCAATAACAATATATAATTTAAATATATTGACATAATAGAATCCTTTATCAAAACCATTTTCAATACCAAAATACATAAAAGAGTATATGGTATTTATTTTACATTAAAAACATTACGGCTTGTTGAGGAAGCCAAAGGCCAAATAATACTCATGGCGGCAGAAAAGGTCATTGTCACCGTGTATGTTAAAAAAACATTCCTTTTTGTCGTTTAGTAAAACGCTTCGTAGAAAAAGATTCCTTTTGTATAAAAGTAAAAGTCAAAGTGGATTATACACCGTATAAAATAATGTTGTGTATAAAACAAAATATGCCTCAATGAAAGGAGATTGAGACGAAGTCCCTTACCTTGGGTCCGACTTGACTCGATCTTTCTTTAACGTCCTGAATAATAAACTTGAGTTAATTTCCACTTGATTAAGAACCTTTTTAAAGTTCATTATTCCTTTTATATCACTTATTGCCATGTTATAAACATTATGTAACCATTTAAGTTAATAATGTTTTTTTTTGATATTTGGTTCTTAAGTCGAAAGTGGACTTCTTACATTTACATGTTGTTCGTCTGGTCAATGGTTCTTTATATCCAGAATGACATTCCTGATTTGGATATCATATATATCATATATATCCAGAATATACATGTATTTATAATATTACATAATCATTTAGAGGTAAGAAATGAAATGCACCGTTCATGGAGATGGTAAGCCGTACGTACGCATGAACGCTACTTTCATTTCTTTGTCATATTAATGGAATTAAAACTAAATGAGAGGTATGTATATTTTAATTATAGAATTATATTCATCATTTAGATATATCATTTATTATATATATCCATTATATACATGTACTTTTAATAGTACATTACATTTGGGGATAAGAAATGAAATGCACCGTTCATGGAGACGGTAAGCCATACGTACGCATGAACGCTACTTTCATTTCTATCTCATAATTTAATGGAAAGAAATAATAATTATATAGAGGTATATTATAATTCCAGTATAACATCATATATAATAACTTTAAATCCATCCTTTACACGTCCCACATATGGCATTAACGAATCACATCACTTTGAGGGGGCGGTAGTCCGCACTTCCTTAAATGAAGATATCGTGTTTACCCATAATGGAAACCATAAAGGTATGCCCAAAATGAAAAATACAGAATCTTAAAAAAACATAAACATATTATATATCATATATAAATATAGTGACATCTTAATGGCCACCTTTGAAGGTGTTAAAGGACTGTTGAACAATCATCGTTTTGGGAGGCATAAATTCACCATCCACGGAAACAGTATGACCTTTAACCATTAGATGAAGGTGTGTGTAAGTTTAGCTCGAATTATTCTTATAACAACATCCTATTATATTTAGGATACTGGTGTTGTTACAAAATAAATAAATAAAAAGAGTTTAGGGGGTTGGAGAAGAAAAATAATACAAAAGGACTCAAGTGAAGACATTACCTCAAAATCGGGTAACTCCCTTTGGTTTGAGCTCAAAGGCTTCCTTGGGAAGACTTCTGCCCAAAGTGAGGCTTCAAGGAGTAAGAGAAGGAAGGGTAGAGACAAAATGGGCAGGGTTTGGCCAAGCTAATGGCTTTTGGAGTGTGGGTAAGGTGGTAGAGGTGAGGGCCTTTTATAAGAGGAGAGGAGGGGCACTTTTCGAAAGTAAAGAAATATTACTTTATTTGAAAATGTGTTTCGGTTTTAAAAGGTCCCACATTGATATAATTCGTGGATAAAGTGATAAGGGTTAGAAATCCAACCATCCAATAAGTTTTGGACATGTGTAGTTCATATAGTTTACATTATATTTCCATTTTATTTAAATCATCAAATAATGATGTCATCACGACATCATTATTATGTCATAAATAATTTAATTTATTTATTGTCTAAAAATTATAAAAAAACTACTATGATGTAGGAAAGCTTTTTATCTTTCCAATGACTATTTATAATCAAAACTCTGACTTGTATAACCCCAGTTAAAAATTGTTTTAGTAAAACATATCATGTTTGTGCCATTTTTTTACATTAACATTAAATAAAAGGTATTTATGTCATTTTCCAACCAAAGTGGCTCCATGGGGTCCCCAAGTTGACCCATGGATTTTCGTGGTCGGCCATGACACATCCAATGAAGTTAGGACATGTGTCTAGGTCATCTCATATTATTAAAACATTATTTTTACCTTAAACTACACTAATTACCACTAATCGCGATTAAAAACTTAATAAGTTACTATTCACCAAAAAATTATTTTAATCTCATTGAACCACATTTTACTTCTTAGTGACAACCATGTGTGTCGGATTTTTGAAATTCAATACACAAAGGTGGCAAAATTTCATTTAAATGGAAAATATGTTTTTATAAGTACCACTTAGTGATTTCACTATTCATCAAAAATTGAAGTTTTTCAGAAAAATTCCAAAAATTCACCCTAAGATAGATTTGATATTCCGAATTCAAAAATGAAGTCCATTTTACAAATTTCAAAACATATAAGTCAAATTAATTAATTTCATAATTAATTCCCGCTGTCATGACAAATAGCGTGTTTTTGTGAAACAATAAGTATCAAAAGATTGACACTAGTTTAAGTCCGATTTCAAAGTGAAATTAATTCCAACGACCACTATTGGATTTAATGGTAAAAATATTTTCTAATTTCACTTTAAAAACAATTCAAATAATAATCTAATCATATAAATAATTTAGATCAAAAAGAGGTTTTGAATTAAAATACAACATTTACGATATTCATTAAAAAAATGAACTTTATCGGAAAGATACCAAAAATTTACACAAAGTAAATTTTGATGTCCCGATTAAAAAGAAGAGTTATATTTGGTCCAATAGAATTTATAAGATTGATCAAAACTATATTTAATGACGGTTCACCGTCAAAAGGTGATAAGTGAACCCTTAGTGAAAATTAGGGTATAAATGCCTAAAATTGAATTCTTTCTGTATTTTAATCCATTATCTTTTATTGGGTAAATATAAAAACATTTAAAAACATATATAATCATATTTTAGTTATTTCTATCCATTCCCGCCAGTAAAATGGCTACATGTTAACTACCATTTAAAATAATATTATTATATTACTAGTGTGCAATGTAAGATTTCAATGAAACTCATCGTTGCGTATCGAGTACGCTATCAATTGTAGAATCCCCTTTTAATTACAATTAATGTTTAATTCGTAAATATTAATTAATATGAAAATTATTTATTCTTTATTTACCTGGGATGTTACATCCTTCCCCCCTTTTGGGAATTGCGTCCTCGCAATTTTATTCACTTATCAAAATAAGTGGCGGTATTTATCCCTCATAGCATTTTCAGATTCCCACGTTGCCTCTTCAATCACATGGTTTTTCCACAAAACCTTTACCTGATGAATCACCTTATTCCGTAACACCTGCTCCCTGTGGTCAAGAATCTGGACTGGTTGTTCTTCATAAGATTGGTTCTCTTCCAGCTGAACTACCTCTGGACTCAAAACATGAGATGGATCTGGCATGTACTTCCTCAACATTGAAACATGAAAAACATTGTGTACCAGAGATAAACTCGGAGGTAAATCCACTCGGTAAGTAACTGATCCAAATTTCTCTAGAATTTCATATGGTCCAATGAACCTTGGACTCATCTTTCCTTTCTTACCAAATCTCATCAAACTTTTCCATGGAGAAACCTTGAGAAAAACATGATCACCTACCTCGAAAGATAGATCCTTCCTCCGGTTATCCGCATAACTCTTCTGTCTGCTCGGAGCTGTTCTCATGTGTTTCTGAATCAACTGAACCTTTTCTTCCATCTCTTCTACCAACTCTGGTCCCATCAACTTCCTTTCACACACTTCATCCCAGAAAGCTAGAGTTCGACACCGCTTCTCATATAATTCCTGAAATGGTGTCATCTGTATACTAGAATGAAAACTGTTATTATATGAAAATTCAACCAAAGAAAGATGTTGGTCCCAACTTCCTTGATAATCCATCGAACAAGCTCATAGCATATCCTACAATTTCTGAATTGTTCGTTCTGACTGCGCATCAGATTGAGGATGAAAAGCTGTACTAAAACTTAATTCAGTACCCAACGACTTCTGAAGGCCTTTCAAAAAGTTAGAAGTGAACCTGGGATCACGGTCAGATACAATGGAGAGAGGAACTCCATGTAACCTGACTATCTCTTTAAGATACAAACGAGAATGTTGATCTAGAGAGAAAGTATCTCGTATAGCAAGGAAATGAGCAGATTTGGTCAAGCGATCAACAATAACCCAGATTGCATTATTACCTCGAGATGTCCTCGGTAATCCCACAACAAAGTCCATGGATATGTTTTCCCATTTCCACTCTGGCATTGGTAAAGTCTGAAGCATCCCTTTAGGTAACTACCGCTCTGCTTTAACCTGCTGACAAGTCAAACACTTCACAGTAAAATCAGCAATATCTCTTTTCATTCCATCCCACTAGTAATACTCCTGCAGATCTCTGTACATCTTAGTACTACAAGGATGAACTGAAAACGGGGAACTATGAGCCTTGCATAACAACTCATTCTTCAACTGTGAATCACAAGGCACACATAATCTCTTCCCAAAACTAAAAACACAAACACAAACTTATCCAAGAACTCATGGAAAATTCTATTCATAAGGTCCATGAATACAGCAGGTGCATTGGTTAACCCAAAAGGCATAATTACAAATTCATAATGGCCATATCTATTACGGAACGCAGTCTTCGGAACATCTGCTTCTTTTACTTTCAACTGATGGTACCCCGACCTCAAGTCAATCGTTGAAAAATACTGAGCTCCCTAGAGCTGATACCACTTCATTCGATGGCCCAACATCTGCTGAAGTTGTTGCAAAGATTTCACCACCCCTTTCTTCTTGTAGTCTGGCTGCATTCCCCCAGTTGAGTTGTTCGTTGGACACTCGTTTGCATAATGACCCATTTCATTACACTTAAAACATCTTACTGTTGGCTTTTCATTTCCTACTTGATCATCTTCCTTACAGTTACGAGCAATATGACCCGACATACCACACCGAAAGCACTTACCAGACTTGGATAAACATTCTCCAGAATGAATTTTACCACACTTCTCATAGGATGGATATTTGGTTTTCTTACCTCCCTGCTTCTTTGATGAATTCTTCCCCTTTTCCTGCCAACTAGACCTCTTATTCTGTTGTTTGTCATAGAAAACCTGATCATCAGAAAACTCCATTTCCACCTTCTCCGCACATCGAACAAGTTTTTTATAACTTTTGAACTCACGAGAAGCTAATGCCCTTCGATACTTTGGCTTTAACCCTGAGTAAAAACGGTTTATTTTACTATCAAGATCTCGTATGAAGTTCGGAGCATACCTCGCCAATCGAGTGAACTTTGCTTCATAAGCAGCCACTGAATCATCCTCCTGCCTCAATTCTAGGAACTGGTTTTCCATCCTAAGATGAACCACCTTTGGAAAATATTTCTCAAGAAACATACCTTTGAATTCTTCCCAGTGAAGATCCTCAATCTCATCACTATCCCTGATATTTTTCACCATCGACCACCACTGATCGTCTTCACCTTCAAAACGGTAAACAGCAAGTCTAACCTTTTGATGTTCTGAACACCCCATGACATCAAAAATCTTTTCCAGTGCTTTAATCCACCCTTCAGCTTGCACAAGGTCAAATGATCCTCTAAATGATGGGGGATGTTGCCTCATGAAATGTTCCACCACTGACATGTTCCTCTGCAGTTGATCTGGCTGATCTCATGCATGGATACCACCACCATTTATAGCCTGAGTCAACTATGCCATCACTGCAACAAACTATTCAGTTCTGATTCCGACCATCTCAGGTTGCTGATTTGGAAGGTTGTCATCCTCCTGATGTCGTCCCAACATAGCTGCTTTGTTTCCTCTGCAGAAAACCATTCTAAACACAGAAATATCTTAGGCGAAGAAACATGTTAATCTGTAAATGCTACATCATTTCAATCATATCATAAATTAACTTATAATTTAACAATTTTTTAACACCTAAAGTTGTCTAAACCGACCTCTGATACCAACTATAATGCCCCAGCCTTAAAAATTGCTTAATATTGAATTAAATGAATAATTCACATTGAGGATCTTTTCAGGTTTAGAGTTTTAGAGAATTAGAACCTAACTATTACATCTCAAAAGATTACAATGTAGACACTTCTACTAAGTTTCCATAATAAAAAAAACTCTTAAAAAGAAACATGTCTAGTTCCATGTCTTATATAGCATGACATTCCATTGATCCCATCCTTGACCTTAATCCACTTTAAGTCCTGTGAAAAATATTTCGAAAAAAACTTGGGGTGAGCATAAAAAGCTCAGTAAGGGATACACAAAGAATGAAAACTGTTACTTTTTCAAACATCAAGTAAACCATGTATACTCTAACAAACTAATACCTTCACCATCATGAAGTAGTAAAAACTCTTCACTGAATAAAGTATCATTACATACCTTTTTGTAACCAAAGGATTACCATAAAACCCATATAAAGAACACATAGCACATATAAAGGTAACTTGGGACATAAACATACTTAAGTGGAATAACCATACGGTCGACTTCCACACATATCACTTAATGGAATAGCCATACGGCCAATTTCCATACATACTTAATGGAATAGCCATACGGCCGACTTCCATACCCAATGCATTGGAGGTTATAACGTAACCACCTGTCCTGGTATTCATGGCACCACCTTTCATATGGTTTACCACATAACCACCCATTAAAATGTCCAAGTACCAATATAAAATCATAAAACATAAAACCAATATAAAGGAATGATAACATTTCCAGATTTCAATAACAATATATAATTTAAATATATTGACATAATAGAATACTTTATCAAAACCATTTTCAATAACAAAATACATAAAAGATTATATGGTATTTATTTTAATTTAAAAACATTACGGCTTGTTGAGGAAGCCAAAGACCAAATAATACTCGCGGCGGCGGAAAAGGTCATTGTCACCGCGTACGTTATAAAAAACATTCCTTTTTTTCGTTTAGTAAAACGCGTCGTAGAAAAAGATTCCTTTTGTATAAAAGTAAAATTCAAATAGTTTTATACACCATATAAAAGAAAGTTGTGTATAAAATGAAATATGCCTCAATGAAAGGAGATTGAGACGAAGTCCCTTACCTTGGGTCCGACTTGACTCGATCGTTCTTTAACGTCCTGAATAATAAACTTGAGTTAATTACCACTTGATTAAGAACATTTTTAAAGTTCATTATTCTTTTTATATCACTTATTTCCATGTTATAAACATTATGTAACCATTTATGTTAATAATGTTTGTTTTTTCGATATTTGGTTCTTAAGTCGAAAGTGGACTTCTTACAATTACATGTTGTTCATGTGGTCAAAGGTTCTTTATATCCAGAATGAAATTCCTGATTTGTATATCATATATATCATATATATCCAGAATATACATGTATTTATAATATTACATAATCATTTAGAGGTAAGAAATGAAATGCACCGTTCATGGAGACGGTAAGCCGTACGTACGCATGAACGCTACTTTCATTTCTTTGCCATATTAATGGAATTAAAACTAAATGCGAGGTATGTATATTTTAATTCCATAATTATATTTATCATTTAGATATATCATTCATTATATATATCCATTATATACATGTACTTTTAATAGTACATTACATTTGGGGATAAGAAATGAAATGCACCGTTCATGGAGACGGTAAGCCGTACGTACGCATGAACGCTACTTTCATTTCTATATCATACTTTAATATAAAGAAATAATAATGATATAGAGGTATATTATAATTCCATTATAACATCATATATAATAAATTTAAATCCATCCTTTACACGTCCCACATATGGTATTAACGAATCACATCACTATGAGGGGGCGGTAGTCTGCACTTCCTTAAATGAAGATATCGTGTTTACCCATAATGGAAACCATAAAGGTATGCCCAAAATGAAAAATACAGAAGCTTAATGAAAACATAAACATATTATATATCATATATAAATATAGTGACATCTTAATGGACACCATTGAAGGTGTTAAAGGAATGTTGAACAATCATCGTTTCGGGAGGCATAAATTCACCATCCACGGAAACAGTATGTTCTTTAACCATTAGATGAAGGTGTGTGTAAGTGTATCTCTAATACTTCTTATAAAAACATCCTATTATATTGAAGATACTATATTTGTTACAAAATAAATAAATAAAAAGAGTTTGGGGGGTTGAAAAAGCAAAATAATACAAAAGGACTCAAGTGAAGACATTACCTCAAAATCGGGTAACTCCCTTTGGTTTGAGCTCAAAGGCTTCCTTGGGAAGACTTCTGCCCAAATTGAGGCTTCAAGGAGTAAGAGAAGGAAGTTGAGAGACGAAATGGTCAGGTTTGGGCCGATCCAAAGGCTTAGGGAGTGTGGGTATGGTGGTAGAGGTGGGGGCCTTTTATAAGAGGAGAGGAGGGGCACTTTTTGAAAGAAAAGAAATATTACTTTATTTGAAAATGTTTTTAGGTTTTAAAAGGTCCCACATTGATATAATTCGTGTATAAGGTGATCCGGGTTTGAAATCCACCCATCCAATAAGTTTTTTACATGTTTGGTTCATATATGTTACATTATCTTTCCATTTTATTTAAATCGTCAAATAATGATGTCATCGCTGCATCATTATTATGTCATAAATAATTTAATTTATTTAATGTCTAAAAATTAAAAAAAAATACTATGATGTAGGAAATATTATTATCCTTCCAATGACTATTTATAATCAAAAATATGACCTGTATAACCCCACTTAAAAATTGTTTTAGTAAAACATATCATGTTTGTGCCATTTTTTTTACATTAACTTAAATAAAAGGTATTTATGTCCTTTTCCAACCAAAGTGGCTCCATGGGGTCCCCAAGTTGACCAATGGATTTTATTGATCGGACATGAGACATAAAATGAGGGTATGACATGTTTCTAGGTCATCTCATATTATTAAAACATTATTTTTACCTTAAACTACACTAATTACCACTAATCGTGATTAAAAACATAATAAGTTACTATTCACCAAAAAATTATTTTAATCTCATTGAACCACATTTTACTTCTTAGTGACAACCATGTATGTCGGAGTTTTTAAATTCAATACACAAAGGTGAAAAAATTTCATTTAAATGGAAAATAAGTTTTTATAAGTACAACTTAGTGATTTCACTATTCATCAAAAATTGAAGTTTTTCAGAAAAATTCCAAAAATTCACCCTAAGAAATATTTGATATTCCGAATTCAAAAATGAAGTCCATTTTAAAAAATTAAAAACATATAAGTAAAATTAATTAATTTAATAATTAATTCCCACTGTCATGACAAATAGCGTGTTTTTGTGAAATAATAAGTATCAAAAGATTGACACTAGTTTAAGTCTGATTTCAAAGTGAAATTAATTCCAACGACCACTATTGGATTTAATGGTAAAAATATTGACTAATTTCACTTTAAAACCAATTCAAATAATAATCTAATCATATAAATTAATTAGATCAAAAAGTGGTTTTGAATTAAAATACAACATTTACAATATTCATTAAAAAATGACCTTTATTGAAAAGAATCCAAAAATTTACACAAAGTAAATTTTGATGTCCCGATTCTAAAGAAGAGTTATATTTGGTCTAATAGAATTTATAAGATGGATCAAAACTATATTTAATGACGGTTCGCCGTCAAAAGGTGATAAGTGAACCCTTAGTGGAAATTAGGGTATAAATGCCTAAAATTGAATTCTTTCCGTATTTTAAGCCTTTATCTTTTATTGGGTTAATATAAAAATATTTAAAAACATATATAATCATATTTTAGTTATTTCTATCCATTCCCGCCAGTAAAATGGCTACATGTTAACTACCATTTAAAATAATATTATTATATTACTAGTGTGCAACGTAAGATTTCAATTAAACTCATCGTTGTGTATGGAGTACGCTATCGAATGTAGAAACCCCTTCTAATTAAAATTAATATTTAATTCGAAAATATTAATTAATATGAAAATTCTTTATTCTTTATTTACCTGGGATGTTACAGATATATCCTTGGCTATTTGTAAAGGGATACCACCATAGTATTATCATAGTAAATTGTGATGAGGTATAGACTTCAAGGAACCAAATAATTTTTTTTTGAAATATAAAAACAAAATATACTTCCATAGATGTATAAAAATCGATACTATACATAGGCTTAACTATAAAATCTATGATAACCCAGTTCTTATAATTATTTAGTCTCACAACTCCTCTATTGAGATGATATAAAAATCAAAACTATGACCTTAAATCATTTTGATTTATCTAAATTCTATAATATATATAATGCCTAATGAATAGATCTTTGTATCCTCTATGAACTTGGAACACATCATTACTTCTCCACATATACATAATAATAAACATAAAAATAGTCCAATGATATTCACATGGATTTTCATCATATTCTCCTACCATACTAAATGAATAAGAAACATTAAGACTCATATATAACATAGAATACATTATATATCCTATCAGATAATCATAAAGGATCTTACTCATTCCATATCTTTCTTCTTATGTCTGAGTACACGTTTTCTTGTAAAGAGGCATACCAAGTGACACTAAATCCTATCTTATCATAGATTGTTCTATATTGAATAAATTTCGTATCTAGTTGATATATATAACTTGACTCAGTCCAAGAAGCTTCTTGGATCAATCACACATGATCATGATCCCTAGAATTTTGGATGCATCACCTAAGTTCTTAATAGGAATGAAATTTCCCAACCATCCCTTTACCTATATTAAGGATGGTATATTGTAACCATTTAGTAATATTTCATTAAAATATAACACCATGAAAACATTAATAAACCCACTAAACTAATTATAATCACGTATCTCACATTCGTTTATAATGAAACCAAATTTTTTTGTGGATACATTGAATTGAATGTTCCATGACATGAATAATTAGTTTAATCATCAAATAAAGATTTGTATCTTTCATATTTTTTTAATTACATAGAGTTATCAACCATTATTTTTCTATCATTTAATCACCCACTAAAGGTTATCATTATTTAGAAATGTTTTGATATCTATTTTCAAAATCTCATAGTCATTATAGGCTACTTTGGAATAAAATTATGATGAATTTAAACAAGGAAACCAGAGAAAAGGATTTTTCATAGTCAATTACTAATCCTTTTATAAACCATTTATTTAGTAACCACGGTTTATTGGTATTTACATTACCTTTCATTTCTTATTTTCTCTTGAATACCCATTTACACCCAACATTATTGACATCAAATGGTAGATCGATCGAAAACCATAATTGATTTTGATACATAGAATCCATCTCAATATTAATGGATTCATTCCATCTTAATACTTCTGGGATCTATAGTTAATCCTTGAAAAATATAGGTTCATTATGTTTAACTAATAATGAGTGGCCATCATTAGGGACTGGAAAACTATATATCAATGGTACTATTACCTCTCAATCAGTTCAACAAATGACATATCTTCCCAAAAAATCATCAATATAAATATATGGAATCTATTCCTATACCACTTATCTTGTATCTTAAGCATTAAATTCATTTAATTCTATACTTATTATACTATTCACATTGAAAATGTTCTCTCTCTTAAGAAATATAGTTAATATTTTGATAATTAAGTTCATTTTTAAAGGGTTATATTGATAGTATCCCCTTGTTTCTTTGGGATACCCTATAAATGTACACTTCATACATTAGGGTTCTAGACTGTTTCTTTATGCATCCTTAACAAACTCATCATAATCCCATGAAGTAAAATGTGAAGAAATTGGGTTTTTATACTCCGTAACCCCAAGGGAATACCATTTACACTAATTTTGGTACTTTATTTAGTATGTAAGATTCACTATATAATGAAAATCCTCAAAAGTATATTTAAAGGATTGGGTGACATATCATTTACTATAACTGTTCATTTAATGTATGGTTTTACTATTCACTAACACCATTCCATTATATTGTATATGGTAGAGTGATTTGATATAAAATCTCATACCCCCATATAATGTCGATAATGTATTGTTTACGATTTTCACAGTTATGACCTAATCAATGTTTCTTTATCTTCATGTAAAGACGATTATCAAAATAATTCATTAAATATTTTAACTTCTTAAAGGATTCATACATATATGTAATCATGTATATATAATCATACATACTCAAGTTTTTTTAATGTAATAAGGTATGATAATCCATATCTAGATTCTAATTGAAAATTTATGAAAACATCTATGTGTCCAAATTACTGAAACATTGTGAACCATTAATCTTGAACACCAAATGGTGGTTTGGTCATCATACAATTTAAACTAGCATGAAGTATTTCAATTAGATTGATCTCAAAATATTCTAAGTAAACATTTTAATATATCATTGTAAAATGATTCCAATTAATTTGAAAAAGATGAAGACTCCACAACCAGGTGTTAAATGAGTTGCATATATTTAATTCATTATCAACTACTCATATTTTTTTGTCATAATTTAATACGTAAATACCATTATTCTACTATATCATAAGATAACATATTATATCATTATTAAATTTTAATATATTATTTACAAGAAAGAAACATAAATGATGTTCTTATTAAAATGAGGAATATAATATAAAATATTTAAAACCAAAATGAATTCTTTTAGAAACATTATATGGTAGTATCAAATGGATAAACAGTTATTATAACTTTTATAATCTCATAGTTCTACCTCACCTCTAGAAACAT
The DNA here is from genome assembly GCA_963277665.1 of Viscum album. NCBI lineage: Eukaryota > Viridiplantae > Streptophyta > Magnoliopsida > Santalales > Viscaceae > Viscum > Viscum album. Next base: position 61,378,264 of record OY728154.1, on the reverse strand, counting down.
CAAAAAATAAACATGGTTCCTATATTTGGATAAAAATTTGAGAATAAAATTAATTATCTAATACCGATCATATAGATATTGGAATTTTAATTTTGAAAATGAATGGACATGAAGCTTTCCTTTGATTATTTGGATGGGTGTAATTATTTTTTCATTATACCAAAATTGAACATGAAGTACATACTACATCTTATTCCATTCATTGCCTCTATATTATCTATTTCCTAGAAGGATGGTTCTTTTTATATTAAGACATTGAATTCGTATTTTACCCAGTTCTTTATTCCTCCTCTTATTATTATCTTTAAGGACCTTAGGTTTGTTACACCCCATATCTTTATCAACCTAGTCAATGAAAGTAATAAGTTAAAAAAGCATTATCTTGCAATTTATCACATTATAATTCTCAATAAAAATAAATAATTTTTTGGGTAGTGAGGACAAAATGATATCTTTTCATAGCTCGTTAGGAATATTAAACCAAAATTTTATAGGAACTCAATATAGTAAATCATCAAGAACACATGTGGCCCACCCGATGCTGACCCCAAAATCCTACATTTATGAAATTCATTCAAGATCTCATAACTCTATGATCTCACTTTCTCTTTTTATAGAGAAAAATATAACAAATGATGTTATACACATACATATATTCATATTGATTTAGAAGGTCATTGGATATGGAGGACAACATTAAATGTTTTACACCAATTACCTCTTCCACATGCCACAAATAGAGAGATAATTATTCCTCACTGACTTATTTGGAAAAGGAATCGTGAATTTGGATTTCTAGCATATATAATTTCCATCTTGGCATAGTACATTCTAATAACAACTAGTCTTGTAAAGAAGATATAGTGTATACTTTAACACATTAGCATAGATATAAGGGGTCAAATACTAATGGAATGATAGTTTAATAGTTTTGGGGACCCAAATATATAACTTAAAACCACCTTAAAATTTGAATAAGAACATTATAAAAATAAAAATAAATATATATGCATCCCTAAAACTCATTCAGTTATTTCTTCTTCATATCATAGGGAAATAAAAAATAGTGGTGATATATAATTATTTGTAAGGGTTACGTACCTCAAAATATAACATAAATGAATGAAGCATAATAAATATGGGAAGTTAAATAATTGAACACACATTCCATTTAATTAATTTCTTGACTACCATAATTGGATAAGGAAAAATAAATTTTCTCATGTTAAATAACACAAAACACATGATATTTAATTAAGAAGCTATGAATAAAATGAATACAGAGATAATATCATTTCTAAAATCTCATGGATAATAGTAATAACTAAATTCTAAATGATTTAAATGATTAATATTTTTTATCATGATCTTATACATAATTATTCATCTATTATCAATAAATTTCATAAGATAATTTAAAACTAGTGATAAAACCCCATCAGATTTGGCCAACAGATTTGTCTTGTGAAACTTGTCAATGCATTAAGGGGATATCTATAAATGGGGCCCACCAATATATCTATCAAAAAATAATTATAATATACTGACTAATTGATATAATTAATGAACAATATGACGTATCCTCAAATATTTATATTGGGTAAAGGATATGTATATATCAATATTTCCCCAATTGATTAAATAAATTTCAATATAAACCCAATCTGTAAAAAACAATATATTTTTATGAAATAATCTTATCCGTTATAAAATAATATCAATATTTAATATAAGTTTAATTTAGAATGAAAAATAATCAGCAAAAATTGATTGTTTCTAGATAATGTAAACAATCACAAAAGAAATTGAGATTTTATAATATTTTCTACCTCTTTTGTAACTATTAAATTCTAACCCCTTGAAGAATAAACTTGAAACAAATCTGTAATAATAATGAAAAAATAGTTATTCATGTTAAATACATAAAGGGTTAGTATATACACCATATAAAAGTGAATTGTTTCATATTAGAAAATATGTATCAACGAAATATAAATTGATATGAAATCCCTTACCTCATGATATCCTTTAGTTGAACATTATTTTACATCCTTTATAATTATTTTAAAAAATTTATTAATTTATATAATAAAAATAATAATAATTATAATGTCATATATTATGTTCTTATGAAAGTTTACCAACCATTTGTTTATAATATTCAATTATTTTCATTATTTTTTGAGTTAATTACTTTGTTTTCTCAAGCATATTTTTTCATAATGTTTTTGTTAATGTACATAAGATATAAATAAATAATATAAATAATGGTAATAAACTTATAAATATCATATTTAATCATTAAATGTATTATTATAACCATTATTAAATGTTGTGTATGGAAAACATGTTATATTTCATCAAGGAGATGGTAGGTCACATATATACATGAGCACAGATATCATTCCCTTAACGGGTTTATGGTCAGAAGAGTGTATGATATATTAATTTTTAAAAATATATATTATTTCATATATATCACATATATTCACTAAATGTACCTTTATTACCATCCATGTAAAACATAAGTGAAAAAAATGACATCACATTACAAGGCTATAGTTCATCGTACACATGTGTGATATTATTGTATTTAAAATAGAATGTCATGTAATAAGGTACATGTGATATTATTATTCAATAAGCATAATAATATCATGAAGATAATATTAATGTTTTAAATTTATCATTATATCTATCAATGATAGTTGGTGATGGAAAATGAATTATATCAGTTTGTGAGGTTGTACATGATCTGGGATTTATTTTTTCAATTTATTGGAATAGGGGATATAAATTGGTTATAATTTAATACTATAACCTCTGATTATATGAAATGTACTATAATTATTATTCTATCATGATTTAATAATACCTTATGGATGTGTAAGAAAATATATAATAAAATATTAACTTAAGAATACTTCCTCTTCTTCAAACAACTTCTTTAGGTTTGCACTAAAAGCCTTAGTAGGATGGATTTATGAAAAAAGGGATTTTGGATGTTGGTAGTTGAGTAGGTAAGTGATTTGGGTAGGAAATGGATGAACAGAATGTATTTTTATGTGTGAAGAGGGTAGGATATGGGCAACTTATTATATGTGGGGGAGAGGACTTACATGGTTGTTTTGAAATGGATCAATTGAAACCATGTTTTTATCATTACATAAGCCTAAAAAATATATTATTATATACCACTAGAGGTTATAAAGAAACAATACCTCCATAAAATGGTTTTGTAAAATATTTTTGGTCATTTTAACATTTATCCTTTTTACTTAACCCTAGGTAAATCAATTTTTAACTTAACCACAATAGTTAATTTTTATTGCTTGTACTATTTATACTATAAGAATATTAAGTGGAAGTTATTAGATAATATAAATTACGATGATTTCAATTATTTGATAAAATCTTCCAAATTCAGTTCACTTAAGTATCATAATCCTATTTAGAATTATACACACAAACGAGATGAAAAATAATGTTTCTAATGGGAGAATCCTCATAAGTAAAAAATGTTTTAATACCAAAATAAAATATGAAATTCATTTAAATTACCTAAAGTTTAAATATTATAATTTTATTAAACTATTTCTACTTTAAAATAAAATTATAATATATTTTATATTTTTAAATAATTAAATAAGAATGCAGTGATCAATAAAAATTTGTATCTTCACTATTCATCAAAAACAAATTTTATATAAAAATAAATAAATCAACCATAGGAAAATTTTGATATGATGATTTTAAAAATAATGTTTATTTTATAAAATAAATTTTCTAATTTTTTTTAAAACAATAACTTTATCATAAGTGTGTAAGGGTGATAAAACCATTTTATTTTTAAAAATACCGTTTTTCAAAAAACATTTATTTTAAATTAAAATGAATATTTTTTTATAATAAATAGATAACCATTAAAAATGTGTAAAAAATATGTTTCTCGTAATTTTTTTATTCATATTATTACCCACCAACTTTGATTCTAGGTTATATAGTCATGTTTAAATAATATTTTCAGAGATTTTTTATGTTTTTTTAAACCCAGTGTCGTGTTCATCACTATATATCGATGAGATCGAATTTATTTTAATGGAAATATATTTTATATCCATAGGGGGTAACTTCTTTACTTCCTAAAAAAATTCACCCTTGTACAAAAGTAACATTTCTAGTACATTCATTCATTTCATCAATAGTAGATATATTTTATAAATAATATTGATGGGTTCTTAAAAATAATATATATCATGTTTCAATTATATTTATTTATAGGTTCACACAAGATTTGGGTATGGAATGTACTTTCATAACAATTATATATAGAACTAGTCATTTTCTATGGTGATACATTGTGGCATTTTCAACTGGTAAGAAACAAATCTATTTTTTTCAATTATTTCAAATTGTAAAATGTACATATGTCTCATCAATATGTTTTAAAAAAACCTTATTACACACTTCCATGTATATAGATTAAAAAAAAATCTCCCACATGAAATTCAAAATCCTTCCTTCGGTTGTTGAAATCACCATTTTACCTACTTGCGTTGCTTTAATTTGAGGCTAAATAGTTTTTAAATTTATTGTTTTCTCTTACAAAAGTTTTAATATTATCTATTTAATTTCAAAAACATCTTCCCAACAATTTAGATAATGGCATAATTTTCAATATAAGGCCTCATACGATGCCATTTGAATTATTTAAAGGAAACTATTGTTATAGGAAAAAACTACCAATGGTAAATACTGAATGAAAATACCATTAAATTAAAGAAATAATGACATAAAAATTTCTTATAATGTTTGAATAGCCATTTTGGACTATCTATCAGTTTTAGGATAATTGGCGGTGCTCAATTAAAGCTTAGTATCAAGAGCCTTTTAAAGACTCTTCTAGAATTTGATGTAAAACAGTCACACCTAATTTAATGAGAATCACAATGTAATCTTAATTATTAATTAATATAGGCACCCTCAAGTTTATCAAAAGTTAAATATTATATTATTGTGATGAAATGTGTAGATTTATTTAGGTGATAAATAATAACCCATATTGCACCAATCTTTCTATGAGTCTTTTGTAGTCCTGTGTCAATGTCCATTGTAATGTCATCCCATTTACACATACGAATAGTGTCAGACCTGGGTGTGTAATGGATGCCTTGAATGGGAGGGTTTTTAAAATTTTATACATAAGATTGATGTAAACCTGTCGATGTCGGTGAACAGGAGGCCGATCTTAGTAGAGGACCATGCCTGAAAGCTTTTAAGCACAAAAATAAATCATAAATACCAGGTTAATTCTAAAGTTGCGCATGACATATTCTCTACATTGGTGACCACTAATCGACGAATTCGACATGAATGTACTCTAGTTCATCCACATGTGCTTCATCAAATCCATGGGAGCGTCGTTCGTCGTAATCGGGGTGCTAGTGCGGAATTGCAACGACGCCTTCGATGATCTAATGATCACCGCATCACTTCGCTAGTGACGCTTGAGAGATAGAGAGAGATCGATCTGAGCTCCATGGATCCAAATATTCTCTCTAGATATTGGGAGAGAGTAAGGGAGATTTAAGTTCCCAAAATAATAATTGGAAATATCCTCTCCTATTATATTTATAGTGGTTAATTAAAATACCTGGTATCACATCACCAGCCCCGAATGCTTAATGCACTATTGAAAACATTTTATGACGACTAAAATGAGTTATAAATATTATTATCATTAAATTTTAATATATTAAATTATATTATGTGATAATAATGGATTCATTAACTCGACTTGTTGCTCCCATAAATATTAATTGAACCTTGAATAATTTAATATTCATCCATTAATATTTTTCATGTATTTACTTAAAACTCATAAATAAATTTATTAAATAAATTTAATTATCATTATTCTAAACTCAAATAAGGTTAATTTATTTATTTATTTGGTGATCATTTTTCTTGTAGACAAATCTCAGACCACAGTGGTGGGGCCCACCATATCCAAAAGTCTTATTCAGCTGAATAGGGAAGATTATTGAATACGCTATTGTATGTGACTTTCTAGGCCCTTATCTTGATGGAAGTGAACAGTATCTATATACCGATAGCAGGATCTAGTAATCGATCATATCCCTTTAAGAGATCGGGATTGTCACAGCAGTGACAACCACCCAACGAACAAGAACTGTATTATATCATCTTTTTGTCTATAATATCTCATAAAACAGGATGCACTCACGTGTCAATACCATTTTATTTCTTTATAGTTTATTGATTTAATTGGATAGATATACCCTTGACTAACATGTCCATGGTCTTATAAAGGTACTACCATCCATATCCACATGGCCTGAGATATATTACTTTCATAACCTAGAAGCAACAAATCATTTATTGATCATTCAACCAATGTCATGCCACCAATGACGCACTCAACAAAAACTACCTCACCACAACTTCATTTCCATGGTTTTCATCATACATAAAATTATGAAATCAAATGACATACATTGGTAATGATATCATGTCAGGAGACCATTACACATGATCATAGATATGAACATCCCATGACACACAAAACATGTGGTGTTCCTATTCACGGGTAAGTCATCATGATCTCTCTACTAGAGATCACGATGTGAAAACAACATGAGAAGAAGGCACAATTCTTATGAGCCCCCAACACCTGATAGTCAATCATCTAATGTGTCCCATCGGTAATTTTTATCTAGACCATAGTATATATATTTAATATTAATTTTGTATTATCTAGAGGTTTCCATTATAGCCTGGGAATTGCTATAAGATTTCAGTACGACTATTAATCTTTTTAGATTACCATTTCAATAGTGGACGTAGAAAAGTATAAACTATAATGGTAATACGACATCATGTATTTCTAACTGTATAAACAATATCGTAAACAAAATAAATGAATAGTTGGGTCTAGAGAACCCATAATTTCAACACTCCCACATGCACTTGAGCCAAATTCCTAACCAAAATCAAATTCTACTCACATGATGAACATCATGTTTCTAATGAGTAATGGATTTATCTACTAGGCCTACCATAGTTCCATCACATGGCAATTATGATATTGCGGCCTTTTCTGCTTAATTATAACTACTCAAGAGATGGTATCCCGAGAATATATCACTTTTCCTCTATCAAAACATGATATTTTGTATAGTAAGAATATCATAATTTATATTATGATAATACTTGTCTCATGAGGTGAAATTCCAAGAAATAGAACAAATCATTTCTCTTAACCTCTTCTTAGCTGCCTCGGATGCTGCAACATACTCGGTTTATAGGTATGGCCACCACTGGCTGTTACGAGCATGACTCTCTCATCGTATTTAGCCTAACTGTGATAGCAGATCAAAATTGATCTATGGAAGACTAGTATATATCCTTTAAAAATAGTATCCTTTCTTCTCCACATACCTGGTACATATATTTTGTGCTTTCTGATGTAAAATTAGATATTTGTGATCGAATTCCTTGCAGTGATTCAACATATAACTGATATATGCCCGATATACCTTGTCCATATCAGTTTATATAAATATCATGGCATGCAGGATTGATCTGTCGCTCCGAGTTATTGATTTTAACTCACCACGTTTTTCTCTTCCCATTTAACGGATAAGTCAACGTGGAGAGATTATTCCACGTGACATAGGCAACAATATATCTCTTGAATTATTCAAACATGTATTTTATTCACACAATGTCACTATATGTACAATTTACTTGGACCAAGAAACCTATAGATCTACCTTTGTAGTTCTTGTTCCCAATAACTTAGGTTTCTACATTAAGTCAATAACTAGAGTATAAATTCCATCTTGGTATTAACTTATTGTATGGCCATCTGTTTTCCATATGTTGTTGAACATAAATTTTGTGGAAAATTGTAGCACTCCCACTAACTTCTGGTATACACATAGAAAACATTTTTTATTCAAATGTATATTCTATGATCTTGTTTCTTACATTAATCCTAAATAGAATTTCGGTAACATGCATTATTTATTATCATTTTGTTACATGACCATCCCTTTTATGTTATGTCATATAGACACCATCCCAGATTGGTTGTCATGAAATCCAATTATAAATTATTTGATCATAGATACTATCTATGACAAGTAAAATTCTAATGGATTTACGCATAATGAACTTGTGAAAACAATCAAACCTTATTTTTACTACACTTGTACCATCCATGTATCAACTCACTTGAATACCCACAACAATATTGTAAATAATTTTCCCCTTTTTCACTTTGATACATGGAATCCATTAATGCAATTTTAGTTGGTCTATCAATGTTATCTGATTTCCATATCCTTCATACTTATAGGAAATATTATTCACATTGAATAATATATCACCGTCCATGGAGAATATAATACCTTCATGAATGTTTTATCCTTGATACGCAGTATGTGTCTTTGGAACATACTATGTTCCACATGCATTTGCGGAACTAGATCCTTTGCCAACTATTTGTGCATCTTAAGCATTGACTAAACAAAATTAAATATAGCTCCTACTATCTATAATAGAGATGTGAACCCATATATAGATATGTATTCCATCAGTTGAAAACAAATATTCTATAATAGGGATTTCTATAATATCCTAAGAAATCATTGGGATAATTACCTTTGATGCACAATAGGTTTGTCTTGATGCCAATTGGTTGGTATCTAGACAAACTATTTGCATCCAAACACATGTCCTTTTGACATAATGGATTTATATGACACTATAAATCTTATGATATCCATTTTTCATTATAGTTGGAATATGGTTGTGCGATGTCACTATTATTTGCAAATAATTTCATGAAATATAATGGATGTTTTTACTAGTTTCAACATCAAAATTTTGATGTATAACAAATACGTTTATGAATTTATCCACGCCACATGTTTGTGGATCAATTTTGATATGTAATACATCATTATCAATCCTCATTATTAATATTAATTTCGTGATGTCGATAAGGTAATGTGTGTTGAGGAATTACTCAACGCAATATTATCATGATTGTTGAATGATTGGATGAGATATTCTTCGGTATCCCAACATGAAGAAAATCATATCTTTTGACCATGTAAATACTTCACCTTATAATTCCATAATTACATAATGAAATCGTATGATGAATATATATACCTCTATCTTATATATGAATTAGTTCACACTTGTTCAATAATATCTAAATGCTTTGTGACATACCATTTTTTCTAAAGGCCCGTTTGTCCAAACTAAAGATGTTAATAATACCCAACGTATTTAGTTTTCCTGAGAATAAATACCATACTTTGTATATTCATGATGAACACTTTTATTATTACTTGACAAATAATTATCTTGTCACAACTGGGTATAAGTCTAACATTTATATTCATCACTAATTGTCTATGAATCATGTATCACTATATTAGTGATTGAGTTTACCAAAAAATACATTCAATCTAGAACCTAAAATAATACCTCCTTGAGTCCAAAGACACACGAGCTTAATGTTTATGGTTACACTCAATAACTGTTCAACCCAAATCTTTCACTTGAAAATTATGAATTTTTGTACTTCTCACCATAGACCTAGGTATCACCCTTTCCTAGCCACTTAGAGAATACACCAGACTTCTAGTAATGTTTCCATAATTACTTGGTTAATTTATTTAAATACACATATGTAAATAGCATATGGTATTAAATACCAATGTAATAAAAATAAAACATTACATTGATGAATATTAGTGATGTAGAAGCGAAAACTTGCTTCTTTAAATTATATTATTTCTTTTAAAATTTCATTGATTTATTTTATAATATAAAATAAAAATAACCTTTGTTAATAACTCATAAATTAAAGGATGTCGCGAATGTTTCATTTGAATTAAATTACTTTTACCATTTCACATTATCTTTAAAATTTTTCACCATGTTAATTAAAAATTAATTGTCTTTTATTCTTATCCACTTGTTGAACCTTACCTTGATAGTTAACGGAGAGTTTACTCAATACATTCTAGTTTATAAGATAAAATGAGACTTCTGTAATGTGATGAAAATGATTTGAAAAAGGGATCCAATTAAAGATCGTGATCAAGCTTTCAATTTACACATACCCATGTAAACATCACCTTATTCATTCCATTGCTTCTATTTGTCCTTGAAAAATTCTCAGTGATGAAACCATATGTTATATCATATATGTTCTATTGTAGCGACCATAACTAACACCATAAATTGATAAAAGCATAATGATACAACTGTTATATGCTTTTTACATTAGTCTCTTGTAAGAAGTTTCACCCCCACTTCTTAAGGCAGTTTAACTTTGTTGGGGACACTAGAACCTTGAGTTTCCAATATCATAGTACTATGCACATGTGCATGTACTATTCATAGATACTCGTGTCAGTGTGGAAATTTGTTCAATACAATATAGAAATTTTTAAATTTTTGGTATCACATTACATTTTCAATAAAAATAAATTTATCATATGAGTAACTTTTATCTGGATTACCGGTTTGGACATTTTGATTAATTACTAAAATCATTTAATGTATCCCACTATTTTATTGGATTCTAGGAACCCACCATGCTAGAATCAGAATACTCTATCGCTTGAGTATTCTAGAGGAAAGGATCCCAGAACCACCCCTCTCAGTCTAAAAACTACGGCTACACCACTACTTAGAGGGTTCTAGGTGGGCTTTTGGCTAGCTGGCCACTTTAACTTGCAGCTCCTTGATTTTTTGAGTGAATTCGCACCTTCTTAAAATTAGTATTTGATTTACTCAATGCTTGCCTATAAAATTACAGAAATCTAGCAATATGGCTATTTCTTTGCTACAGTTTTATTTATGTTAACCTACCATTTTTATAAGGACTCCCCAATAGTAACATTCACCCTTAGATATGGCATGACCAGCACCTCAAACAATTTCTTTTTTTAAAATTTATATGATAGAATGATTTTTAGACTTAATATATCCTTGATGGTTTTTTATTTTTAGTTTGGCATAAAAAATCCTTTTTTATTTTTATAAGAAAGTACTATGTGATCGCTCTAACAATTGACTAAGCAAGATATAGAAATTTCATAGCATCACGTGTTCATTTTATCTTGCATACTTTTTTATTATTATACTATGTGATCGTGTTATTAAGTACACATTCAAAAAATAATAAACCATGCAAAACAAAATAAAAAACTAGATCATGAGCTAATTTTAATGGGTGATCCATTGAGGGAAAAACAGATCAACCGAAACCCTAGGGGTAAGTACCTTTAGTCACGTGGCTTGAAACATGAACAACAATTTCTGCTCATCTAATGTAACCGACTCCTATCTGGTGCATTTCCATCACTTGGAATGAAGTGTGTCACACCTTGTCTCATCTTTATAAAACTGTACTCGCACGTAGGAGAGGGGGTCTTAGGGTAAAAAATACTGATCTGACAATGGGTGTGCATGCCTTTATACATATAATGACCCCTAATATGCCACTAAGATCATATTTTATTTGATTACTATAATTATTACAATCCCAAAAATAATAATTAAATAAATAAATTAAAAATAATTAAATGAAATGCACCAGAAAAGAATTGGTCAATCACCAACTCATGATTAGTATATGCATTAAACTCGTGTATATTCAGAAATGCAGAATAAAATTAAACATTCCGTAAAATAATTTCTGAGGGAATTATTATTGAATTAGAAATTAACACTAATTTTAATTCAACAAATATCGTCGTTCGGTCCTGTTTAATTAATTAAATTTTAAAACTAAAAATAAAATTAATTAATTAATTTAATTAATCTCCAAATTAAATTAATCACGCCACATTAAAAATTTAAACCAAAAAAAAATATTTAATTAATTAAATTATCCCAATAAAATTACCTATGTACCATTAACCCTGGTCAGGGCATATGTGGGTCAGGGTGAACTTCCGCAGACCAATCTCGGGCTGTGCCAACCCCGTGTAGAGTACTTCAAGATCGAGCAGGCCTGCCCATGCACATTTCAGGCTAGGAAGACCCGCCCGGTCACCTGGTGAGGCAAATCCAGTAGGTGTAGAACAATAAATAACTTGAAAAGGGTACCTCACGATGGTGTGTTCCACACCATGGGTTTTGGTAGAATAGTGAGCGGTGTAGGGATGTGGTCATGGTTTCCCTTATGGTGGCCGAGACAGTCCATCTCGCTGGCAGCCGGGTAGCAGAGTAGGCCAACAACGACCGGTAGAGCTCGAGAGAGAAGGCTTCCCGACCTGTTCATAACGACAAGTGTGGTCTCGGGTTACTATTGGTGTGGTTCTTTTGGAGATCACGGTGAGTCCTTCAGCCGGTGCGATGTTGGGTGATGCTAGCACGCATGGTGAGGGAGATCCCAGGAAGCCACGCACAACGCATACTCATAAAATACTTTGTTTGATTATAAAGACGCACATAATTTCTACTCATTGTTGGCGATCGATGATCAAAGAATCCGACAAGGAACTCCCATAGACCATCCACACGCACATTTAGAAATCTACAGGAGTACCATTCATCATAATCTGGGTGGTAGTGCAGAATTGTGACAATGCCTTCGACACTCCGTCGATCACCACATCACATCACTAACAATGCCTGATAGAGAGAGCTCGATCTGAGCTCCTTCGATCTAGATCATATCTCTAGAGATCTTGGGAGAGAGGATAGGATATATAAGTGCCATGAATATTAATTTTAAATCTCCTCTCCTCTTTTAATTATTGTTGTTAATTAAAACAACAGTATCACCTCACAGGGCCCGAATACTTAACGCATTATTATCAACATTTTATGGAAACTGGCCTAAGTCTTAAATATTATTTTCACTTTGAATATATTAAAATACATTAAGTGATAATAGTTGAGTCATTAACTAGACTCATCGCTTCCATAAATTTTAATTGAACCTTGAATAATTTAATACTCATTAACTAATATTTTTGATGTATATACTTAAAACTCATAAACACATTTAATAAATAAAATCAATGATCAATATTATAAAATAAAATAATATGAATTTATTTATGACATTAGTGATCATTTTCCATTGGAAAAATCCCGAACCCCAGTTGAGGGTCCCACCATGTGAAAAAAACTCATATTCCACTAGATATGGCAGATTCTTGAATATGCATTGTTTGTGATTGTCTATTCCATTATCTCTATAGCAGTGAATAGTATTCAAAGACCAAGAGTGGGATCTAGTAACCCATCATGGCCCTAAAGATATAAGAATTGTCACAACAGCGACAACCAACCAACAAACACACACTATGTAATATAATCTCTTTGCCTGTAATATCTCATAATGTAGGACACACTCAAATGTCATAGCCATTTTCTTGATTTATAGTTTATTGATTTAACTAGACATATTTACCCTTGGATTCCATGGACATTGTATTATAAAGGTACTTCCATCCATATCAATATGGCCTCATATATATTACTTCCATAACCTAGAAGAGACAAATTCTTTCTTGACCATTCAACCAATTCTGTGCCACCAATGACACACCCAACACAAACTGCCTCACCATGACTTCATATCCATGATTTCATTTCTTGCCTAAAAGAATGAAATCAAATGACATACATTCGGTAATGATATCAAGATAGGATATCATTACACATGGTCATAGATTGGAACATCCAATGATACCTACAACATGTGGTGTTCCTATTCGCGGGTCTGTATTCAAGATCTCACTACTAGAGATCACCAAGTGCAAACTTCAGGAGAAGATGTCTTCGTATGATCCCCCAACACCTAATAGTCAAACATATATTTTTTACAGTTAGTAAGATGTATCTAGAACACAAAAAATATATTTAATATTAATTTCATAGTATCTAGAGGTTCTCATTATAGCCTAGAAAACTGCTATAACCTTTCGATACGAAAATTAATCTTTGGACATTATTATTTCAATAGTGGACATAGAAAATTCTAAACTATAATGGTAGGATGACATCATGTATAACTAACTGTATACATGATATGGTAATCAAAAGAACAATATTGTTGTGTCTAGGGAACCAAATATTTTATTAAATAGTAGTAGGTTGAATAACTCTCCTAGGGTGTTTTACCATGAACTTGACCAATTTATAAACTAATTATCAAGATACATAGTCTAGAATTTCCTTCATCAAATTATCCACAAAAAAATATTCCTTCAAATCCCTATACATCTTGTTTCTACTATAGTGTATAGATAAATTCATGCTATGTGTATATTCAAAAAAATAACTTTTTTAGCACAGGTATAGATAGAAGACATAATCTCCTCCAAAAATTTATAACACAATATTCACAAATGAATAACGTTCAATTCAATTAACTCAAATATTTTATTTTATTATAAAAGATATCTTTATTGGATTGATTTTTTTGATATTTTCTAATAAAGATATATTCAAAAACATTTGAAAATATTGTGACATATCTCCTTCCTTAATTATTCCCATATATATGTTTACATTATCTATGAACATAGAGTCCCTATAATTCTCATATGGTTTATAACTCCATGATCATTCTAAATCAATGTATTCACTACCTTATATTCTTGTTGACATTGTGAAATGTGATCCAGACACTTTTCCATAGATTTAAAGATGTGGAACTCACTTAGACCCAAAATTTTGAGTTTATGTCAAAATATATCTTCAATTACAGAATAAGGAGAAGATTTAATGTCTTTACGTGATGGCCCATAATGTCGTTGATGAGTTTTGAAATGTTCATTGTGTGAATATGAATTTATCATGGTGGTCTATGATGGTAATGAAGGGACAAGACAACAACCCCTCAATAATCCCAAGTAGGGGTGTGTGGGTGTAGCCCATGTGGTATAAAGCAGTTGGTTCCCCCATGTGAGCCTCCCAAGTACCCCTAACACCATTGGTGTGTACATACAAATGGTTCACCCTGTATAGAGAACTGACCCTTTTACATATAACATTTCATGATTTTAAACATAATTCATCATCAGAGTACAAGCCAAGGATCGTTAAGTCTAGTGTTTTGGAATACTAGGAACATATAACACAAAACATGGGGCTAATAAAACACTTCTTTATTTAATCTCCACAATGAGCTCCTAACTTTTTTTGAGCCCTTACATCTTCATAGGGTACCCTGGGGAACACATGAACAAAGGGATGAGTTCATATCCCAGTAAGGGAATGAACATAAGGATACATTTCAGGAACATGAGTTAGAAGGCATGACATAATGATATACAAAGCATGAAACATATAAAATTATTTAATATAATCAAGGGATCATATAAACATGGAATCATATAAATGTCGTAGAATAATGATGCATTTTTTTAGTATGGGTCAAGGCTAACCACCAATCCCGTTTCCCATTTCAGTATGGCTCAAAGATAACTGCCAATCCTGTTTCACATCGTATCTCATGAGACTTAACCTTACCCAATGTGTTGGAGAGCTATCTGGGTGCACCCATCTCAATGTATACATGAATATTCTTTCCACATAAATATTCTTACCACATATACAATCATACATAATCAACCATACACAAACATAAGGATACCCATGAAAAGAATTGGGTACCACAATCATGACATCAATCATAACCAAAGGGTGCATCATGAAATTTTACATGTAAGGAAAGAATTAGAAAATACGTGGATGTTCATAATGTAAAATAGGAATATATCATGGTAAGTCGTTTCAAACATAACTGATAACATATTAGAAATGTATTTTAGACGCATTGGCATTAAAACATTTTTGTGCGGTTTTAAGGAAAATACTATAGAGGTTTTAAAATAGTAAAGATGAAATTATTTTATATAAGAACAGAATTGAACCAAGAATGTTTTCATAATGAAAATAAATAATTTAAAAAGATAATGGTGTCTTAACACAAAATATAGAGTTCACTTGAAATTGGGCAAATGTTCAGGAAGTTCCTTGTAAACAAGTGTACTTATTGGGAATTATCGAAGAAAGATTCACATATAGGCATGTATAACCACAAAAGAGAGTGAAAGGTGGATCTTGGAAACTGATTATGGATCATATAAACAGAATTTTTATGTTATATACAATATAAAAGAAAAAATCATTTTGGTAAAAAGAAATACAGAGAAACTCCAAAGAATAAAGGAAGTTCGGGTAGATTCCATCATGGTTTATTGGCATGGTATCGTGTATAATTAAGAGGGCTTGATGAGAGATATAAATGGTTTCTAATCACATATAAAACATTAGTGCAGTACGGGGAATTTTTTTAAATGTACCACATCACTAGTTATTACACAAAAAGGCATAGCATAGAGAACCATCTGGATTAAGAGAAAAAAGGGGAGGATCCCTTACCTTAAGTCTGTTGGTGTTCTCTACTTGATATTAATGACCTGAATAGTAAAAATAGGATTTTTAATAATTAGTTCCTGAACCTTATATACATTTAAAATATTTAGTATATCCTTTGTATGTTCATTTATACCCATTTTGATGGATTATAAGGTTCAATTTCATGGTTCTGGTCCATTTGTTTCCTTGGTTTTAATGATCAGTTAACTTGTATTTAGGTTCGGATAAATATTAAGATGAAAGTGATCATCCAGAATTGATGTTATATATCTTTGGTGATAATCCATAAGGTTATATGCTTACAAAATTCATTTGTTTAAATGGGAGTGAAGGAGAACAATGTCATAAGACATTAATGATAAACGCTTGAATTAATTTTAGCGATTTTACTCATAATTAACTTGTTTTGTATTATTATTTGATATCATGAGTGTATAAGGATTCCAGAAACATAAATAGGATATATAAAATATATAATAATCTGGTTCAACCATATCATAAATGGTTTCCTGAGCATAAACAATGATGATAAAAGAAATTGAAAACACATTATCCACGATGTCGATCACAGACGATGTTTTAATTTTAGAACGCATGGGAGAGGAGAAGAAGCACGATGCTTTAATTTTTTCCATAAACATGATTAACATCCAGAATATATGAGATTATGGAGCTCTAATGCATTTTGGGTATGTGAAGGGGAAGAGGGTATAATAAAAGAAAGAAATTGAAAACAAAACACTTGAAATAGAAAGGGGATCCTTACTCTTTGATCTCCCCTCTTTGAGATTCCTCTTAAGGCCTTTGATTTTTTTCCTTTTGGTAAGTACAGCAGGACTTAGACGTGGGGAAGGAGCTTGGGAGGATACTTGGGTAGAATTTGGGCTAGGCACAAGGCTTGGGTGGTGTGTGGGAAAGAGGTAAAGAGAGGGAGTATTTATAGTGAGGGAGGGGAGGTTTTCCCATTATTATAAGTATTAGTTTATTATATAAATCCAAGACTATGAATAATTGAGAATTATCATAAAATATATTAAAATAATAAATTATTATTCGAGATTATAATCTTACATCATCCATACATCACCTATGATGCAGTATTTAGCAATTATTGTAATTTATCGTATTTTACAATTCAAAAAAAATTCATGTATTTCAGAAAAATCTCAAAAATTCACCCTAACCATTTTTTGACGTGTAGAATCCAAAAATGAAGTCCATTTTTCAAAATTAATTTTCTAAATATTATTATTTTAATATTTAATTAAAATAACAATTTAGTATGAAAACCAATTTTAAAACATCCATTAACTTATTCTAAAATACAGGTATATTGTACTTCAAACATGAATATTATATTTATACTATAATTGGTGATGTTACAATGAATTATGGTATATCACTATTCATAAGGGTATGTTACTATGCATTAGGGTAGGTTACTATTCACCAAAAAAATAAGTTTTCCTTATCGGACTCCAAATAACTTACTGATTACAACAGTGTATGCCAGATTTTCGAAATTTCAAACACAGAAGTGTCGAACTTATGTTTAGAGGTCACTTAGCACTTAGTAGTTCATTATGTTGATTTTTCAGGTGATTTTATGACATACTTATGAGAAGGGAACTTTCATTGAAAAACATGGTATCGTTACATTCTTCCCCCCTTATGAAATTTCTCCCTCGAAATTTTCACTTCCCACATTAGAAAAGATGAGGGTAACATTGCCTCATCACCTCCTCTGGTTCCCATGTTGCTTCTTAAAACTTTTGATTTCTCCATAGCACTTTGACCAGGTGCATTGTCTTATTTCGTAGAAATTTTTCTCTACGATCTAAGATCATTACTATTTGTTCCTCATAAGAAAGATCATTCTCCAATGGTACCACCTCTTGATTTGGTACATGTGAGGGGTCTAGTATGTATTTTCTCAAGAGGGACACATGGAATACATTGTGTACTTGAGATAGGTTAGGTGGGAGTGATAGTCGGTAGGCCACTGCTCTGATGTGTTCAAGGATCTCAAAGGCGCCGATGTACCTTGGGATTAGCTTCCCTTTCTTCCCAAATTGCATGACTCTCTTCGATGGTGATATTTGAAGGAAGACGTTATCCCCAACGTCGAACTTCAAGCCCCTTCGACGGTTGTCATCATAGCTCTTTTATTAACTCTTAGCATCTTTGATGTTTTTTTGGATGACTTGGACCATCTCTGTCATCTTTTTCACAAGATCAGGTCCAAGTTTCTTTCGTTCTCCAACTTTATCTCAACAGGTAGGATTTCTACATCACTTTTCATATAGAGCTTCATACGGAGCCATATGAATACTCAAGTGGAAGCTATTTTTGTATCAGAACTAATGCAATGGGAGATGCTGATCCCATCCACCTCTGAATTATAGAGAGCAGGCTCTCAGCATATCATCATGTGTCTGAATAGTCCTTTGAGATTGGCCATCAGTTTGGGGGTGATTGGCCGTGCTGAAATTTAATTCGGTACCCAATGTATGTTGAAGACTCCTTCCAGAATTTATATGTTAACCTTGGATCACGATCAGAGACAACTGAGAGTGAAAACCATGCAGTCTCACCACATCCTTCACATACATTTTTTCAATATTTTCATGCGAGAGGTCTTACCTAATAGAAATAAAATGGGCGGTCTTTGTGAGTCGGTTAACCACAACCCATATCGCATTATTTCCCTTCTAAGTCTTCAGGAGACCCGTGACAATGTCCATTGTGACATTCTCCCATTTCCACATGGGTATAGGAAATGGTTGCATCATCCATTTGGAATGTTGTCACTCTACATTAACTTGCTGACATACCAAGCAAATTGATATATATTACACAATCTTCTTCTTTATGTTTTCCCACTAGAAATGTTCGTGGAGATCATGATACAGCTTGGTACTTCTAGGATGGATAGAGAATGTTGAGATATGTGCATTGTCCAATATCTCTTTCTTTATCTCAGGTTATGAAGGCACACAAGCCGCATTCCAAACCAAATCCCACCATCATCATTGATATGGAACTCTTCCAGCTTCCCTTACATTATTGCATTGACCTTCTTTTGTAACTCCACATCATCCCTTTGTGCTTCCTTAATCTTCTCTTTGATGGATGGTTACACAATCATTTGGGAAAGGTAGGATGTATCCCTTGCCCTTACGATTTCTAAATCCATCATTTTCATATCCAAGAAGATAGGGTCTTTCTCAATCTGTAACATGGATAGAGTTGCAGGTTCTTTTCTGCTTAGATCATCAACTACCTTGTTCGCCCTTCTAGGACGTCAGTGAATAGAGTAATCATAATCCTTTATTAGCTCTAACCATCTCCTTTGACGCATGTTGAGCTCCTTTTGTGTGAATATATAATTTAGGCTCTTGTGGTTGGTGTATATATCACACTTCTCACCATAAAGGTAGTGCTGCCAGATTTTCAAGGCAAACATCACGGTCGCCAGCTCTAGAGCATGTGTCGGGTAGTTCTGCACATGGATCATCAACTGCCATGAGGCATAGGCTATCACTTTATCATTTTTCATAAGTACACAACCCAAGCCTGTCTTTGAAGCATCTCTGTATATCAAAAAACATTCTCCACTTTTTGGTAATGTGAGTACAGGTGCAGTTATCAGCCTTCTCATTAGATCCTTGAAGGTTACCTCACATTCTTCGGTCCAGAAAAACATTACCCCCTTTCATGTCAGCTTGGTCATTGGGTTTGACAATCATTAAACGTTCTTAAAAAATCTTCAATAATACCCTACTAGACCCAAAAAGATACGGATCCATGTTATAGAAGCTGGCCTCAACCACTATTCAATTTTCTTTGCTTTGGAAGGGTCCACAAATATCCCTTTTCTTGTGATAACATGACCTGAGAATGATACTTCTTCTATCCAGAACTCACATTTACTGTACTTTGCATACAACTTCTCTCTTCGCAATGTATTTAACACAGTTTTTAAATGCTCCTAATATTCCTCCTTTCTCATGGAGTATATCAGATTATCATCAATAAGGACTACCAAAAATTTGTCAAGGTAATATCTAAAGACATTATATATTAAATCCATGAAATTTGTTGGAGCATTAGTGAGTCCTAAGGGCATCACTTTGAACTCGTAGTGTTCATACCTTGTTCGAAAGGCAGTCTTTGTTATATCTTCCTTCCTCACCTTTAGTTGGTGATATCCTAACTGAATGTACATCTTATAGAAATAACTAGCCGTATGAAGCTGATCGAATAAGTCATTTATCCATGGAAGGGGATGCTCATTATTTATCGTGATCTTATTGAGATCATGATAATCAATGAAAAGGTGCATTGTTCCATCATTCTTCTTGACGAAGAGGACTGGAGAACCCCATGGTGAAGCCCTCGGTCATATAAAATCTTTCTCCATTTTCTCCTGTAAATTCTTATTTAGATCTTCCAGCTCTACGGTGGCCATTCTGTAAGGTGTCTTCGAGATATGAAGAGATCTGGGGATAAGTGCAATAAAGAACTCAAACTATCGGCTCAGAGGAAGGCCAGAAAACTCTTCAAGGAATACGTCAGTGTAATCCCTCATTATGGGCATGTCTTTAAGCATGATTCTCTCTTTTTTCTCGATCATTTGATCTAGATATGCTTGCTTATAAGGCAAAAATATCCACACTTGAGACAAAGATTCTAAAGGATACTCATGTTCCTCCTTACATTTGTAAAGAATCAGAGGATGCTTCGGGATGTGAAAAGTGATTTCCCTTTACCAACAGTTGATGTTGGAGTTGTACAAAGATAGCCAATCCATGCCCATGTTTGCGTCAGACTCCACTAAAGGAAGTATGACAAGATTAATTGGGAGGTTTAGTCCAGAAACATTAACTGGGGAGGAGTTATAAACCATGGATGCAGTGATTTCCCCATTTTCTGTTTTCATAGATAAATTTTCATCCAAATTTTGAGGTGGTGTTTGAATAGTTCTACTAAACTTGCAAGATATGAAAGAATGAGTAGAACCAGAATCAAATAGTATGTCTTATACTCTTGAATGAATAACTAGCATACCTATCACAACATCGTTGTCCGGTTACACCTTAGATGTAGTGATAGAATAAGCCCTTCCTTGTTTCCTTGGAGGTTGTTGTTGATTGCCTCTAACAACCCTCAGCTTTGGGAAATTTTTCCCATAATGCCCAAGCTTCTTGTAGTAGAAACACTACACTGCAGGTTGAGTGTTGTTATGAACCTTCCGTTCTTCTTCAAGATTAGTGGAATTTTTCAAATCCCTTTGGCAATTCTTCACTAGATGACCAACCTTTCCCCATTTGATGAAATTCTTGGTTCCCTTGAGACAGTCACCAGGATGCTTCTTCTCCAAATTTTTGCAAAGGGGAAAATGAGGCTTCTTTCCATCATGGGATTTGTTTGATGAACCACCCATGATGTTCTCCATTTTTCACTTCTTGTCACTAGGCCCATGAGACCACTGAGAGTCTCCAATTTCCATTTCCTCCTTGAGGGCACAATAGACAATATCCTCATAACTGTAAAAGTATCAAATTTCCAACACTTTTCATAGACTCGGTTTTAGTCTGATAAAGAAGTGATCAAACATGCTTTCGGTGTTCATGAAAATTCCACAGGCGTACCTTGAAAGCCTTGTAAAGTTTTCTTCATACGCCCTGATGGAATCATCTTCCTTCTACCTGAGTCCAAGGAACTCTCTTTCCATCTACGACAACTTGCTCTTTCCTTGGAGGAGGAGGGAGTTCCGCCTGATTAAAGTTATTATTCATAACTCGAGCCAGCTGAGCAATTATTGTCATGAAGTTTTGTGCACCCACTCGAATCATATTAGGAACATCATTAGAGAAATATTCATATTGACTATCACATTGGTTGTTAGAACATGTTCTTCTATTTTCCGCCATGAACTAAGAATAACATGTATAATTAGAGGTCTTGAATACTTAGATAATAAGCATAAAAAAACTTTTAATATAAAATTATGAACATATAAGGAAGAAATATATCCCGAATTGTGATTACTTAGATTATATCTAGGTTATCCTCAATCTATTTCTTAATATATATTCTTATGGGCTTCGTTTTGTCCCTTAATAACGGTTTGTAGTAAGCTCATGAATCTACCAAATCATATCCCCTGTGAGTGTTGTAACAAAGAGTGCAGTAAGGCTCGTTAATGTGCACCAGTTCCCATTCGATTCTAGCTCAAAGCGGTGTTTTCAGGTTTTACCCCTTTATACTTCTGTGCCAGAGCTATCTCTACCAGCTCATATCTAGACACAGATGTATTTTCTTGATAAACCACTTACTCAGTACTCACCAAAATTTTGGGTTGTTTTCTTATACTTAGTCACATCCTTTAGGTTCTCACTAAGGTTCTCTATTCCTAATCTCCAAAAATAACTAGACTATCCTTCGATACCAACTATATCCACTTGAGCCTTTTACATATAACATTTCATGATTCAAAACACAATTCATCATTACAGTACAAGCCAAGGATTGTTAAGTCTAGTGTATTGGAAGACTAGGTACATATAACACAAAACATGGCGCTGGGAAACACTTCTTTATTTAATCACCATAATGAGCTCCTAACTTCTTTTAAGCCCTTACATTTGCATAGGGTACCCTGGGGAACACATGAACAAAGTGATGAGCTAAAAAGCCCAGTAAGGGAATGAACAAAAGGATACATTTCAAGCACATGAGTTAGGAGGCATGACATAATGATATCCAAATCATGAAACTTATAAAATCATTTAATATAATAATGGGATCATATAAACATGGAATTATAATAATGTGGCAGAATCATAAAGCATTTCTTTAGTACAGGTCAAGGCTAACCACCAATCCCATTCCCCATTTCAGTATGGGTCAAGGATAACCGCCAATCCTGTTTCACATCACATCTCATGAGACATAACCTTACCCAATGCATTGGAGTGCTATCTGGGTGCACCCATCTCAATGTATACATGAATATTATTTCCACATAAATATTCTTACCACATATACAATCATACATAATCAACCATACACAAACATAACGGTACCCATGAAAAGAATTGGATGCCACAATCATGACATCAATCATAACCAATGGGTGCATCATGAAATTGTCCATGTAAGGAAAGAATTAGAAAATACATGGACTTTCATAGGGTAAAATAGGAATTTATCATGGTAAGTGGTGTAAAACATAAGTGACCACATATGGGAAATGTATTTTAGACACATTGGCATTAAAACATTTTTTTGCGGTTTTAAGAAGAATACTATCGTGTTTTTAAAAAAGTAAAGAAGACATTCTTTTATATAAGAACATAATTGAACCAAGAAGGTATTAATAATAAAAATAAAAAAATTTAAAAGATAATGTTGTCTTAAAACAGAAGATAGAGTGCACTTGAAATTGGGTAAAAGTTCGGGAAGTTCCTTTAAAACAAATGTACTTATTGGGAAGTATCGAAGAGAGATTAATTTATAGGCATGTATAAACAAAAAAGAGAGTGATAGGCGGATCTTGGAACATGATTTTGGATCATATAATCATAATTTTTAAGTTCTATATATAATAAAATACAATATCATTTTGGTAAAAAGAAATATAGAGCAACCTGAAGAATAAAGGATGTTCGGGTAGAATCCATCATGGTTTATTGGTATGTTATCATGTATAACTAAGAAGGATTGATGAGAGAGATAAGGAATTTCATATCAATTATAAAAAATTAGGGAAGTATGGGGAAGGTTTATAAATGTACCCCATCACTTGGTATTGCAAAAAAAGGCATAGCATAGAGAACAATATTGATTAAGAGTAAAAAGGGGAGGATCCCTTACCTTCAGTCTGTTGGTGTTCTCCACTTGATATTAATGACCTGAATAGTCAAATTAGGATTATTAGTCAATAGGTCCAAAACCATATATACATTTAAAATATTTATTATACCATTTCTTAGTTCATTTATAGCCATTTTGATTGATTATAAGGATCAATTTCATGGTTAGGGTACATTTGTTTCCTTGGTTTTAATGATCAGTTCACTTGTATTTAGGTTCGGAAAAAAAGTAAGATGAATGTGGTCATCTAAAATTGTTGTTATATATAATTTGTGAGCATCCATAATGTTATAGGGTTAAAAAATTCATTTGGTTATATTGGAGTGAAAGAGAACCATGACATAAGACATTAATGATAAACGCTTGAATTAATTTTAGCGATCTTACACATAATTAACTTGTTTTGTACCATTATTTGATATCATGAGTGTATAAGGATTCCAGAACCACAAATAGTATATATAAAATATATAATAATCTGGTTCAACCATAACATAAATTGTTTCATGACCAGAAACAAAGATGATAAAAGAAATTGAAAACACATTATCCACAATGTCGATCACAGACGATGTTTTAATTTTAGAACGCGAGGGACAGGAGAAGAAGCATGATGCTTTAATTTTTTCCATAAACATGATTAAAATCTAGAATATATGAAATTATGGTGATCAAATGCCTTTTGGTTCGGTGAAGGGGATGAGGGTATAAGAAAAGAAGGAAATTGAAAACAAAACACATGAAAATAAAAGGGGATCCTTACTCTTTGATCTCCCCTATTGGAGATTCCTCTTAAGGCCTTTGATTTTGGCCTTTTGGTAAGACCCGAAGGCCTTGGACGTGGGGAAGGAGCTTTAGAAGAAACTTGGGCAGAACTTGGGCTTGGTACATGGCTTGAGAGGTGTGTGGGAAAGATGTAAGGAGAGGGGGTATTTATAGTGAGGGAGGGAAGGTTTTCCCATTATTTTAAGTATTTGTTTATTATTTATGGCCAAGACTATGAATAATTTAGAATTATCTTAAAAAATAATAAACTAATCATGGATGATTCAAGATTATCATCTTACATCTGCCATACATCACCTATGATGCGGTATTTAGCATTAATTGTAATTTATCGTATTTTAATATTCATCTAAAATTCAAGTATTTCCGAAATATTCCAAAAATTCACCCTAACCATTTTTTTGATGTGTAGAATCCAAGAACAAAGTCCATTTTTCAAAAATAATTTTCTAAATATTATTATTTTAATATTTAAGTAATATAAAAATTTAGTATGAAAACCAGTTTTAAAACATTCATTAACTTATTCTAAAATACAGGTATATTGTACTTCAAACATGAATATTATTTTTATACTATCATAGGTGATGTTACTATTCCTTATCTTATATCACTATTAATAAAGGTATGTTACTATTCATTAGGGTAGGTTACTATTCACCAAAAATTAAGTTTTCCTTATTGGAATCCAAATAACTTACTGATTACAACCGTGTATGCCGGATTTTCGAAATTCCAAACACAGAAGTGTCAAACATATGTTTAGAGGTCACTTAGAACTTAATTGTTCATTATTTTGAGTTTTCATGTGATTTTATGGCATATATATGAGAAGGGAACTTTCATTGAATGACATTGGGTCGTTACACCCTGTGCGATTTACCTGCATGCGACCTACTTGCACAAAATGGTGCCATCACCCAGGGTCCCATATTTTCCATTAAATATGACACTATGGTCTTCATTTGGGAAAAATAATTTTTCTAAAGGCCAATTAATGCTCTAATTTCCCTAGTGCATCATTGAAGTCCTCTAAATCTTTCTATTTAGACTTCTAAACCCTAAAGAAGATGAAATTAAAGAGAAATTTTTGGAACATATGTATAAGGACCCAGCCTTAGAACATTACATAATATTTAATTAAATGAATAATTAACATTGATGGTCTTTTCAGGTTTAGATATTTAGAGAATTAGGACATAACTATTACATCTCAAATGAATACAAAGTAGACACTTCTACTCAGTTTCCATTTTTTTCATAAAATAAAAACTCTTTAAAAAGAAAGATGTCTAGTTCCATGTTTTAGAGTACATGTCTTTCCCCGATCCCATCCTTGACCCTATTCATCTTTAATTCATGTGGGAAACATTTCACAAACATGGGATGAGCATAAAAATCTCAGAAAGGGATATAAAAATATGGACAGAAAACATTAGTCCATGTATACATAAGAATAAAAGAAAACATACTTTACTCATAAAAAATAAGAACATAACATACCTCATGAAATAATAAGATTTATGAATAGATCAAAGAAATCATAAGGCATAAAGGTAACTAGAGGAATTCATAACATTCTTACGTAGGGAGTAACCATCATGGTTACATTTGGAATACCCATCACAGTATATTCCCTAAATATCTTTAGAGAAACCTCATCTTTTAACTCTTTCGTGTTACGCAATACAATGGAGAGCTATCTCGTGCTCACCCACCCATAGTTTATCACGAAACCACCCGACTTCATAAACAATTCCCAAGAACCATAACATAATCGTATCTTGTAAAACATGCATATTTGAAACATAACATTTCCACATTTCAGTCACAAGATATCAATAATACACATTGATATAATAAAAACATTAACTAAACCATTTTAAATACCAAAATAAAAGAAAATTAAAACATGGTTTTTTTTATTTAGAAATGTTATGGCTTGTAAAGGAAGCTGAAACTCAAATAATGGTCATGGCGGCGGAGAAGTCATTGTCGCCGCATATGCAAGACAAAAAAACTCCATTTGTTGTTTAGTAAAACGCTTCATTTAAAAAGATTCCTTTAGCATGAAATTAAAAGTCAAAAGGGTTTTATACACCGTATAAAATAATGTCATGTAGAAGTCAAAATATTCCTCAATGAAAGGAGATTGAGACGAAGTCCCGTACAAAGACGATATCCTTAAATTAAGGATAAATAAATTACATAATTATGTGTGTAAAATATAAATACACCCAATATAAGTTGATATTAAGTGTAAAAAAGTCAGAGGTCATCCAAAAATATTCATAGCACGACATAATCAAGAAGTAGAGGTTTAACTCAATGAATTGAAATTGGGTTAAGAAGTTCCCTTATAGAAATTCGACAGCCTAATGACGTCACCTTAAAATTCAGAAAAATGAGTTGATGAGAGATAAAAAGGGCATCTCATCACTTGGACATAAAATTTACAGCAATAAGGATATATAAGGACATATCCCAACATAAGAATATTTAAATTAAAAGACCTAACAAAAGAAGTCTGTTTAAAAAGTAAAGGGTGAAAGGTTCCCTTATCGATTTGGTGACCTACGAAATATACACGCCATGAAATAAGGTTCATACAATGAAGATGTAAATACCCATATAATTAATGTATATTACACAAAGAATACAATCATGTGCAGTACATACACCACACAAAAGGAAATAGAGGAAAATGAAGCATAAATCTCACGAGAATAAAAAGAGATATAAAAACCCTTCCCTCATTGTAATCAATCGAGTCGTATAACCAAAAGATAATGAAAAAAATTGAATCACATAATACCAGGAATATGATTGGCATGAGGGCATGATTTCTTGTATGACCTTGTCCATGTCTCTTTTTCTTTTATTTTCTATAATAATAATGGATATACCATAAACATTCTGCTATTTCATAAATCCAATGAAAAATATATCATTCATTTAGGCTGATGACGTTAGTATAAATCATACATAATGATACATCAGATAATAAAAGGATTATATTGTACAGTATCAATTATAGAAAGGTTATTATATTTTAACATTTCATTCCCTCTTGATGAGTTCCTTGAAATTATGGTATGTGATGGTATTGGAATTTGCGTAAGTTCACCCATTCCTATTTACGAACTATTCTTATAGAATTACATACTTAGTGAATCCATAATCTCATTAAATTTCATTTAATAAAAATTTAATAATAAATGTATTTGATGGACTATATAAAATCATTTATTTATGTAAAATTTGATCACATAAATTCAATCAAAATATGTTTTGGTTTTGAATATGTTTATTTAATTTCGACTATTAAACATCAAAAAACAAATTGATAGAGATTTGTGGTAAAACAACATCAACAAAATTTAGGGAGGTCAAAATTGGTGGAGACTAAGTGAATACCCAAGTATGATGGTAAAATGTCCTTTGAGGGAATGATACAATGTTTATTTAAATTATGAGATTATAATATAGATCTCATTTACATGTTAAGAGATCAATTCCCATATTTCCCTAATGCCAGTTGTGATAAATTACCACGTCTTACTTTATCATGTATCTACATATTTTGATAACATAGATATTGTAAGAGTAAACATTATTGTTCCCACCAAAAAATTGTGATCCGTAAATAATAATATGCTTTCACATCATATAGGGAAATGTTTTAGAATTTTAATACAGTTATCTTTCTCAGCATTTATTGAGATTCTTCCATGAGATGGCCACGATACACATAAAATGCATTGTAAACATGAACAATATAACTTTTAGCGTTATGAAAAATGCATCATACCATGATTATAAGATCCATACACATTGAGTTCGAGACTATTCCTAGGTTGAACATTATATGTTGTTTAATTATTCACAATGTAATAAATAAATATTTATTTATTCATATGTTATGTTAATATATTTATATATATGTATTTATTTTATGAGAAATTTAAAATAAATATTTTTTTCATGTTTTTTGGGTATAATATTGTATAAGTTGATATGGATTGAGTTTAACAGTCAAATAAAAATGCTATATTTATTTCATATTATTAAATAAATATCAATTTACTTGTCAAATATATGTAATTTTAAAAATAACATGTCACGAGTTATAATAATGATCATATTATTGTTATATTTTTATGTGATGAATAAAATTTATTATATAATAGATAAGGGCCCTTATGTAAGTATCATTATTGAACTCTATGTATATAATTTGAATTTTATCATATTTCTTGAATATGTGTTGAAACAATAGAGACACATCCACTAGATTTATCTCAAACCCTAGAGATAAATCCACCCATCATATTTCTCTAGAATATAGAGAGAGAATATGAGATCAATTTTGAGATCAACAAATAAGGGTGAAAATTTTTGTTTCTTATATGATAGATACTATAATTTTAAAAAAATTTATTATATAATCATAGAGAATGTGTAAAAACAACTTGATGAATCCTGACCTGGATATCCACAATAATAAATAAACAAAATATGAGTGTAGATGAAATTTTGATCAAGGATTTTACTTTGGGAGAGTTAATTTGTAATTTAAATTGATTATAAATCAAATATTAATGATATATCCATACAATACCATGGTGTGTTCCTTAATTTTTTCAGATTTATCCCTTGATTCTGATGGAAAATGTGTACCACTCCAAAACATCTTTTGTGCTATGGAACATTCAAGTTGTATCATAACATTTACATTCAAATTAATAATTATTTATAATTTATTTTATTTCTTCAATCCATTGGTTTTATAGATTTCAATTTCAATTTTTTATTCAATCTCCAATGGTTAAGATAAGAAATTATTCTAAGTTCATGTGGTAATGAATAGACCAAAACGTGTGACAGAAACCCGAAGCATCCATCAGAAGGGTCTAATGATGCTGGGTACAAGACATGATTATAAAATGTGTATCACCTGATTACATGATTTGTAAACACAATAAACATATATAAGGAATGAACTACCTCTATCATATAGAATCATGTGGGTAAATACACGCATTATTACACACCATGTATGGACCCCTAGCATGAAAAATGACTTAACAGAAGATAGATAACATATAGCTATCATGTAATCTTTCCATATATATAAATTTGTTATTGAATATAGGATTTGGATCTCTCATTTTTATTTGAATATAGGAAGAATCTATATTCTATATGATTAATAAGGTGAGTTAAATCATTGAACCACTAATGAACTAATACTAGATGTGTTTGTTATATGAAAATACTATATCTTATTTCTTATTATAATGGTTTTAGTTTTGAAGAAGTATTTTTCTGTTCCGAGTGTAATGAAGTATGTGTGTCTAGTTTAGATATATATGGTATTATTATGATGTTTAAATATAAAATATTATAATTTCATAAAGATATCATATGATACTGTGTAATATATATTCCTAATTATCATTACATACTAGAATATGAAAATAAAATCTTGGTAATTAATAATAAATAAGTTAACTGTATGATCGAATATAAAAAGATGACATGCTCAGATTAAAAAGGGGGTGAATTGTATACTTCAAAAATTATTTTGGAACTTTAAATATGGTTATGTTTAACATGGTTAAACATGGTAATTCAAAAAACCTCTAGATCTATAAACTTTCTTGAATCAGGAAATATGATTCCATGAAAGAAATTTCAGAAACTTGATTTCAGAAATAGAACTTAATGGCAGTTTACAAATATGAAGATTCTACCTTAAATCGTATAGAATATAACTAAATCAGAGTATAAATATAAGGAATTATAAGATAATTATACTTTCTTCAATAATACTAATACAGTGGAAAACTTGTAACAAAACAAGTAATAAGTATTAAATATTTTAACCCAAATAGAAGGGTATCCAACAACCTTGGATAAAGTATCCTTGATTTGTACTTTCAAAAAGTCTGGCTTACCCAAAAAAGGGTAAGCCCTCGATACGATGATCGGAGTCTGTCTTGCTATCCCTATAATCCCTCAACTTCAAGGTAGTTGGTACCTCTATCTTCCTCAGCAAGGAATACCTCAACTTCAAGGTAGTCAGAACTTCTGTCTTCCTATCCCTGGAAGCCCTCAATTGTACGAATAAACAATCAGAGTCACACAAAGCAAATATGAACAAGAAGTTTAGTATGCACAAAGCAATGAGAGTCTCTCTCTAGAAATCACTTCAACAGCATGTAATATCTAGAGTCATAGAATAGTGTGGAACTCTTTCAATTGAGCTCTTATTTATAAGCACAGCTTCAATGGTCGGCTCCCTCCTCCAATGGTCATATTTTTCCTTGAATTTAGGAGGGACCTTTACACGTGTCACTCAAACAATAGTTTGTTAGTAAATGAATGCATAACATCATTTTATAACACAAAAAATGTTAGCAAAATATGTTTACATAACTAAAATTCAATATTCAGAGTGTAAGAAAATATGAAAGTTCAGAGTCTAACCAAAATTGAATTTGGAGTCTATAATACAAGGATATTTGGTTTTTTTTCTTGGAATTTTTAACCTGATTTCTATAGAATTCTAGAGTGTGAATTTCATGGAAATTTAGAGTCTTGATTCATAAGAATTCAAAACCGTAACATACGAAGTTCCGAGTTAGAGTTCTCAGAAGAGTTAGGAGTCTCTATTCAGAGAACTTGGAGTCAAAACATGGAAAAGTTCATAATGAGAATTTGTATTCAGAATTTGGAGTCAGAAATCAGAAGAGTTCGTTACCAGTATTCTTATTCATAATTCAGAGTCTGAACTCAGAAGAGTTCGTAACCAGAATTCGTAATCAGAATTTGGAGTCAGAACTCCAAAGAGTTCGTAACCAGAATTCATATTCAGAGATCGGAGTCAGAACTCAGAAGAGTTTATAACCAAAATTTTTATTCAGAAATCGTTGTCAGAACTCAGAAGACTTCGTAACCAGAATTTGTAATAAGAATTTGGATTCAGAACATCATAAGAGTTCATAACCAAAATTCTAATAATTCATATTCTAAAATAGAATGCCTCATATCTAGGTATTTATAAGATTATGAGTATTTGTTTTCAAACTGAATTTTACACATAGAAATATTATGTTATGAACAATGAAAACACGGTATAGATAAATTTCCGTGGGGAAGGAAATTTTCCGTAAAGAAATAATTCATAGGATTAAAAGGGATTTTCCATGAGATAAGGTGTTTGTGATTTTCAAAGCAAGAAGGAATTATAAAGTCATAAGGAAAACCTTACTGACTTAATAATATCTC
This sequence comes from Viscum album, assembly GCA_963277665.1. Lineage (NCBI taxonomy): Eukaryota > Viridiplantae > Streptophyta > Magnoliopsida > Santalales > Viscaceae > Viscum > Viscum album. The sequence continues at coordinate 61,345,849 of OY728154.1, read as the reverse complement.
CCACGTATGAAGGAATGGAAAAGTTGTAAAGAAAACCTTATGGACTCAACAATCTCCCCCTTTTTGGAAATCACAAACATCCTTACGAAAAAGAATATAAGGACTTAGAATATTATTTCTAGACGTAGAAATAATACTTATCTCCCTTTATATATGAACAAGGTGAATACAACAACCCCCCCCCCCCCTTAGGCTTTGGAACACTAAGGATTATATTCTAGATTTCCAGAATGAAAATTTTCATTATCTTGAGTATGGAAATCATGGTAATGGAAAACTCCCCCTTAGATAAACTCCCCCTTACTTAGGGATATTTCCTCTTTACATAGAATTTCTTCCCTTCTCCCCCTTTGTGATTTTCAAAAAGAGTTTGAGGGAATGAAAAAATTATGGTACCTGAAATATTAGTATAAATACCCAAAAAAAATATGCAACACACAATTTCATTAAGAATGAATGAATTTGTACGAGGAAAAATAGTTACAACCAACGATTGGAATTGTATCTATTTTGCATTATTTTCTTTGGGTATCAGCTTGTTCATGATGGTTTTCAGCTTCATTAGATCATTGTGATCCTCCTCTACTTGCTGGTCTAAGACTTTGATCCTATCATCTTTAGCCTTCAGAGCCTCTTCTTGAGCCTTTAGCAATTTATCTTACTTCACTAGATTTTCTTGAATCTCGATTTGGAGATCTCTTTCTATTTTCCAACATTGAAAAACATAATTAATCTTCCAATTCAGATATTTGAAATCCTGGTGCCAATTATTCTTCTCAAGATTTATCCTTTCCTAAAAGCTATTTGTGAGATCCTTGATTTTTCCATCTTCAGTATCAAATTCTTTAATAACATCATCTTTAAATTCATCAAGATCTCTCAGATAATCGACTATATTCTTTGACCATCTCACCATTTTCTTGCAAGATTTTCCTTGGGCTTCATAGTTGATAATAATGTTTTTGTGTTCAGCCCCAATCTCCACACACCTATCTATCACCATGGATACATAGTCTGATTTCTGATTCATGCTATGCTGAAGCATCTGGTATCAGGATTCAATTGTTGGAAAGATTGTAATGGTATCCACTATCTTCTTTAGGGACTGAATGACAAAATCATGTCCTAAAGCTGATGACTCTGAATCTGACATTTTCCTTGGTGATCGTTCTTCCTCTACCTCGAACAGCTTCCTCTTAGAATATGCACGAACTTCCTTCTTTCATAGAATTACTTTGGTTGGGGTATCAACAACCACTTGTTTCCCCTTGTTGGTTTTCAGAACAGCTTCTTCATCTGGAGATTCTTACTCACTCTCAGACAACTAAACAATCCTATCTTCATCAATTTGTTCTTTCTCAGCTGCTGCCTCAATATCTCCAGGATGAATAAAGTCATGATTATGACTCTCTTCCTCAGATAACTTGTTCATTTTCTCTTCATCATTTTCATCTACCCCAGGAGTAGCAAGTCTTGAAGATCTGGCTTGAGAAGTCTGGATCGATAATTTTTCAGAAGAACATTCCTTTTCATGAAATTCATCTACTAACATTATCAGATCAGCTATATCTTTAGTGCTTTCAGCTTCTTGTACTTATTCCACAGCTTTCTTTTCAACATCCTTCTCTTTGGCTTTTTCTGGAGACATGAACTTCTTACCCGGAGTCTCAGGTAATTGTTCTACTAAGAACTTTTTCGGTACGAGAATGTTATCAGATGGAACTTCAGTATCCTTCAATATAGATTACAGAATCTCTACCTCTGATATTTTCTTCTTAAGATTCTTCTTTTTGGATTGCTTCTCAAGATCTTCAGCAACTTTCTCTTTCATTGGTTTGGCCTCTGCAGGGTTTGGGCCAAACTGTGGCTCCCCTTTTTTTTGGATCTTCTTATCCTCTCTCCATTTAGAAACAACTTCATCTGGATAATCATTCTGCTTCTTGGGCTTTGGAGGTGCGGTTTGAGCTTCCTTATCTTTAGGGGTTTCATCATCTTCTTCTACAACCTTCAATTTTCTTTTCATTCCAGCTTTCCTAGATGGTTCAACCTCTTTAGCAATTTTTGGAACGAATTCTGCCTCTTCCACTCACAGATCATAAAACTCTCCTAACTCATTAGAAAAACCAACATTCATTCTTTTCAAGGTGTCATCACTAACTAACATCACTTGGATTTCCTTGGCTTGGAACTGCAAGGAATCTTGAATGATTCAAGACACCGAACTATAATCATGGAGATTAGGGAAGGATATATGATTATCCATGTTCTCAGGTTCCCATTCTTGATATTATATAACATAATGAGAATATTCATCATCATATTGATTTTCCATAGGTTTTTTTAAAAAAATATAAGATATACATGTCCCATTCCTTAATAGTGTCCTTGTCACCCTTTCTCGATATGATAAAACATTAACCCATAACTATAGGATCCAATTATTGGTAGACAAGTGAGAAATTTTTTTGGTCTTGACATCTGTATGTCCAAGGCCTTGCATATCATTTACTTTTATAAAACTCTCTTGAATATACAGTAATTTTTGGGAACAAAATTATGCCACTCCTTCATAAGATAACCCTACCAAGCTAGCATCCTTGGTGTAAGAAAGTGCATATGTTTTTCCATAACTCTTGAAGGAAAATATTTCTCTACCATCTTCCTTGAAAAAACAAGATGACTCATAAAAACCCATAATCAAATTCGGATACACTACATCCTGAGCTCTTGGAATTGAAATGGATACACTCCCCCATCCATTAAGTTTTATATTCTTGGAGATAATAGAGTCATATTTGTTATAGAAGTTCTGATGTAACAACATATCCCGGTATATTTTCTACTCCAAAATCGGATTGATAGTAGACATTACTTGAGAAGGAACTTCAGCAGAAATTCGGACTAGAGAAATATTTGAAAATCTAGAACTGGCTTTTGATGTTGGGCAGATCTTCGACACGCAAAAACATTGAAAACCGATGTGGGAAAAATATCAGGGGTCCGCTTTTATAGGTGTTGAATCAATGGTTCATCTTCCCATTTCAATCCCATGGTTTTGAATACTCATGATCATATCTGATGGTAGAAAATATATCCGTAAGGAAAATTTGGTAGAATTCGATCTTTTGGGGTATTTAAAAGAAAAAAATTCAGATTTAAGGAAACTAGAATCTGTGAAATTTTAAAAACAAAAGAAACTAACATCAAGTAAAGGGTTATTACTAAAACACAATAAAGAATCTTACCTTATGGATTTCTAGGAAAATTATTTTTATTGAGAAAAATTCTTCTTGAAATACATTAGATTCTGAAAAAAAAACATGAGTACAGAAAATGTTCAGTATGATAATTTCTAGTATGTAAATATTCATTACGAAAATTATAAGAAAAAAAATTTTCATTACGAAAACTTCAAGTACGGATATTTCCATTACTAAAATTTTATGTATGAGAATTTCCCTTAGGAAAATTTCATGTACGAGAATTTCCATTACGAAAATTTCAAGTACAAAAATTTTCATTACGAAAATATCCAATACGAGAAACTAAAAACAAACCTCATTACGAAAAATATGAATTACTTAATTAACAAAAAATATGAAAAACTTCATTATGAATAATATGAAAAATATCATTACGAAAAATATGAAAAAATTCATTCTGAAGAATATGAAAAACATCATTACGTAAAATATGAAAAACATCATTATGAAAAATATGAAAAACATCATTATGAATTATATGAAAAATTCATTACGAAAATTATTAAAAACATAATTATATAAAATATGAAAACCATCATTATAGAAAATATGAAAAAGTTCATTACGAAAAATATGAAAAACTTCATAACAAAAAATTTAAAAAACTTCAAGAAAATGTACTCCCCCTATGAAAAGGAGTTTATTATTGTAAGGAGATTGATTTAATAGGAATTTATTTAGGAGGATTACCATACAGTTATCATTCCTAACTTCAGTTTAATATTTTCAAATCTATCTGGGGGTAAAGATTTTTTGAAAATTTTAGCAAGTTGCTCTTGCGTTATGATAAGATGAAGAATGGTATCTCCTTTTTGTGTGTGATCCCTAAGAAACTGATGTCTAATATCTATGTGCTTTTCACAAGTGTGATGTGCAAGGTTTTTACTAAGGGCAATGAAACTTGTATTATCACACAAAATTTGTGTTTTGGTAAAACTCATACCATAGTCTGTGAGTTTGTCTTGCAACCACAACACTTGAGCAGAACAACTTCCAGCTGCTATATATTCAGCTTCAGCAGTTTAAATTTCCAATAAGTGTTGCTTCTTACATGACTAAGAAACTAATGAATCTCCTTAGAAATAACAAGTTTTGGATGTACTCTTTCTATCCATTCGACATCCACCATAGTCAGCATCTGAAAAACTTTTTAGAATGAAATCATTTCCATAAGTATAGAAGAGTTTTAAGTCCATGGTTCCCTTTAAGTAGTGAGAAATTCTTTTCAATGTCTTTAAATGATATTCTATGGGATTGGATTTATATATTGCACATAAGAATACTAGAAACATTAATTCTGGATGACTAGCTGTCATGTAAAGTAAACTTCTTATCATACCTGTAACACCCCAGGTAAATAAAGAGTATGACATTTTCACATTTATCCATATTTGTGAATAAAATATTAATATTACTTTAAAGGGAACGCTGTTATTGGTGGCGTACCCTATATGCAACAACAAGTTCCTTTGAAATCATACGTTGCACTCTAATAATAAAATAATATTATTTTAAATGGTAGTTAACATGTAGCTGTTGTATTGGTGGTAATGGATAGAAATAATGAAAATATGATTATATATGTTTTTAAATGTTTTTACATTTATCCAATAAAAGATAAAGGCTTAAAATACGGAAAGAATTCAATTTTAGGCGTATATGCCCTAGTTTTCACTAAAGGCTCACTTATCGCCTTTTGATGGCAAACCGTCATTAAATATAGTTTTGTTCACTGTTATACACTCTATTGGACCAAATAAAACTCTTCTTAATAATTGGGAAATTAAAATTTACTTTGTGTAAATTTTTGGTATCTTTCCGATAAAGTTCTTTTTTTAATGAATAGTGTAAAATGTTGTATTTTAATTCAAAACCTCTTTTTAATCAAATTAATTTATATGATAAGATTATCTTTTGATTTGTTTTTAAAGAGAAATTATAATACATTTTTACCATTAAATCTAATAGTGGTCGTTGGAATTAAATTCACTTTGAAATCAGACACAAACTAGTGTCAATCTTTTGATACTTATTGTTTCATAAAAACACGATATTTGCTCTGACAGTGGGAATTAATTATTAAATTAATTAATTTGACTTATATGTTTTGAATTTTGTAAAATATACTTCATTTTTTAATTCAGAATATCAAATATATCTTAGGGTGATTTTTTTGGTAATTTTCTGAAAAACTTCAATTTTTGAGGAATAGTGAAACCACTAAGTGGTACTTATAAAAACTGATTTTCTCGTTAAAATGAAATTTTTCCATCTTTGTGTTTTGAATTTCAAAAATCCGACATACATGGTTGTCATTAAGAAGTAAAATGTGGTTCAATGAGATTATAATAATTTTTTGGTGAATAGTAACTTATTAAGTTTTTAATCGTGATTAGAGGTAATTAGTGTAGTTTAAGGTAAAAATAATGCTTTAATAATATGAGATGAGCTTGACACATGTTCTACCCTCCTTGGATGTGTCATTGCTGACCAATACAATCCATGGGTCAACTTGGGGACCCCATGGAGCCACTTTGTTTGGGAAATGACATAAATAACTTTTTATTTAATGTTAAAGTAAAAATGACACAAACATGAGTTATTTTACTAAAACAATTTTTACATGGGGTTATAAAGATCATATTTTTGATTATAAATAGTCATTGGAAAGATAAAAATATTTCCTACATAATATTAGTTTTCTTATAATTTTTAGAATTTAAATAAATAAAATTATTTATGACATCATGATGATGCAGCGATGACCTCATTATTTAACGATTTAAATAAAATGGAAAGATAATGTAATATCTAAGACCTAAACATGTCCAAAACCTATTAGATGAGTGTATTTCTAACCCTTATCACCTTATACTCGAATTATATCAATGTGGGACTTTTTGAATCCGAAAATCATTTTGAAATAAAGTAACTTATCTTTATTTTCCAAGAGTGCCCCTCCACTCCTCTTATAAAAGGCCCCCACCTCTACCTCCTTACCCACACTCCCAAAGCCTTTGGCTCAGCCAACCCCTGCCCATTTTGTCTCTCCACTTTCCTATCTTACTCTTTGAAGCCTCACTTTGGGAAGAAGTCTTCCCAAGGAATCCTTTGAGCTCAAACCAAAGGGAGTTACCTGATTTTAAGGTAATGTCTTCTTTTGAGTCCTTTTGTTTTATTTTGCTTCTCCAAACCCCTAAAATATTTTTATTCTTTTCTTTTGTAACAACTCCAGTATCCTCAATATACTAGGATGTTTTTATAATACGGATTCAAGCTACACTTACACACACATACATCTAATGGTTAAAGAACATACTGTTTCTGTGGATGGTAAATTTATGCCTCCCGAAACGATGATTGTTCAACATTCTTTTAACACCTTAAAAGGTGGCCATTAAGATGACACTATATTTATATATGATATATAATATGTTTATGTTTTCCTTAAGATTCTTTATTTTTCTTTTTGGGCATACCTTTATGGTTTCCATTATTGGTAAACGCGATATCTTCATTTAAGGAAGTGCGGACTACCGCCCCCTCAAAGTGAGTTGATTCGTTAAATACCATATGTGGGATGTATAAAGGATGTAACTACGATATTATTTATGATATTATACTGTAATTATAATATACCTCTATATCATTATGATTACATTCTATAAAATATGAAATAGAAATGAAAGTAGTGTTTATGTGTACGTACGGCTTACCGTCTCCATGAACGGTGCATTTCATTTCATTCCTCTAAATGATTATGTAATATTATAAATGCATGCATGTACTGGATATATATGACATATATGATATCTAAATCATGAATACCATTCTGGATATAATGGATACATGAACAACATGTAATTATAAAGGGATTATTTTTGACTCAAGTACCAATGATCGTTAAAACGACCGTTATTAACTTAAATAATTACATAGTGTTCATGACATGGAAATAAGTGATATAAAAGGAATAATGAACTTGAAAAAGGTTCTTAAACAATTAGAAATTAACTCAAGTTTATTATTCAGGACGTTAAAGAACGATCGAGTCAAGTCGGACCCGAGGTAAGGGATCCTACTCCTCTCTTTCTTTTTAAGTACACTCTTTTATGTCATTCCTTTTAAAGCTCATATTTATTGTTATTGGGATGTTCTTTTATATTAATCTTACTGTAATTTTTATGTTCATGTGATGAGAGACCCTATTCTCTTTCATCAATCCATTTTGGAAGTTTTATGTGGCGCTGTTAGGCTACCGAGTTTTCGTAAAGGATTTTTCATCTCACTTTTATTCCCGTGAGATTTATGCTAAATTTGCAACAATTTCCTTTTGAGTGGTGTATGTACTGCCCATTATTTTATTCATTTTTTAATATACTTACTTTTATGAGTATTTACATCAATGTTGTATTGTCCTTCTTTTACGAGGTGTATGTTTCGAAAGATACCCATGTCGGTAAGGGAACCTTTCACCCTTCTCTTTTTAAAAGACTTATTTTGTTGGGTCTTTTAATTTACATATTTTTATGTTGGGATATGTTCTTATATATCCTTATTGATGTAAATTTTATGTCCATGTGATGAGATACCCTTTTTTTATCTCTCATCAACTCATTTTTATGTGACGCCGTTAGGATGTCAAAGGAACTTCTTAACCCAATTTCGATCTCTTTGGGTTCAACATGTAGTTATTGAATATGTCATCCTTTGAATATGTGTGAATGATCTTTGATTATTTTACACTTAATATCCACTTATATTTGGTGTATTCTTTTGTCACACATAATTATGTAATTGATTTATCCTTAAACCAAGGATACCGTCTTTGTATGGGACTTCGTCTCAATCTCCATTCATTGAGGCATATTTTGTTTTATACACAACCTTCTTTTATACGGTGTATAAACCCCTTTTACTTTTACGTTTATCCAAAAGGAATCTTTTTATACGAAGCATTTTACAAAACGAAAAAAGGGAATGTTTTTGTCGTATGTATGCGGCGACAACCACTTCTCTGCCTCCATGACCATTATTTGGGTTTCGGCTTCCTCTACAAGCCATAATTTTTTTAAAAGAAAAATAAATACCATGTTTTACTTTTCTTTTATTTTGGTATTGAAAATGGTTTTCATAATGTTTTTATATCAATGTGTTGTATTGATATCTGGTGATTGAAAGGTGGAAATATTATGTTTCCTTTATGCATGTTTTATGTGATACGATTATGTTGAGGTTCTTGGGCATTATTATGAAGATGGGTGGTTCCGTGATAAACTAAGGGCGGGTGAGCCCGATATAGCTCTCCAATGCATTGGGTAACGCGAAGGAGTGAAACGTTAAGGTTTCTCTGAAGAGATTTAGGGAATATACTATGATGGGTATTCCATACGTAACCAAGATGGTTACTCCCCACGTAAGAATGTTATGAATGCCTCAAGTTACCTTTAAGTCTTATGATTTCAATGATTTATTCATGATTTGATGATTTATGTTAAAGTGCTTATATTTTATGGGTAAACTATGATCTCATCCTTATGTATATATGTACCCATGTTTCCTTTCCATATTTTTATATCCCTTACTGAGCTTTTTATGCTCATCCCAAGTTTTTTTTTTGAAATGTTTTTCACAGGTCAATGGAAAGGTACATGATATGATGATAGTTCCAAGCAAGTGTCAAGAAAGAATCCATGTTTATTTTAAATATGTTTCCGTTGATGGGAAGAATGAATACTATATTTTATGTAACCACTTTGTTTAAATGTGGAATGTGATGCAAGTTTCATGATCTAATTCTCTAAAACTCTAAACCTGAAAAGATCCTCAATGTGTAATCTTGTAATAACTCAAGATTAATCAAGGTTTAAGGCTAGGGCCTTAGAGTTGGTATCATAGGCCGGTTTAGATAACTTTAGAGGTTAGGGTATTCTTTAAGCATAAGTGGCATTACAATAATGGTTAGGATTTCAGAAAGAGTCCTACTTTTAGATAAAGTGAATGAGTAAGTATATCTTAGTGTTTACCTTCCTCATTAGTACATGATGGTTTTGTTGATATACTCACACTGACATTTTTGTATTTAGTGAATAGATGGATCTAGCAGGCACCAAAGTGACAATAGGTTTGAAGGAAACTATGGTGGTTCTCTGATTAAGAGACTAGATAAAATGGGGGATTCAATAAGGAAACTCATGGTTGTTCTAAACCAACTATCAAGGAGTCATGATCAACCACTTGAACCTTGGTATGATCTTTAATGCATCATGTATGAGATGACCAATAAATGTGGAAGTTCATGTAGTAATTATAAAGGTAACCATTAGAGTTTATATGATCCTTACTTTTGAGGTAATTATGGGTTATTATATGATATGATGGAAAATGAAAGGCACGAGATAAACTTGAGGTTAAAATATGTTATGATCATTTTTGATGATTTTATCTCTTTTTGGGGAATGATTTATGAATTATGTAGTTTTGGAAAAAGGACAACATGAAGACCGTGTGACAACCCGTCACGTCGGACAAAGTTGCTAGAATCGAACCCACAACCAAAGTGTGACTGGTATTTAACGCCTACCACTGGACTACGTGAAGTCCCTGGTTAGTTTGACTGATTCTTTTTAGTTATATGATTTTATGAATTAAGATTAAGTTTATTTTGGATTATTTATGAAAATGATTAACCTCTCATGGAGGTTATGTGATTAGGTTAATTACTTTTCAATACGAGACTTTAGGAGCAACTGATGTTGTTTGGAGATAAATGTTACGATTTAACATGGAAGACTATGTGACTAAATCCTTCAAATATTTGGGTTTAAATCTTAGATTGGTTTACATTGAAGAATTTTATGGACAAATTGTTTATCAGATGGTCCTCGTTGAACTTTGGGTTTTGTTGGACAAATTTTCAAGATTAAGAATAGATTTTCTTTTTATAAAGGGGTCTCCTTTTTTGGATTATCTGATCTTGTTGTAACCTTTTTGGTTGTAGTTTTGGTTAAGGTTTGAAGACATGGGAATTGTATAGTTCTTTTTTGTGGATTAGGTGATTCTCTAGAAGTTGATTATAGTACTCTTAATGCGAACAAGTCTCCCTAAATACTCGTATTTTTGAAAAAAACAAGAGTTTGATTAAGGAATCTAGTAAAAGTTGAAAGTTAACATGATAAGTGATTATGTTTCCTTATGAATAAATTCCTCAATAAAAAGTAACTAAAAACAAAAATTTTGTCTATTAACTTTTCCTACTGGGGAACCCAACACCGTTTAACCCATCACAAGTTTGTTATTTTCTTATTGTTAACTTTCTCCTAAACATGTTTTCTATCACTCTGCATCAGAACATGACCCTATGTTTTCTCCTCCATGTCAATGTTTTCCTACATGTAATCCTATTATGGGTTAACTCGGGTGACCTTTGTACTTATCTTCCTTTATTTTAAATTGATTGTTTTACCGACTCCTGTTTCGATGTGGGATTTTCAATGACGTTTCCAAGCCCAGTTTTATAATTGCGAGGAGGCAATTCCCAAAAGGGGGGAATGATGTAACACCCCAGGTAAATAAAGAGTATGAAATTTTCACATTTATCCATATTTTTGAATAAAATATTAATATTACTTTAAAGGGAATGCTATGATTGGTGGCGTACCCAATATGCAACAACAAGTTCCTTTGAAATCATACGTTGCACTCTAATAATAAAATAATATTATTTTAAATGGTAGTTAACATGTAGCCGTTTTATTAGTGGTAATGGATGGAAATAACTAAAATATGATTATATATGTTTTTAAATGTTTTTAAATTTATCCAATAAAAGATAAAGGCTTAAAATACAGAAAGAATTCAATTTTAGGCGTATATGCCCTAGTTTTCACTAAAGGCTCACTTATCGCCTTTTGATGGAGAACCGTCATTAAATATAGTTTTGTTCACTCTTATACACTCTATTGGACCAAATAAAACTCTTCTTAAGAATTGGGAAATCAAAATTTACATTGTGTAAATTTTAGGTATCTTTCCGATAAAGTTCTTTTTTTTAATGAATAGTGTAAAATGTTGAATTTTTATTCAAAACCACTATTTAATATAATTAATTTATATGATTATATTATCTTTTCATTTGGTTTTAAATAGAAATAAGAATATATTTTTACCATTAAATCCAATAGTGGTCGTTGGAATTAAATTCACTTTGAAATCAGACTTAAACTAGTGTCAATCTTTTGATACTTATTGTTTCATAAAAACACGCTATTTGCCATGACAGATGGAATTAATTATTAAATTTATTAATGTGACTTATATGTTTTGAATTTTGTAAAATAGACTTCATTTTTGAATTCAGAATATCAAATATAGCTTAGGGTGAATTTTTGGTAATTTTCTGAAAAACTTCAATTTTTGATGAATAGTGAAACCACTAAGTGGTACTTATAAAAACTGATTTTTCGTTTAAATGAAATTTTTCCATCTTTGTGTTTTGAATTTCAAAAATCCGACATACATGGTTGTCATTAAGAAGTAAAATGTGGTTCAATGAGATTATAATAATTTTTTGGTGAATAGTAACTTATTAAGTTTTTAATCGCGATTAGAGGTAATTAGTGTAGTTCAAGGTAAAAATAATGCTTTAATAATATGAGATGAGCTTGACACATGTCCTACCCTCATTGGATGTGTCATGGACGACCAATAAAATCGATGGGTCAACTTGGTGACCCTATGGAGCCACTTTGGTAGGGAAATGACATAAATAACTTTTTATTTAATGTTAAAGTAAAAATGACACAAACATGAGTTATTTTACTAAAACAATTCTTACATGGGGTTATAAAGATCCGATTTTTTATTATAAATATTCATTTGAAAGATAAAAATATTTACTCCATCATAGTAGTTTTTTTATAATTTTTAGACTTTAAATAAATTAAATTATTTATGACATCATGATGATGCAACGATGACCTCATTATTTAACGATTTAAATAAAATGGAAAGATAATGTAATATCTAAGAGATACACATGTCCAAAACCTATTGGATGAGTGGATTTAGAACCCTTATAACCTTATGCTCGAATTATAAAAATGTGGGACCTTTTGAATCCGAAACTCATTTTAAAATAAAGTAACTTATCTTTATTTTCCAAGAGTGCCCCTCCTCTCCTCTTATAAAAGGCCCCCTCCTCTACCTCCTTGACCACACTCCCAAAGCCTTTGTCTCATCCAACCCCTGCCCATTTTGTCTCTCCACCTCCCTCTCTTACTCCTTGATGCCTCACTTTGGGCATAAGTCTTCCCAAGGAAGCCTCTGAGCTCAAACCAAAGGGAGTTACCCGATTTTAAGGTAATGTCTTCTTTTGAGTCCTTTTGTTTTATTTTTCTTCTCCAAACCCCTAAACTATTTTTATTATTTTCGTTTGTAACAACTCCAGTATCCTCAATATACTTGGATGTTGTTATAATACGGATTCGAGCTACACTTACACACACCTACATCTAATGGTTAAAGAACATAATGTTTCCTTGGATGGTAAATTTATGCCTCCCGAAACGATGATTGTTCAACATTATTATAACACCTTCAAAGGTGGACATTAAGATAAAAATATATTTATATATGATATATAATATGTTTATGTTTTCCTTAAGCTTCTGTATTTTTCATTTTGGGCATACCTTTATGGTTTCCATTATGGGTAAACGCGATAGCTTCATTTAAGGAAGTGCGGACTACCGCCCCCTCAAAGTGAGTTGATTTGTTAAATACCATATGTGGGACGTATAAAGGATGTAACTATGATATTATATATGATATTATACTGGAATTATAATATACCTCTATATCATTATGATTCCATTCTATAAAATATGAAATAGAAATGAAAGTAGCGTTCATGCGTACGTACGGCTTACCGTCTCCATGAACGGTGCATTTCATTTCTTACCTCTAAATGATTATGTAATATTATAAATGCATGGATTTACTGGATATATATGACATATATGATATCTAAATCATGAATACCATTCTGGATATAATGGATACATCAACAACATGTAATTATAAAGGGCTCATTTTTGACTCAAGTACCAATGATTGTTAAAACGACCGTTATTAACATAAATAATTACATAGTGTCCATGACATGGCAATAAGTGATATAAAAGGAATAATGAACTTGAAAAAGGTTCTTAAACAATTATAAATTAACTCATGTTTATTATTCAGGACGTTAAAGAATGATCGAGTCAAGTCGGACCCGAGGTAAGGGATCCTACTCCTCTCTTTCTTTTTAAGTACACTCTTTTATGTCATTCCTTTTAAATCTCATATTTCTTGTTATTGGGATGTTCTTTTATATTAATCATACTGTAATTTTTATTTTCATGTGATGTGAGACCCTATTCTCTCTCATCAATCCATTTTGGATGTTTTATGTGGTGCAGTTAGGTTGCCGAGTTTTCGTAAAGGATTTTTCATCTCACTTTTATTCCCGTGAGATTTATGCTACATTTGCAACAATTTCCTTTGAGTGGTGTATGTATTTCCCATTATTTTATTTATTATGTAATATACTTACTTTTATGAGTATTTACATCAATTTTGTATTGTCCTTCTTTCACGAGGTGTATGTTTCGAAAGATACCCATGTCGGTAAGGGAACCTTTCACCCTTCTATTTTTAAAAGACTTCTTCTGTTGGGTCTTTTAATTTACATATTTTTATGTTGGAATATGTTCTCATATATCCTTATTGATGTAAATTTTATGTCCATGTGATGAGATACCCTTTTTTTATCTCTCATCAACTCATTTTGATGTGACGCCGTTAGGCTATCAAGGGAACTTCTCAACCCAATTTCGATCTCTTTGGGTTCAACATGTAGTTATTGAATATGTCATCCTTTGAATATGTGTGAATGATCTTTGATTATTTTACACTTAATATCCACTTATATTTGGTGTATTCATTTGTCACACATAATTATGTAATTGATTTATCCTTAAACCAAGGATACCGTCTTTGTATGGGACTTCGTCTCAATCTCCTTTCATTGAGGCATATTTTGTTTTATACACAACCATCTTTTATATAGTGTATAAACCCCTTTGACTTTTACGTTTATCCAAAAAGAATCTTTTTATATGAAGCATTTTACAAAACAACAAAAGGGAATGTTTTTGTCGTACGTATGCGGCGACAAAGACTTCTCCGCCACCATGACCATTATTTGGGTTTCAGCTTCCTCTACAAGCCATAGTTTTTTAAAAGAAAAATAAATACCATGTTTTACTTTTCTCTTATTTTGGTATTGAAAATGGTTTTCATAATGTTTTTATATCAATGTGTTGTATTGATTTCTGGTGATTGAAAGGTGGAAATATTTTGTTTCCTTTATGCATGTTTTATGTGATACGATTATGTTGAGGTTCTTGGGTATTATTATGAAGACGGGTGGTTCCATGATAAACTAAGGGCGGGCGAGCCCGATATAGCTCCTCAATGCATTGGGTAACACGAAGGAGTGAAATGTTAAGGTTTCTCTGAAGAGATTTAGGGAATATACTGTGATGGGTATTCCAAATGTAACCAAGAGGGTTACTCCCTACGTAAGAATGTTATGAATGCCTCAAGTTACCTTTAAGTCTTATGATTTCTATGATTTATTCATGATTTGATGAGGTATGTTAAAGTGCTTCTGTTTTATGGGTAAAGTATGATCTCATCCTTATGTATATATGTACCCATGTTTCCTTTCCATATTTTTATATCCCTTACTGAGCTTTTTATGCTCATCCCATGTTTTTTTTGAAATGTTTTTCACAGGTCAAGGGAAAGGTACATGATATGATGATAGTGTCAAGGAAGTGTCAAGAAAGAATCCATGTTTATTTTAAATATGTTTCCATTGATGGGAAGAATGAATACTGTATTTTATGTAACCACTTTGTTTAAATGTGGAGTGTAATGCAAGTTTCATGATCTAATTCTCTATAAGTCTAAACCTGAAAAGATCCTCAATGTGTAATCTTGTAATAACTCAAGATTAATCAAGTTTTAAGGTTGGGGCCTTAGAGTACCTCTAAAAGTTGTTTGATATACCAGTTTCCCTACTTCATCAAGATCAAGTGTGTTTGAGGTACAAATTGGAGTACTTATACTTTTATTTGTGTCATATCCATACCTTATAAGAAGATCATTAATATAATTATGTTGGGATATATAGATTCCTTCTAGTTTTTGAGAAATTTGAAAACCAAGGAAAAAATGTTAACTCACCCATCATACTCATTTCAAACTCAGATTTCATTAGATCTGCAAAGGTATATGTTACAGATTGCTGAGATGAACCATACATATGGGTTCTCCATAAAGAAAGTTAAATCCATGGTATTCAACTCTTAACATAGCTCTTCTAGTTTCAATTAATTTGGAAGTTCCAATGTGGGTAACTTCATGTTTCTTCCAAATACAGTTTGTTGCTTCACAAGATGAAATTTGCCTATATATATTTCTAGTCATGGAGAAAAGAGAAGTATTGTGTACCTTATAATTTAGTTGATATTCATGCTTTTTTGGATTGGTAAAGGTACTAACTTCTATGTCAGGGATTTTGTAACCTCAATTAAGCATAACAAAATTATCAACTCCCGTATTGATAATAAAATTCTTTATGCGATCTCTTCAATATTCGTAATCATTTCCATCAATGATAGGTGGTCTACTTGGATTGTTATTGTCTATGGAACCAACATTGATTCCTGCCATCGTAAAGAAAACTTCTTTCCACACAAAACGTGTTAATAGAAAAAAACAATTAAAGAAGAAAAATATTCCAAAGCAAGGAAAAATATAAAACAAGAGTATCTCTAAGCAAAAATGAATCTGAACTTTTATGAGTCTGAAAAATATGATTCTGAAAAATATGATTCTGAAAAAAAAATAGAAGAAGAAGATGAATTCTCTTCTAAATCTAATCGTGACATTAATTCAAATTGAACCAGAATTCTGAATCCAATTGTTGAATTGGTTCAGGATTCAAGGTAACCTCCCTTTGATACCAATTGTAGGGATGGTATCTGAGTATGATATACTCTATAATACCAAATGTAGGATCGAATATGTAAAGATGAGATGCTCAAATACAAGAGGGGGGACGGTGAATTGTATACTTTAAAAATTCATTTGGAACATTAAATTGGGTTATTTTTAACAAGGTTAAACAAGGTAATTCAAAAAACCTATAGGTCTATAAACATGCTTGAATCTGGAAATGTGATTTTGAGAAATAAATTCTAGAAAAGTGATTCCAAAAATGAAACTTAATGAATGTTTACAAAGATAAATATTATCCCTTAAAGCAAATACAATCTAACTAAATCATAGTACAAATATAAGTAAGTATAAGATAGTTATAATTTCCTAAACAATACAAATGCAACGGAAAACTTGTAACAAAACAAGTAAAAAGTATTAACTCTTTTAAACCAAAGAGAAGGGTATCTAACAACCGTGGATAAAGGTCCCTTGATTTATACATTCAAGAATGTATATCTTACCCACACCAGGGTAATCCCTTGATACGAAGATTGGAGTCTATCTTGTTATCCCTACAAGCCCTCAACTTCAAGGTAGTTGATACCTCTGTCTTCCTCAGTAAGGAATACCTCAACTAAAAGGTAGTCAGAACCTATGTCTTCCTATCAATGGAAGCCCTCAATTGTACAAAGCAACAATTGGAGTTGCACAATGAAAATCTGAACAAAGATGTTCTGTACGCACAATGAAATTAGAGTCTCTCTCTATAAATCACATCAAAATCATGTAATCTCTAGAGTTATAGAACAATGTGGAACTATTTCGAATGAGCTTCTATTTATAGGCATGGCTTCAACAGTTAGCTCCCTCCTCCGACAACCACATTTTTCCTTGAATTTAGGAGGGCCTTGTACATGAGTCACTCAAACAATGGTTAGTTAGATACTAAATGCATGAAATCATTTAATAACAAAAGAAGTTTAAGAAAAATATATTTAAATAACTAAAATTCAATATTCAGAGTGTAAGAAAATATGAATGTTTAGAGTCTAACCAAAATTGAATTCAGAGTCTATAATACAAGGATATTTGAATTCTATTTTCTAGGAATTCAGAACCTAAATTCTATAGAATTATGGAGTCTGAATTTCATGGAAATTCGAAGTATGGATTCACAAGAATTCTGAAATAGAACATACAATGTTCAGAGTCACAGTTCATGAGAATTCGGGGTCAGAAATCATAAGAGTTCAGAGTGTGTATTTGGTGAACTCAGAGTGAGAACATGGAAAAGTTTGTAAACGGAATTCATATTCAGAATTCGGAGTCAGAACTCAGAATAGTTCATAACCCAAATTCATATTTAGAATTCGGAGTCAGAACTCAGAAGTGTTCGTAACTAGAATTTGTAATCAGAATATGGAGTCAGAACTCAGAAGAGTTCATAACTAGAATTTGTATTCCGAATTCGGAGTCAGAACTCTGAAGAGTTCGTAACCAGAATTCGTATTCAGAATTAGGAGTTAGAACTCTGAAGAGTTCATAACTAGAATTCGTAATAATAATTCAGATTCAGAACATTAGAGGAGTTCGTAACCAGATTTCTGAGAATTCATAATCTAAAACTGAATGTTTCATATCTAGGTATTTATAAGATTCTGAGGTTTTTTTTTCAAACCGAATTTTACACTAATAAAAACTATTATATGAACAATGAAAACATGGTAAGGATAAATTTTTTGGGGGAAGGAAATTTTCTTTAAACAAGTAAATCATAGGGTAAAAAGAAATTTCCCTTGAGATAAGGTGTTTGTGATTTTCAAAACAAGAAGGAATTGTAAAGTTATAAGGAAACCCTTTTTGACTTAACAATCTCTCCCAAGTATGAAGGAATGGAAAAGTCATAAGGAAACCATATTGACTCAACATTAAAATGAGTCTTACTACACCCATTTTTTTCATATTCGAAATGGTTATGTAAATTATAATCATTTGAAACAATTATATCAAGAAGGGTATTTTTTTGAAATTAAATACTTATTTATATTTCATTAGTTTTTACATGGCTAGATGATGAAATCCAATTTCAAAATAAATGGTGAAAAACTAAAAAAGACACTAATATTGGTTTTCAAATATGTTCAAGGTCGTTTTATTATATAAAATATTGTTTTATACTCATACTTCATCAGATTTTATAATAAATTTAGTAGATGTGGATTTTTATATATGATGAGGTGTAACTTATATTCCTTTTATAAATTTATGGAATACCAAAGTGAAGTATATAATCATCTTTGTAGGAAGATAAAGAAGCTTAATTATATATTAGTGGGGAATATCTTAACCAAGAATGAATCTATTATCAAAAATATTTTGGGATATTATCTAGATTCACTCCAATTTATACAACAATGTGTAATGGATTCATAGAATTAAGGAACTGTACCTCGTTAGACATGATCATATTGATGAAGAGTATTGAAAATCCTTTATTATAATTTTTATGTTATGAATTACAATTAGTGGTATAAACACTAAATTGAGTGATAATAAAAGTTGTAAAAATAATCCTATATGAAGAATTATTATATAGAATTTTTTTCTACATATTCATGTATGATAATATGATGCTTTTATTAACAATAATTCAATAAATGAACATTATTTCAAAGGCACTATGTATAGGATAACCAAAAGATATATGATGATATAATCAATTGAATTTCATGGATATAAAAGTAATATTATAAATTCATTAAATGATTATAGAAAGGGTAAAAATTTTAAATGAGATATTGTTAGAATGATATACTTTTAGGAGGACATGATTTAGGAAAAATAGGAGTTAGAGTGTGAAAAAATTCCACGCGACCTATTAGAAGATGTTTTTCTAGGGGAAAAATTACCACATAGGAGAACTAGATAGGTTAGAGAACTGAATATATATGATTTTTTAATGGGTGGAAATGAATCATTATTAATTAAAATTAATGGACTACTATCCTATAATCAAGTTGTTAAAAAAGAAGTTTCATTGGTTAATGAAGTTAATAATTCTAAATTTCATTCCATGTGAATTTGGTTTTGATTTTGGAAGATCCTCTATTTAGTGTGAAACCTATTGGGATGGATTGGTATTTAACAAGAATGTAAATATGAACAGTAAATTTAATTTCTAAATGGATCAATTGGTTTTAAAATTTTAATGAAATTCCTTGGCATAGACTATGAATATTTTTATCATTTTATATAATAGAATATATAAGAATTTCAATTTCTATATTATCTTACCATGATTATAAAATTTTGAAAATTAATGTTAAAACCTATTTCATGAATCTAATAATTTAGGAAAATGTATATATGAAAAACTAAAAATGTTTTGTAATAACATTCTTTTCTAATAAGGTGTATAAGTTAAAGAACCATTTATTGGTTAAAGAAACGATCAAGATCATAGAATATTCACTTTTATTTATCCATACAAGAGTTTAGTTTTTTATGAATAAATGAGTGACTTGTGTCTACAAGATATTTATTTGGTGTTCTATTTTTTTACAGTGATGTGTGTTTGTGATATATTTTTGATAGGAATGGAATAATAGTCTTATAGTATGTTAATATATGGTTGAATAAATGATTATCCATGAAATTCTATGTTATGTGTCAATATTTTAGTGATAAATATCCCTATAGATAAATCAAAAATATTGTATGGACAATTTAAAGATAGATAAATATAAAAGGTATTGAATATAAAAAAGATTGAGTTTTCCAGGAAAGGATTATTTCAAGATCAACATGTAATATCTCCCTATAAAAAGATTTGTCCTCAAACAAATGAAGCGAGAGAAAGAGTGATTACAATTTGTTATGTATTGATGATTATATCTATCACATATTCCACGATATGTACTATACATGATGTTTAGTATACCTTGATCATGGTAGGAAGATATCAAGAAGAAATGGGAGAGCCATATTAGTACGAAATAAAAACTATTGTAATGTCCCTCATGTGTACAATGGATACATTCTTAGTTTTTGAGGGGTGATAAAGAACTAGTTGTGAGTGGATATACTAATTCTATATTATAAAATGATAATAATTATTTGAAATTAGAGTTAAGATATTTATTTTACCTCAACAGAGGTGGTGGGAGATAAAAGAGTTATACAAAGATAGTAGTTTAAAAATTTATAGCATAATAAAATTATATTTATGGCTCTGATGCAAAAAATGTATTATATATATATACAATTTATTTTAGGATTAGGGAGTTTTACCAAAAAACATAGAACTTGTTACATTTTGTTATGATAAAACTTCAATAGTGGTCTTATATAAGGATATAATGAAACAAAATAAATAATTTATACAATTTATAAGTATCATATCTTGAGAGATTTATCTCAATGCAGTGAATTCAAAGTTAACAAAGTAGCCAAAAAATGGTTACCCATTGAAAAAATCCATATCAATATAGAAGCAGGAACATCATATGAGAGATAGAAGGTTAAAAGTTG